>CM038144.1:66427952-66831289 GCA_021437245.1 Aegilops speltoides
CACCCCGGGTTCACACTTGGGTGTTGAATGATAGAGCCGGTTCGGGAATGGGAAAGAGGAAACCCCAATGCCCAAACCCGAATAGCTACCTCGTTATCATCGAGCGTTAGAGGGATCACCCCGACTGAATAGTAGCTCGCAGAGCGAGCAACAAAGGGGCGTGATGTGATGAGGTGTCGCTCGTCATCGATCACGCTGACGATCATCAAGATGAAGAGGATAAGGACAAGTGGGGTCACGATGGATCACTAACCAACCTATACTAAGCGCTTTAGGATAAGCAGTGTTGGGGAACGAGTAATTTCAAAAATTTCCTACGACACGCAAGATCATGGTGATGTATAGCAACGAGAGGGGAGGTTGTCTACGCACTCGAGACCGGCGAAGCGATCACAACGAGAGGAAGTAGTCGACGTCTCCTCCGGATCCGACCGATCCGGCGCCCATCCCGACGCCCCGAGTTCTTGACACACATGCTGATGACGCCCTCGACCGATCCAGCGAGTGTCGGGAGAGTTTCACAAGACACGGCGTGGTGACGATCTTGATGTTTCATCCAAGGGTTCCTAGCTTTGACAGTATAACCGAGGTGGAATATGGTGGAGGGCACCGACACGGCTAAGGAACGATCTAAAGATCAAACTTGTGTTTGGGTGCCCCTGCCCTGATATAAAGGAGGGAGGGGGAGCCGGCCCAGTAGGGCAGGAGGAGTCCTACTCCCACGGAGTAGGACTCCCTTCCTAGTTGGAATAGGATTGGGGAGGGAAGAGGAGGGGCCCCCTCCTTGTCCTATTCGGACCGGGGAGAGGGCCACCCCCCCCCTCCTCTTCCTCCTCGAGGCCCACCAAGGCCCATTTACCCGGGTTCCAGAACCCCGATTCTAGAATTCCGTTTCCTAACCATTCAACTCCAAACATAGGCTTCCAATATATCAATCTTTATGTCTCGACCATTTCGAGACTCCGCCATGTCCGTGATCACATCCGGACTCAACTTCTTCGGTACATCAAAATACATAAACTCATAATAACTGGCCATCAAACTTTAAGGCAGGACTTACGTTCGAGAACAATGCGTAATGACCTAGAACTATTCACGGTCAATAACCAATAGCGGACCTGGATGCCCATATTGGTTCTACATATTCTACGAAGATCTTTGTCGTTGGCCGATAACAACATACGCTGTTCCCTTTGTCATCAGTATTTTGCCCAGATTCATCGCTCGATCCAATACCTAGTTTAATCTCGCTATCGGCAAGTCTCTTTACTCGTTCGAATACATCATCTCACAACTAACTCATTAGTTGTAGTGCTTGCAAGGCTTAAGATGGCATTACCGAGAGGGCCAAGATACCTCCGACAATCGGAGGACAAAACCTAATCTCAAATCCAACCCAACATCCGCCTTTGGAGACACCGTAGATCCTTTATAATCACCCGTTCGCAGACGCTTGGTAGCACCCAAAGTGTTCCTCCTAAAGGAGTTGCATAATCTCATAGTTAAGGAACATGTATAGTCATGGATAAAAGCAGAGCAACATACTAAACGATCGTGCTAAGCTAAGGAATGGGTCATGTCAATCGATCATTCTACTAATGATGTGACCTTGTTAATCAAATAACAACCCTTGTTCATGGTCGGAAACATAACCATCTTTGATTAAAGCTAGTCTAGTAGAGGCATACTAGTGACATATTGTTTTGTCTATGCATTCCACATGTATCATGTTTCCTGTTAATACAATTCTAGCATGAATGATAAACATTTATCATGAAATAAGGAAATAAATAATAACTTTATTATTGCCTCTAGGGCATATTTCCTTCGCCTCCCACTTGCACTAGAGTCAATAATCTAGATTACATAGTAATGATTCTAACACCCATGGAGTCTTGGTGGATCATGTTTTGCTCGGAAGAGGCTTAGTCAATGGTCGCAACATTCAGATCCGTATGTATCTTGCAAATCTCTATGTCTCCCACCGGACTAAGTCCCGGATGGAATTGAGCGCCTCTTGATGTGTTGGTCCCTGTAAACTGGATTCCTTCGCTAAGGCAATTGCTCCAAGATGTCACGAAGATTTTCATTGGACCCGAGCACTAGGTATGACACCTAGATCGATATGAACCCTTCATCCGCATCCTTCATTAGCCGCCTGCTATGTACCCCCACATGTAGATCCCGCCACGACGCTTTGTTTAGAACGCACCAACCGACAGCTCCTCCGCTTAGTGTAAATACGATCCGTCTGGATTTAGAATCGTCCGGACTCGGTCAAAGCTTGCATCAACGTAACTGCCATGAGAGCTCTTTGTCACCTCCATATACGGAAACATATCCTTAGTCCTTTTCGTATTTCGGATGTTCTTGACCGCCCAAAGGATCCACTCGGATTACTTTGGTACCTCCCTCGCCAAGCTTATAGCAAGGCACACATCAGTCGTACATGATTGCATACATGATAGAGCCTATGGTCAAGCATAGGAACATCTTCATTTTCTCTCTATTCCTGCAGCGGCGGCATTGAGTCTTACTCAACTTCACACCTTGTAACATGCAAGAACCCTTTCTTTGCTTGATCCATTTTGAACTTCTTCAAAATTTTGTCAAGGTATGTGCTTTGTGAAAGTCCAATTAGCGCTTGATCTATCTCTATAGATCTTAATGCCCAATATGTAAGCAGCTTCACCGAGGTCTTTCATTGAAAAACTCTTATTCAAGTATCCTTTATGCTATCCAGAATTCTATATCATTTCCGATCAGCAATATGTCATCTACATATAATATCGGAAATGCTCGAGCTCCACTCACTTTCTTGTAAATACGGCTTCTCCAAAAGTCGCAGCAAACCCAAATGCTTTGATCACACTATCAGCGCTTATTCCAACTCCGAGATGCTTGCACCAGTCCATAGATGGATCACGAGCTTGCACACTTTGTTAGCTCCTTTGATCGATAAAACCTTCGTTGCATCATATACAACTCTTCTTCGAAATCCATTCAGAATGCGTCTTTACATCCATTTGCCAAATTTCATAATCATAAAATGCGGCAATTGCTAACATGATTCGACGGACTTAAGCATCGCTACGGGTGAGAAGGTCTCATCGTAGTCAATCCCTTGAACTTGTCGAAAACCTTTGCGACAAGTCGAGCTTTGTAACGAAAATTACCGTCGTCGCCTTCTTCTTGAAGATCCACTTGTTTTCTATTGCTTGCCGACCCTCGGCAAGTCAACCAAAGTCCATACTTTGTTTTCATACATGGATCCCATCTCGATTTCATGGCCTCAGCCATTTTGGAATCTGGGCTCACCATCGCTTCTTCATAGTTAGAGGTTCATCATGATCTAGTAGCATGATTTCGAAGGATTACCGACCACTCAGGCGGATCTTACCTGGTTGATCTACGAGGTTCTGCGTAACTTGATCTGAAGTTTCATGATCAACATCATCAACTTCCTCACTACTTGGTGTAGGTGTCCGAAACCGGTTTCGTGACGAACTACTTTCAAGTAAGGGAGAAGGTACTATTACCTCATCAAGTTCCACTTTCCTCCCACTCACTTTTTGAGAGAAACTCCTTCTCTAGAAAGGATCCATTCTTAACAACAATGTCTTGCCTTGGATCTGTGATAGAAGGTGTACCCAACGCTCCTTTGGGTATCCATGAAGACAATTTCTCGATTGGGTTCGAGCTTATCGGGTTGAAGCTTTTTCACAAAGCATCGCATCCCCAAACTTTAAGCGACAACTTTGGTTTCTTGCCAAACCATAGTTCATAAGGTGTCGTCTCAACGGTTTCGACGGTGTTCTATTCGAGGTGAATGCGGGCCTCTAGAGCATAACCCCAAAACGATAGCGGTAAATCGAAGAGACATCATAGATCGCACCATATCTAGTAAAGTCGAATTTGACGTTCGGACACACCATTACGTGTGGTGTTCGGTTGGGTGAGTTGAAACTATTCCGCATTGTTTCAAATGTAGACCAAACTCGAACTCAAATATTCACCTCACGATCGGATCAGAAACTTAATTTTCTTACGATGATTTTCAACTTCACCTAAATTCTTTGAACTTTTCAAACGCAGACTTATGTTTCATTAAGTAGATATACCCATATCCGCTAAGTCATCTGTGAAGGTGAGAAAATAACGATATCCGCCACAGCCTCAACATTCATCGACCACATACATCGTATGTATGATTTCAACAAATGTTGCTTCTCCATAGTCCGAGAACGGTGTTTTAGTCATCTTGCCCATGAGGCACGGTTATAAGTGCCAAGTGATTCATAATCAAGTGACTCCAAAAGTCCATCAGATGGAGTTTCTTCATCGCTTTAATCGATATGACCTAAACGGCATCCACAAATAAGTTGCACTATCATTATCAACTCTGATCTTTTGGTTTCAACATTATGAATATGTGTATCACTACTATCGAGATTCATCAAAAATAGACCATTCCTCAAGGGTGCATGACCATAAAAGATATTACTCATATAAATAGAACAACCATTATTCTCGATTTAAATGAATAACCGCCTGCATCAAACAAGATCCAGATATAATGTTCATGCTCACGAGGCACCAAATAACAATTATTTAGGTCTAAAACTAATCCCGGTAGATGTAGAGGTAGCGTGCGACGGATCACATCGACTTTGGAACCATTTCCCACGCCGTCGTCACCTCGCCCTTTGCGGTTGTTGCAATCCAGTCCCTGTTTGAGTTGCAAATATTAGCAGAACCGTATCAAATACCGGTGCTATCAGCTCTAGTAAGGTACACATCAATAACATGTATATCCATATACCTTTGTTCACCTTGCCATCCTTCTTATCCGCCAAATACTTGGGGCGTTCCGCCGTGACCCCGGGAAAGCACTCGTTTAGCTTAGGTCCGGACTTGGGTTTTTCCGAGAAACCTTGTTTCTTCTTGAATTTTCTTCTTCCCTTTGCCTTTCTTCTTGAAACTAGTGGTTTTTACCATCAACACTTGATGCTCCTTCTTGATTTCTACCTCCAGTTTTTAGATTCAAGGCTCGGTATAGTCTTTACTAACCCTTGCAATTTTGTTTCAGGCCTTTTATTGGGGCGGGGAAGATTTCTCAATAACAACACAAGATTAACTATTTGTCAAGTATTGATTTTAAAATTATAATCTATAAGAACTATTTTCCCCATCTTCAGTATAAATTATTGGACTTCAACCTAACCGATTCGGAAATAATTTCTGGGAACTTTTATGGTAAAACCTTTTCCCTAACCCTCCTTAAGGCATCGCTTTTCTCCCGATTAAACATTGCTTGCAAAAGGGCCCCCCTGGTTGGGGGAACCTTTGCTGGGAATGACCCTTTTTACGTCCGGGAATTCTAATATTTTAATTTCTTTTAAAGGCATTAAAACAAGAAAAGGAAGATTACACAATCAAACAAAAAAGAAGATATATCTACTGTTCATGATAAATTTGCAATTAATCAATTTTGGAACCCCCTTGAAAACATCTTTAGCATCTGTGTCCGTACCAAATCCTAAACCTAACCGTCTAGGAAATAGAACAAGGTGCATTTATTTACAACACATATGTTCACCCGACCTTTTCCCCTTTGACCATTCCATATTAGGGTCAGTTAACCATATTCCTAAAACCCTTGCCCTTAATGGTGATTACCCCGTCACGGGTTGGGCAAAACGGGGCCAACCGGGAAACACCGATAATTTGTAATATCTTTAACTCCAAACGCAAGAAAGTCATAAAGGAAAACACACCTCAATTAAGGAATGTTGGAAACATCTTGGCTTAGTCTCCCGCACCACCTATCCCACCCCCGCAATTGATCTTTTGAGATGTTGTCGCCCCCAAACTTTGTTTACTTCGGCAATAAATAAAAATTTTCGGGTTTGAAAATAAAACCAAATTTCCCCGGGAAAATAAGGTTAAAAAAATGTTCTCTTAAAAAAGCCAACGCTGCCATATCCAATCCTCCCCCAAAACGTTGCCCTACTTTTGGCAAATTTTACCCTTACCTTGGGCCCCGCTCACCCCGGGTCAAAAACCGGGCCCAAATGCGTTTAATTTCGGGGGGCCCGTTTAAAGTGGAAAGGGGAGGGCCCCCGGCACCTTTAAACGACGGGGTAAACCGTTCCGGGGCCCGCCGTTATGGGGGGGGCCCCTTACTACCGCGACCAAAGATGAACCCCTTTTAGGATTGATGAAAAGGCTCCCCAAAATCAAACCTGAAAAAGGGGCCCCCTTTTGGCTGTTTTCTTTCCCCCGCCCAAGCATTAGTAACGGAAGGGGAAATGTTTTACGACCTTGACCCCAAACATCCCTAAATAAACCTTTTCCCTCGCATGCTCCCGGCCCAAATCGGGCCCCATTCTTGGAACCAAACCATCCCCTTAAACTTTCCACCGGTGGGGAAGTTTCGGAAGTGGTGCGACTTGTGTTTACCAAGGGCCCAAGTTCCTAAAGGGGGTTTTGGGGGGACCGGGTAAAACATCTGTCCTTTTTTCTAGGGTCCCCCTTGGTTATAAAAGGGGACCGAGAAGGGGCCTAAGGGTCCTATCCCCTAACTCCCCTCTTTTGGTAGGATTGGGAGGGAGAGGGGGCGCCCCTCCGTCCTATTCGGACGGGGAGGCCGCCACTCCCGCCCCCTCTCTCCTCGAGGCCCACGGGCCCATTTATCCCGGGTTCGGAACCTCCAGGATCGCAAATTCCTTCTGAACCATTCAACTCCAAACATAGGCTTCCAATATATCAATCTTTATGTCTCACCATTTGAGACTTGCATGTTCCGTGATCACATGACTCAACTTGGACATCAAAATACATAAACTCATAATAACCATAAATTTTAACGGCGACTACGGTTCGAGAACAATGAGCATGACCTAGAACTATTCACGGTCAATAACCAATAGCGGACCTGATGCCTATTGGTTTACATATTCTATAAGATCTTTTCGGCACCGCATAACAACATACGCTGTTCCTTTGTCATCGGTATGTTACTTGCCCGAGATTCGATCGGTACAATACCTAGTTAATCTCGCAGGCAAGTCTCTTTACCGTTCGAATAATCATCTCCAACTAACTCATTAGTTGTAGTGCTTCAAGGCTTCAAGGATGCATTACCGAGAGGGCCAGAGATACCTCTCCGACAATCGGAGTGACAAAACCTAATCTCAAAACAACCCAACATCCCTTTGAGAACATTAGGACTTTATAATCACCCGTTTTGCGGACGCTTGAGCACCCAAAGTGTTCCTCAGGAAGTGAAATCTCATAGTTACAGAACATGTATATGTCAGGATAAAGGAGAACATACTAACGAGTGGTAAGCTAAGGAATGGGTCATGTCAATCGATCATTCTACTAATGATGTGACCTTTTAATCAAATAACAATCTTGTTCATGGTGAAACATAACCATCTTTGATTAACAAGCTAGTCTAGAGAGGCATACTAGTGACATATTGTTTGTCTATGCATTCACACAGTATCAAGTTTGCCATAATAATTCAGCATGAATGATAAACATTTATCATGAAATAGGAAAAATAATAACTTTATTATTGCCTAGGGATATTTTTAAACGAGGTAACAATAGATAAAAGGTGCTATGCATTAATAGGAGAAACAATAACAAGAGTAAAATCTAGTAAGCATGAGAGTATAGAATGGGCGTATCGGATGATCAAGGGGCTTGCTCATTTGGGCAAGAAGGAGGTCGATGAAGTCATGATCAAATACGGCAACCGGTCTGGCACCACCAAGAAGAGGGAGAAAACAGAAATACATAGCAAGCAAAATAACAGACAACAAAGTAGCTAGATGTTCTAGGAATTACATGATACCGATGAAGATAACATCGAATGTTTTCCAAGTTTGTTTTCTGACGATGAAACGGAGGGGGAAAGTTGTTCCTATGTTAGGGAGTGTAAATGAACGGACCGTGTGTTCGGGTTCTCTTCCTTGAAAGCAACTTTCATGTAGAAACTTTTTCATCCAGCTAGTTTATTTTATATGATTTTCAAAGTTTTAATAATATCAATAATTTTATCTGAAAATGCTAAAAAGCTGGCGTAAATAGTGTACTAAAAGTGTACCCAGGTACGCGGTGGACTGGGGTCCTTCATCACATTTGGATGGTCCAGTCCCGTCATAGCTCTCCGACTAATTACAAATTAAGGTAGTTTAATTAGAAGGTTAGTTAATAAACAAACTTTAATTGTTAATTAATTAATTGATTAATATTAGTATAATTATTTAAATATTTTTTGTATCTTTTTTAGAAAAGGCCAAGCCCTTGATTAGTGGCCTGGGCCACGGGGAGAGGGTTAGTGGTGGCACCCATGGAGGCTTTGACGGGCACGATCCACGGGTGGCCCAGCCTCCGAGCGGCCCCATGAGGGCCAGTGAAGGAAATATGCCCTAGAGGCATAATAAAGTTATTATTTATTTCCTTATTTCGATAAATGTTTATCATTCATGCTAGAATTGATTACAAACATGATAATGTGTGAATGCATGAAAACAAGATGTCACTAGTATGCCTTATAGACCTAGCTTGTTAATCAAAGATGGTTATGTTTCCAACCATGAACAAAGGGTTGTTATTTGATTAACAAGGTCACATCATTAGGTGAATGATCCTGATTGACATGACCCATTCCATTAGCTTAGCACATCGCTTAGTATTTGCTTGCTTTTATCCATGACTTATACATGTTCCTATAACTATGAGATTATGCAACCTCCTCAAGGAACACTTTGGCTACCAAACGCCACAACTATCGGGTGATTATAAAGGAGTCTTACAGTGTTCCAAAGGCGATGTTGGGTCGATTTGAGATTAGGTTTTTCCTCCGATTCGGAGAGGTACCTGGCCTCTGGTAATCACATCACTTAAGCCTTCAAGCATTAAACAATGAGTTATTGAGATGATGTATTTGAACGGTAAAGAGACTTGCCTTAATTGATTGAACTGGTATTGGATACCGCATTCAATCTCGCGTAACATACCGATGACAAAGGGCAAATATGTTGTTATCGTGTTCGACCGATAAAGATCTTGAGAATATGGGACCATATGGCATCCGTCCCGCTATTGGTTATGACCGAGACGGTTCTCGCATGTCTACTTGTTCTCCGAACCGTAGGGTCCGACGCTAAGGTTTCAATGACGGTATATTATGAGTTTGTGTATTTTGATGTACCAAGAAGTTCGGTCCCATGTGATCACGGACTGATTAGGAGTCCAATGTCGAGACATAAAGATTGATATATTGAAACCTATGTTTGAGTTGAATGGTTCGGGTGAAATCGGATTTTACCTAACACCGGGTTACGAACCTCCGGGTTAAAGGGGGGCCTGAGGAGAAGGGGGCCGGGGCAGGTCAAGGCCCCTAGTCCATTGGACAAGGAAGGGGGCGCCCCTCTATCCCTCCCCAAGTCCTAATCCAACTAGGGGGAGTCCACTCCTGGAGAGACCTCCCGCCTCCTAGGGCCCCCCTTTCCTTTATAAGGGGGGCACACCTAGAACACACAAGTTGATCCTTGGATCGCCTTACCGTAGTTGGCCCTCCACCATATTCCACCCCATATATAGGTGCTTAGCGAAGCCTCCGTAGAATCAAGATCGCCACCACGCCGCGCCGAGAACTCTCCTCCAATTCTGGATTGGCCCGAGGAGCATCATTGCAGACTTGGTAAGACTCGAGGGGAGTAACACGCTGGATCTTGACCAGGAGAAGTTAACGAATACTTCCTCTTACGCCAGATCGCTGCGGTCTCACGAGGGTATTGGAGACAACATTTGCATATTAATTCACCATGATATGGGTGGAGGGAATTTTTTTACCTATGCAAAATGGCATCGAGCTATTTTTGGTTTATGTTTTGAAGTAGAAACAAGTGAGTTGTAGAAGGATCAAGTATTTCTACCTAACCAAAATTGTATATTTGTTCAGGTTCATGTGAGATGAAGCGCCCGACCGACTTAACCCAGACGTTTAGACTGTTTCCCACGCAGCAACTGTCTTAAAGGTTATCAAGGGTTCGGTTTCACTTTAGTTGAACGAAGGTTACGCCGGTCTTGAGAAGGTTAAAAGAGTTTTTGACGAGATTGTGGTTTTGATCGAGGTGAGATGGTTCTTGCTCAGAGATGCCATCAAATTGCAACAACAAATAGAGGAGTAATTGGGTTTTTTCGGCATGTTGTGAATGATATGGTCAAGATGTGATGCTATATTTATGATGAGAGATATGTTTGGGATAAAAGTTATCGTGAATGTGGACCAATATGGTTGTCGCTTATTGTATTGAATGAAAGTTCAGTAATGTCTTTACTTTATCCAACCTGAATGTAAGAATGATGCATGGACGAAACGATGTAGATGGAGATCAAGGTGTCGCTACGTGACATGGTGATCACGACTGCTCGATGGAGATGCCAAGATTGATCCATATATACACTTATATTGGATTGTGAATGTTTACCTTTATGCACATCTTGCTTTGTCACGGAGATTTAAGATGATCTCCCAAATAAAGTGGTTCTCGAGTTGCACTCCAAAGTCGGGCCAGCCCCATGATGATCGGGTAAGCCCCGCCCATCTACAACGGTAGGGAGCCGCTTTCACAGACATAACTGGTTATTACTTGATGACTAGCCATCTGCAGGGATTGGCTCTAACACGGAGACCGAAAAGTTGAGCTGAATCTTTTAGGTGATATGTCAACATAAGATGTCACCTTGAAAACTACTCCATCTCCGGATTTGATGGTATGGTTAGTTGATTGGACACGGTCAAGATGCTGATGGAGATGTGTAATGGGAGTTCTTGTATATGTTATTGAACTAAATTTACATGAACTTGTGACATAGTATCTTGCTTGTCTAGATTTAAATTGAGGGCTCTCCAGGTTTTCTTGATTTAATGCCTTGAGAAACAAAGTGAAGTGTGGGCATACATGATCGGTCCTAATCAGGATTCATCTTGTACGGAAGAGACTCCGGAGCACCGCTTAGGTGCCGCTCTCCGTGAACCGTTTACGATGAGACGTCGCCAAAGCTGATGCTTCTTATAGTTAAGCAGTATGTTTCGGCGAAAGATTAACGACATTTTGAACGTTGGACTTGAGATGTTCCAAGTTGAGTATAATTCCAATGTAATGCCCGTTGAGAGAATAGTTCAATAAGTTTATAGGCAAGATGGAGGAGAATATTCGGTAGACATATCAAATGTGTATACAATACTTGCTAATGAGTTATTTTCGTATTGTTGCATGATGTAATCTTCTTAATCCAGCCACAAACTAAAAAGGTTTGGGACTATAATATGCCAAGGTTAGTAAAGGTTCCGGCTCTTGCAATGGTAAAGGTCATGGGGTAGAAATCGAGAAGGAGCATCAAGTGTGATGGTCAATAAACCACTAGTTTCAAGAAGAAAGGCAAGGAAGAAGAAGGGGAATTCAAGAAACAAAAAGTTGGTTTCCGGAAGAAACCCAAAGTTGGCCCTAAACCTAAATCGAAGTGTTACTTCCTCCATCGGTCAACCGAAGCGAATTGCGTATTTGGCGATAAGAAGGATGGCAAGGTGAACAAGGTAAGTGAATATACATGTTATTGATGTTACCTTTACTACTCGCATTTATTTGATATCGGTTCTGTATTATTTGGCAACTAAACAGGATTACGGATTCTTAACACCGCAAAGGAAGTGACGGCCTGGGAATGGTTCAAAGTCGATGTGATCGCGTTTGGCACCCATTCATTCTTCGTGATTAGTTTTGAACCTAAAAAAATTGGTTATTTGGCAAGGACACTTAACATTTTCCGGATCTTGTTTGATGCAGAGGTTATTCATTTAAATCGGTAATAATGGTTGTCTATTTAATGATAATATCTTTATGGTCATGCACCTTGAAGGTGGTTAATTTTTGATGTCTGGTAGATATAATTTCATTAAGTTAAACAAAAGATGAGATTGAAATGATAGTCAATATTTTGTGACGCTGAGGTCATATGGATAAAGTGAGAAACTCATATCATGGACTTTGAGCCTTGGGATTATGAATACTTGGCATTGGGAACCTGGCTCACAAGTGACTAAAACCCGTTGCACTATGGAGAAGCAAGTTTGTTGAAAATATACATCTGTATGTGGCCATAAGTTGAGGTCTATGATATCGTATTTACCTTCACAGGATGATTTGCCATATGGGTTATCACAAGAAACAAAGTAAAAATTTGAAAAGTTCAAAGAATTTCAGGAGAAGTAAAACATCGAATAAGAAATTAAGTTTACGATCTGTCTGGAGGTGAATATTTGAGTTACGAAGTTTGGTCAATTAAAACAAGGAATAGTTCCAGCTTCACGCAAGGAACCACAGAATGGGTGTCCGAACGGTAATTGCAATTTACTAGATATGGTTGGATTATGATGTCACAGTTACCGTATCGCTTTGGGGTTATGCATGGACGGCCGATTCACACCAATGCACCGTTAAACGCTGAGAAAATTATTTGATTGGTTAGCAAGAAACCAAAGTTGTCGCTTTAGTTTGGTGGTGCTTAATTGAAAAACTTTTTCAACCCTTAAGCTCAAAAATCGGAATGTGTCTTTCATAGGATACCCAAAGGAGCAGTTGGTAACCTTTATCAACAGATCCAGGCAAACATTGTAAGAATGGATCCTTTCTTGGAGGATTTTTCAGAAGAAGAGGATGGAATAGACTTGATGAGGAATTGACCCTCCTTCTTGGTAGTTGCAGAAACGTTCTGGACATCTACACAAATTGTGAAAGTTGAGATGTTGATCATGAATTTACTTCAGATACTTGCAATTAAACTAATCAACAAGTAAATCGCACTTTCAAGTTATGGTGAAATCTGCTCGAAATTATCTATGATCTGATGAATATTAACTATTTGGAAGCAAGCGAATGGTTTAGCCAATGAAGGAAACCCAGGAAGGGGCAAAATTAAAGTTTTATTTATTTCTTATTTCCTTTGATTAATGTTTTTTATGCCTAGAATTTGATAAACACCGAAACCTTGAACATTTGAATTTGCATAGAAAAACCAAAGTTGTCCTTAAAGTTTGGGTCTCTTAGGAAAAGCTTGTTAATCAAAGATGGAATGTTTCCTCCATGGAACCCAAAGGAGTTGTTAATTTATTAACGAAGGCAAACATTCTTGTAGAATGGATCCTTTTGAAGATTTCCGAAATTAGTTGACTGATGTTAGTATTTCTACAATGCTTAAATCCATGAAACTTATACAGTTCCTGTAATTATGAGATATGCAACCCTTGGCTTACCTGAGGAACCTTTGGTGCTACAACGCACAAGAATCGGTGATTATAAAGGAGTACTAACAGTGCTCACAGAAGGCGAGTTGGGGCCGATTTAATTGGTTTGCATGAATCGAGAGGATCCTGGCTTCTTGGAATGACTCAGTGGAAGCACTACAACTAATGAGTTATTTAAGAGATGAGTTAAATTGAACGATAAGACTTGCTTAAAGGTTGAATAGGATTGGATAACGATGAATCTTGCAATAAACTCGATGCAAAGGACAACGATGTTGGCGGTACGACAAAGATCTTCAAATATGTAGAACCAATAATGGTCAAGTCAGGTTGGTTATAACGTGAAGGTTTAGGTCATGCTAACGTTTCCAAGTAGGGTCCGCATTAGGTTTCAATTGATTGAATAAGGTTTATGTATTTTGTGTACGAGTTGAGTCTGATTTATCAAGAAATGACGGGAGTCTCAATGGTAGACATAAGATTGATATATTGGAAGCCTATGTTGAGTTCAAGGTTCCAGAAAGGAATTTACAGTACCGAGGTTTTAAGGAAGGTTAAATGGTCGCAGGGCTTGGTGAAAGGAAGAGTCACCTGCACAGCCCTTCAGTCCATTAGGAAAAGAAAGGGCCTCTCCTCTCTTTCCTCCCAATCCTGGTCCAACTAGATTGGGGGAAACATCCAGAAGAGGGACCTGATGCCTCTTGGGCCACTTTGCTCTTTATATAGGGCAAAACTTGAACACAAAGTTGATCAATCCTTTCAGTGGCCCTTCCACAATTACCCGTTTACGTAAGCGAAGCGTCGCGTGCTCAAGATGCTACCAGCGTCAGTGCGAATCCTGACAGTGATCGGATAACAGGCACCATGCTTAGTGAAGAATCGGGGCCGAGTTAACCCCGATCGGTCGATCGCGAGAAACGACATTACTCCTTACGGCAAGAATCGCCCGGCCAAGGTAGTGGCAACATCCGGCTGCTACATCAATGATTTTGGCAAGCGAGGAAATTTTGAAATTACTAGCCTCTCCAACAAGGGCATCCGACCATGGTTTTTTTATGGTTTGATGTTTGCAAGTGAACACAAGGATTGTGGCATAAAGATATACCTACCAAAAAGCATCATTTTGTTGCTATTGGAAAGATGAACGTGGCCATGACACCAAGACGCTTAGCCGACCTGGTTTCAGGCAGCTTGTTTAAAGGTGAAAGGGTGTTTTTCTCACTTTAGTTGAACTGAAAGGCTACGCCCGCCTTGAAGGTTAAACGAGTCTATTTGAGTATGCTTGGTTTTGATGCAAGTTAATGGTTGTTAAGCGAGATTACAAAATTTGGAACAACAAATAGAGGGCCTAACTTGTTTTGCAGGGCAGTGTGATTTAGGTCAAGAGTGATGCTAATTTTTGGTATGAGATTAGGTTTGAAACCTTATGATCGGGAGCCATTGGTGCCCTTGGTATGCAATGAACGCCTGTAAGCTTACTTATCATTGTGTGCATAGTCGGGAGTACATAAGTTTGCGAAGACAATGCTGCGATGGAGACAGGGTCGCCGGGCGATTGATCATGGGGCAACAAGATGGAGATCATGAAGCCAAGAATGATGTGGAACCAAATCATTCCTTATATTGATTGCAGTGATGTTTATCCTTATGATCTTACTTGTTTGAGAGGAGCATTATAAGTGATCTCTACTATTTGAAGTTCTCCGTATGCACTGTAAAGGTTGGTCCGTGCTGCAACCACGGATGATCGGGTGATAATTTAGCCATCTAAAGGGGCAATACGTAATCTGGATACTTGACGACCTAGAAGCGATATGGGCCTCAACAGGAGACCGAAAGGTCAGCGTGATCTATAGTAGATAGTCAACATAAATGTCACAATTGAAAACTACTCCATTCAGGATGGATCGGTTAGGTTAGTTTTTGATCACGGGACACTAGATGACTAAAGTTTTTCTGGAGTTTATAATGATTAATTGAACTTAAATTTTCATGCTAGACCATAGACTGCTTGTTATTTGAGAAATAGATGGCTCGTGTTGTTCCTGAATTTTAATTGCCTGAGAAAGCAAGTTGAAAATGAGGCAATACACGGGATCGGGTCCAGAATTTGAGATTCATCCTCATTGTGATAAAGCTACGCCCCGGATGCACCTATGCCAGCTCTTGCTATGCAACCAGATGTTATAACCGCCCCTGAAGCAAAATCGATGACTACCATAGTTAACAGTATACTTTGGTTAGAACGATTCCGAGTTGAACGGCATGGACAATGAGATGTTCCAGAGGGTTGAAGTAATATTCCAAGAAGCCGGATTGAGATATGGAAGTTAAAAGTTCATAGCTCAAGATGGAGGAGAATTCATAGTAGCATTACCCTAATTTGGTTATACAATCTTGACACAATGGGAGTTAACGGATTGTGTACGGAGAATTCTCAATACGCAACCAAGTACAAAGGTTCGTGGATGAACAAATATGCAAGGGTTAGTAAAGAATTTTCCGCATCTTCGCAATGCTAAAGGTGAAGGTGAATCCAAGAAGGAGATCAATTTATGGAATAAGCCCTAGTTTCAAAGAAGAGGGCAGAGAAAGGAATTTACAAGAAGAAACGAAGCAAGGGTTTCGCAGAGAAGAAACCCGGTCTGCCTAAACCAAATAGAGTGCCACGACGCCGGATTCACAAGCAATCCCAATTTTGGGGTTAAAATGGTAACAAAGGTATTGATATACATGTATTGATGTGTAACCTTAACTAGAAGTCAAATAGACTGTATTTGAATCGGTCTCGCTAATATTTGCAATCAAAGTGACAGATGCTTAACTGCAAAGGAGAGTAAGCGGAAGTTCCAAAGTGATGTGATCGCCGGTCACGCTACCTCCATCTACCTTGGGATTAGTTTAGACCTAAATAATTGTTTTGTGCCAAGCTTGAGATGAACATTATATCCGGATCTTGTTTATGCAGGACGTTTATCATTTAAAGAGAATAAATGGGGTTCTATTTATAAGAGTAAATCTTAAGAGTATGCATTGAGGAATTCATTTTGTAATCTAATAGGTGATACACATATTCATAATTTGGAAACCAAAAGATGCAGTTGAAATGATAGTGCCAACTATTTGTGCACGCCGCTTAGTCATATCGTTAGCGCATGAAAAATATGATGACTTTTATCATTGATTATGAATCAGCTACTATGGTAACCTGGTCATGGGAAGATGACTAAAACACCGCTTCCTCCTACTATGGAACAAAGATTTGTTGGAAATCATACAGTATGTATGTGGTGATAAAGAGGCTCTAGGATATCGTATTTAATACCTTAAAACTTTAAGGATATGGGTTTCTACTTAATGAAACATAGTCTCAAACGTAAAAGTTCAAGATTTCGAGTGAAAGTTGGAAAATCATCAACAGAAAATTAAGTTTACGATCCGATGTAGGTGATATTTGAGACGAAGTTTGGTCTACATTTGAAACAATCGAAAGTTCGAATCACGACCTGAACACCACAACAGAATGTGGTGTGAACGGGCAGAATGGCTTTCTAAGATATGGTGGATCATGATGTCTCTACGGATTACCGCACGCTTGGGGTTATGCCAAGACAACCGTAGATTACACCAATAGACACCGGTCCAATTGTGAGACGACTTTGAATCTGGTTTGCGAACCAAGTTGTCGCTTAAAGGTTTGGGGATGCGATGTTGAAAAGGTTAACCGATGCTCGAACCAAATGGAGAAAGGTCTTCAGGTACCCAAAGGAGAATGGGACACCTCTTCCAGTCGGAAGATTGGAAGGATGGTTTTAGGAAGGGTTTCTCAGGTTTGGGGGGTAATTTAAGGTTTTTCCTTTTCTTTGTATGTTTTGACCGCAAACCCTTCCGAAACCTCCCAATTTAGGAATTGATGAGTTAATCATGAAACTTCTGTATATTAACCAAACCTCGATTCCGGTAAGATTCCGATAAGTACATCCTAATTTCGAATCAATGACCTAGCATATGGAATACTATAAAACTTATGGTCCCTTCCAAAATTTGGGCCATAAATAATGGGATCCTGTAATAAACAAATTGTTGGAACCCATGGCAAGCTTAAAACAAGTTGGATCTTCAAGGAAACCAAGCGAATTTAATTAAATTCTTCGATTTCAAACAATGGTTGAACAGCCATAGACCTTCTCACCAAGCTATCTTAAGCCGGGTTCAATCTTACTACCATTATAATTGGCAAATGGTTAAACTGATTCAAGATTTAAAAGGATTGAAATTATTAAACGTATTTTATCAATCCGGAGTTAAAAATTAAGCCAATATCTATAAGGCTGAACATCTTTGAATAAACCTTGAAGTGGATCAAATTTGTATACTTGGAGGAAAATTTACAAGAAGGTATGGTCAAATTTCATATTTAGGAGTTTGCGTGGGAAATTATAGAATTTCGGATACATAAAGGGTACGGTTAAAGGTTTTAATGAAAGACTTGGAATCCCATATTGGCACAAGATTTTAGGAGATAATCAAGGAGACCTTAAATTATAAAACATAACACTGAAAAGTTTAAGAGTTCAAAGGAAAACAAAGAAAGGTTTGCCTGGTTACATTGTTTTAAATTTACCACCACCGCAATGAGGAATTGAAATTTCTAATGTTCGCCATTATTTTCATTATGAATATGTAACCTAAATGCCATGTCAAAGGTACCAAAATTCCCAATGGACATGGACAGGGTCAAGAACATCCCAAATACCACAAAGGACTAAAATGTTTAATTGGATAAAGGTTATGAAACTTTACTGTCAAGTTAAGACAGTTTTCTAAAACACGGGATACTTTACAAAAGGGGGCCTTATTAAAAGGGCGCGGAGCATAAATGGAAGCGGAAACGATAACCAAGTCCTTATGGGGTCTCGTGAAGGGTTTCCGAAGGTGCAAGCCTGTCAAAAAATCCTTCTGACAAATATGGCATATGTGTAAAAGAACCTGTTTCCAAAGACCAAACTAAACTGCTAATCCCAATGGCTTAGTTTCCAACAAATTGTTTTAGATACAAGGGATTAATGTAAGAATGCCCGACCGCCCTCCAGAAAACTGTCAGCACCAGCCCATGGGTTTAATCCTTACGAACTTTGTTCATGCTTGAGGAATCAAGGTATGCCCTAGAGGAAATGGGGTATTATTTATTTTATTCATATAAAGTTTATCAACCTGAATATTACGAAACCTGATACATTAATGCATAGACAAACAGATTCGGGTCCTTGCTTAAAGGAAGTGAATCAAAGGGTTGTTTACCATAAAGGAGTTGTTTTTGATTAAGAGATCAAAAGAGACGATCCCTTCCCTTTGGGACCGAGCTGACTTTCCGGCCCTTCCGCTATTCAGCATTAAGAGTTTTAAAGATCGATTCGTTACGGAACCTTGAAGGAACATAAGTTAAATGAACATTTATGATCTTGTTATTGAAATTTGTATTCGGTAATACTGCCGGAAAAGGGCCCCCGTGAACCAACACAAGTTAAGCACTAGAGCTAAGAGTTCCAGGGATTGCCCTATGGACATAAAAATTAGAATTTCTTGAAGTTCTTTCTTTCCTTCATTTTCCAAATGCGGGAAAATTTGTTCAATCGCACAAACTCGTTCGAATCTTCTTCTTGGTGGTGTCAACCGTGTGGTTTAAGCAGGCTTCTGTTAGGAACCTAACTCCCTGATTTCTGGTTTGGGCTATTTTTTTTACCGGATTCTTGGTTTAGAACATTTTCAGGGTTTTACTCATTGGAACTAAGTATTGGTAATAAAATTATAGGGTTGTAGTAAAAGGGAATCATCCATTTGACTTTAACAGAATCTTTTATGTTCGGCTCTTAAAATTAAGCTGTCAAGGCCAAATTTTTGTCTGAATTCCGCCCTCCCGTAATTACCGAAAATAGAGGGAACCATTAGGGTAGGAATTCCTTTTTTGGCAAGGCTTATTGCGGATACATGGAAGAGTCGCTAGTCAGTTCAACTAATCTAGGTACGAGTAGGGGGCTTCACGTTTAAAATCAAGGGGTAAACCGATTACGGGAGATCACCCTTCAAATTCTTTGATAAGGAGACGGTTAAAGTTAATCAAGGGGAAAAAAGAGGCCACTAACGGACAGCTATTTCAAGAATTTAGAACAGCATAAGGGATAAACTTTCCCAGTTCTATCATAAATTTGGAGGAAATTAAATAACTTACAGCAGTTGGTTGTAAACCGTGTTAAGAAATTCAAAATTTCCATCCAGTCGGGAAAAAATGATTTCCAAGGTAAACATATTTTAGTAATGTAAAATCATATTAAAGTATTGTTCGCAGGGGCGGGTTTCGATTAGGTTGAAAGCAACCCATGTGCTTAATGTCAAAGTATTTTTTATTTATAAAAAAACTATGAAATTCTAATGATTCTTGAAGTTAATGGATCAAATGGGTTCATCGTTTTTTAAAGCTTAAGGCAACCGTGGAGAGCTTGGAGTTAATTTGAATGGATACTTACCTATTAACCCCTTTAAAAGGGGTAGAAGATGAGCAATAAAGGATAAACTAAGGGAAATAATAAAGTGATTATTATTATTATAAGTTTAATTAGCTTAAGTTATATTAGCGGAAAAATTGTAATGCAAAAAGATTTTTCCATATATGTTCTTCTGTAGCATTTTACCAAAAAGTTATGTTAAAAAGGAGTACTATTGCCCACCACTTAAGTAAAGATTAAAATGAAAATTTTAACGACTTAAAGGATTCCTTCTTATCCCAATATGTTCTTCTTTTATAACTTACAGCACAATAAAACAAAGGTCACTTGGGAGCCAGACTCCAACAATTGGGCAAGAGATTGTTTTTTGTTTCAAGTTTAAGGCCCCATCAACCTTAAGCCTTAAGCATAAATGGTTAATCAGAGATTGGAGCATTAACTAAGGACCGCAATCTTGAACAATGGAGGCCGGAAACCGACATTAAAGAAAAAAGGATTGAGGGTTTTGAGGAAGGTGAATTGAGGGGGGGCCTCCTCCTGCAGTTGTTTGCGGAGGCCGTGTTTTCGCACGGCCTGTTTCCAAAGGGAACCAACCGATTGGAAATACCGGTTAACTATTCATAATGGTAATCCTAGTATTTATTGACCCAAGAGCGCCATGTCAGCAAAAGGATTTCCCTTCGGACTTACAATCGGAAATCCCAATGGGGACCCCGGCTCGGCCCCCCTTATCCAGATGACGCCGGAAAAAGCGCCGGCGCTCCCTAATTTATCAGCGGCTTTCCAGCAGCTAATCAATGAGTCCCTATCGGTGTAAAGCCCCCTTCCTTACCCCGGTTAATATGCAAACCCCAGCCCTACTCGAATAATCTTTGAATATCGCCTTGCCGTGCAAGGTTTATGCCCTTCAGGAAAACGGTGCTTGGAACCCTTCAATCCTAAGGAGCACCCCTGTTTGGAACTTCGAGACTTTGGTTAAGGAGGGGACGTTCTTAGTCCAGTTCGCCGGGGGTAACCAGGTGAAATATGTGAGGGGAGCATGCTAACGAGTACGTTGAATTAACGTATTTCATGTAATTAGTAATTTGTTTTTGAATTCCTAACAATTTTATTCAATATTCCTATTTATTTTTAATTTTACATTCTCTAAAGTTTCGGAAACATGATCAATTGAAAACAAAAATTAAAATACTAACAATTTAATAATTAAAATTTAAAGGAGTTTATTTTACAATCTTTTAGAGAATAAGAATCCCATAATTCAGTTATAAAGTGGTCGACCTATGGTTTCCTGTACATGGGAGTCACTTGGATACATTTGGCTAAACCAGCTCCACCAGGGGATATAAAATTAAGCCAAGAATTCTGGTGGTTTGTTTACCGATCAGTACTGGGAAGTTTTAAATCGAATGTTAATAATTAATTATTGATATTGTGGAATTGGTGAATGCTGTTTAGGATAACGAGAAGGTCAGCGTTTCCGAAAGGCAATTGTGAGGAAAAACTTCTAGAATTTTCAAAATTTTTTTGGAAAATGATATATTTAATCAAGCTATTGACCAACGTTAGTGGAATAAAGTGTTCCCATTAGGTAAGGTTAGACAAAATTAATTCAATCCCCATGAAACTAATTGTCATGATTAAAAAAAATAAACTGAGAAGGTTAAGAATAAAATTAATGAGGTTAATGAAGATATAAATAGTAATTGTTAAAACAATGGAACTTTTCAGCCACAAGTAGACAGTTTCCCGGATTTCCAACAGGTTGAAGGGGAGTGGGGACCGAGGTGACGGCATGACTGTTCTGCCCACTGACCTTACATGGGCACCAATTAATTAATGCTAGGTGGAAATCCCAATTTCCTTTAAAGGTAACAAATTAAATTAGCCTACCATATTTGTGAGACCAAACTAAATGTGATGCTATGTTAGCGCGTTAAAATCAAGGGAATGTCATAGGTTTTAGTAATTAAATTTTTGCGATGTTCATTTATTACCACATTTTTGTTCATTATCCTGCTTGCGGAAGGTATACTTTTGGGGATGCCTACCTCATAGGATTTTGCACCCTAACCACAAGAGTTGGGGGATAAATCAATTTCCCAAGTATTTTGGCGATTGTATTTTCCCCCGAAACAGCGTAGTAACCTTTTAAACCATGCAATTTAAGTTAAATTGTGAGTTGGGTTGTATTATTCCGATGTTGGGTTTTTTAGTTTCTTGAATAAGTTAAATCTTGGAAAGGGATTGTGGATATGTTTTGTTGCCTGACGAAATCTGGAAAATGTGGGTCGCAAGTTCCGATGAACCTTTATGGTTAGAGGACTTATTTTTGAAAAATTAGTTTTAAAGTTTGTAAGGTTTTGGAAATTTGTTTCCTTAATTTTATGATACCAAAAGCTTATTCCGGTAGGGAATTTTAGAATTTAAAGGTTCAAAGATGAGGATGGAATAGTGGTTGGCCAAAGGTTACGAAAGGTTAACCTCCCAATGGGGAGGGAAGTAAGACAGAATTGAGAAATTCAGCCTTATTGATGCGGAGTGGCTTAATTTAATCTTTTTGGAAATAATAACTTAAATTAAATTGGGATGAACTTCCAATAATTGGGCCAAACTTTTGCTTTTTGGGTGGGGAAAGCCTTGAACTATGGTATTTTTTGCCTAAAGGGTTCCCCCTCAAGGAATTGGGTGGAACCCGAATCAGGAATCATATGAATTGGCCAAAAACTGTTCCCATGTTCAGGGTGGAAGGGGATATAGGACATTTGGACTGGAATTTAATGGCTAAGTAAAGGATTTAAATTTATAAATTTTATTATTTTTAGTTTATTAATGATGTCGTCTTGTTAAGTGGATAATTTATTCTTGAACAAATTGATAGTATGCAGAAGACGGGGTTAATTGAATTATTTCCCAAAACAAACAAGTTTTTGATTTTTCAATGGACAAAAAGGTTAAGCCAAAACCCATTATTATTTTCAAGTTAGTAAGGGGCCCTTACCCAAAGTTTAATGGGTTTTAAAAAGTTCAAAATTCGGCCCATTTGGGGAAACAAAGAAACCCGGTTTGGGGTTAAAAAAGAAAATTGGGGTTTTTCCGGGGGATTGGTTTTTCCCCAAAAATAAAAATAGGGTTTTTTTTGATATAGAGTTTTTTTTTTTAATAAATTTTCCTTTTGGGGCAAAGGGGGTTTTTGGAAAAGCCGGGTGAAAAAACAAAGGGAAAAAGGGGCCTTTTAAAAAGGGGGAACCCAGGGAGGGGAAAAATGGCAAGGGAACAAGGAACAAAAAACACAATGTTTTTTTTACAATTTAAATTTTAGGGAATTTTTATCCCCTTTTGGATCCAGCTTTTTGGTTTCACATTTGTAGTTTTCCCCTAAGGTTTTTGCCTTTTTTGGGATTTTGATTTTTTTAAATAAGGGGATTTAAAGGTAAGGGCTTGGTCAAAATTTAAAATTTAAATTTGAAATGGGTTTAAAAAAAGGTTTGAATTTTTTGAAATGATTTACCTTTAAAAAACCGGATGAACCCCGGGGGGTTAGGGCAGGGGAGGAAAAAAGGAGGGGGGGGTTTGAAAGAAAAATTTCCCCTTAGATTGGGAAAAAGCTTTCTTTTTTTTTTTAATTTAACAGGGGAAAAATTTAAAGGGGTTTGGTCTGGGGGAAAACCAAATGTCCATGCTACAAAAGAAAAGAATATGTGATGAACATGTTCTAAAATTCTGTTTTTTATCATTTACCTACTCGAGGACGAGCAGGAATTAAGCTTGGGGATGCTAATACATCTCCAACGTATCTATAATTTTTGATTGTTCCATGATTTTATATTATCATTCTTGGATGTTTTACAATCATATTATAGCAACTTTATATCATTTTACAGGACTAACCTATTGACATAGTGCCCAGTGTCAGTTGTTGTTTTTTGCTTGTTTTTTACTTCACAGAATATCAGTACCAAATGGAGTCCAAACACAGTGAAACTTTTTGGAAATATTTTTTGGACCAGAAGACAACTTGGGAGCCAATGAAGCACCTGGGGAGGCCCGTGGGGCCCACAAGACACCAGGGCGCGCCAGAGGCCCCTGGCACGCCCTGATGGGTTGTGGGGCCCACGGGGGTCTCCTCCACCACCTCTTCACTCTATAAATACAGATATTCTAGAAACCCTGAAGGAGGAGTCGAAACACAATTCTAGCCACCGCAAGTTCCAGAACCACGAGATCCAATCTAACACCATCACGGAGGGGTTCATCATCCTCATTGGTGCCTCTCTGATGATGCATGAGTAGTTCACCATAGACCCACGAGTCCGTAGGCAGTAGCTAGATGGCTTCCTCTATCTCTTTTGATTCTCAATACAATGGTGTCTTGAAGATCTATTTGATGTAATGGCCTTTTGCGGTGTGTTTGGTGGGATCCGATGAAGTCCGAGTTTATAATCAGATCTATATCCATGAATATTATCTCAATTTTCTTTGATCTCTTATATGCATGATTATTTATAGCCTCGTATTTCTTCTTCGAATCTTTGGTTTAGTTAGGCCAACTAGATCGATTTTTCTTGCCATGGGAAGATGTGCTTTGTGATGGGTTCGATCTTACGGTGTCCTCACCCAGTGACAGAAGGGGTAGCAAGGCACGTATGTATCGTTGCTATTAAGGATAACAAGATGGAGTCTATTCCTACATGAATAGATCTTGTCTACATCATGTCATCGTTCTTATTGTGTTACTTCGTTTCTCCATGAACTTAATACACTAGATGCATGTTGGATAGCGGTCAGTAATAGTAGTTGATGTAGAATCGTTTCGATCTAATAATTTTAGACGTGATGCAGATATATTGATCATTGCCTTGGATATCGTCATAATTATTTGTTCTTCTATCAATTGGCCAACAGTAATTTGTTTACCCACCGTGCGCTATTTTCTTGAGAGAAGCCACTAGTGAAATCTACGCCCCCCCGGGTCTATTTTTTTTATCATATTGCCTTCCGATCTATTTTTTGCTGCGTTTATTTTCAGAACTATTATTCCAAAAACCAAAAAATACCTTGCTGCACTTTTTATTTGCTTATTTTATTTTGTGTTCTCGAGCGATCTATTTATCCAATCTTACACAAACTAATCTATCATTTTACCGTGGAGAGATTGACAACCTCTCTTACGCGTCGAGTTGCAAGTTTTTGTTCTTTGTGTGCAGATACCGTTTACATAGTGTTGCTTGGTTCTCCTACGAGATTGATACCTTGGTTTCATAACTGAGGGAAATACTTACCGTAGTTGTGCTGCATCATCCCTTCCTCTTTGGGGAAATATCGACGCAGTTTCAAGCCACGCCACGCCCTGACAACAAACCCGCTACCACAACCTCGTGCTGGCATGCAGATCTTTACCAAGATTATCTACTAAAACTCTAAGAAGGAGCCCAGGCTCCATGGTGGTATGCAGATCTTCATCAAGACCTGCCACACTCTTCTGTAGCCAGCGAGTAAGTGTTGGAGAAAGCAAGCCCAAGACACCCAGCAACGAGTCGGGGTAGCCGACTTCCGGGATTGACCACATCCGCAACAACCGCTCCACCTGGCCCGGACCAGGCAAGCGGGAACATCCAGCCACTGCATCCCACGCGTGTCGTACTAGTTCTGCATGCGCATGCCTTTTATAACACGCGGCGGGGATGCATGAGTGCCAGTGGAGTGACAAGACGCAGGGGGTTGAGTCACCCCCAATATTCACCGCATGGTGCACATCCGTAAGGGTGCGTGTCGCACCCAGCCCAGTGACACCCTTCAGCGACAGCAACAAGACATGCATTCGTTCCTGGAGTGACACACTTCGTCGAGCATTTATTGCAACTATGTACCTTATCGTATTTACTGTGGTAACCCCCACCCCCCTCCTACAAAAGGAGGGCCTGGACTATGGTGGTGGGGCGGGGTGGTGATTTTTCAACCTATCTGCATTTACCTCGAAGAAGGTTGGACACTTGGCAGATTGCAAGCAGGAGCAAGACACACAACACCTTCCCGTTCCAGGGAAGGAATTGTAGCTCACTATCCACCATATCAACAAACACGAGGCAGGCGTAGGATATTATACAACCATGCGACATGAACTTGGGTAAATCGTAGTGCATTTTTACTCTTTCCCCCTCTAATACTAATACAGTCTCGCATGTATTCCGCACACGCACGACGACACCTTCCATCTTAAATTACTTGTTTTGGACTTATCTAGACGTGGATGTATCTTACATTAAACCATGTCTAGATACATCCGTATTTAGACAAATGTACGATAAATAATTCGGGTTGGAGGTAACACCACGCCAACTCATGGCCCCGGCTGTATCTTGAATTATCACGTAAACAGCGGCCACTGTGGCAAGCAAATGTTTCTTTAAGAGCAAGATGGCTTAACTTAGTCCTGATCCGTAAACAACACCCGATCGAGTAATTAATTAATTGTTTTCATCTATGTGGGATTTTTTATTTAGAATCCTTTTATGCGGGATTAAGCCTCGCCAGAATGGGAGACAAACTGCACGCCATATCGCACCATTCTCTCGCTAGAATGGGAACGATACAAGCCAACAAAATTCGCACCATGTCGCTCGCGCCTCGATGCGTCCGGCGGCGTCCTGTGATCCTGTCTGCGTCACTCGCAAGATTCCAACGAACAGATTAGATGGAGAAAGAAAAAAGTCTAAACAGATCTCATCGGCCCGCCGGCCGGTGGAGAAGATATCAACAGTTTGATTCGATGGTGTATCTCCCTTTTATTATCTCCTCATTCTAATAATCTTGACGATCTTATTTTTCAAACCAACGCAACAAACCAATCAGGGCGTATATATAGGGAAGGGTCCAACTCCATCTCCGTCTCCATCTCCATCCCTGGGTTGGGTGCACACTTCTCTCCCACCACCATCTCTCCCTCCCCTGTTTCTCGCCTTATCTCCATTGCCGCCTGCTGCGCGCTTCACCCTAGCCGAGGAACGAGGAGGAGCGGGCTGCTGTCATGGCGGCGTGGGCGGCGGCGGTGATGGAGGAGCTGCGGGGCAGCTTCAGGGAGGGGCGGACGCGGCCGGCCGAGTGGCGGACGGCGCAGCTCAGGGCGCTCGTCAGGATGATCGAGGAGAAGGAGGACGACATCAGCGACGCGCTCCACGCCGACCTCGCCAAGCCGCGCATGGAGGCCTACCTCCACGAGGTATGTCGCACTTCCATCTCCATCCCGAATCTTCAAGTTGACTCCAACAGGATATATAGGAGGATTCTTGGGTTGGTAAGAACTGAACTGGAATTCCAGCTCTGTTTGCACGATTCTCTCTTCCTAGTTCCTTCCCGTGCCCGTCCGTGATTGCATCCCGTTTGTAAATCCATGGAACTAAATTTGATGAGAGCTTGCCGGCGCTGGATCAGTAAAGTTATATTCTTACGCACAATTGGTCCTGTGAAAAAAAAAATCAGTTCGGTCGCCCCGATTTCGTCTTGACTTTCTCCGTATCTGATCTTCAATGGATCAGTGAAGTTCTTCCCATTAATTGTTCGTCCTGCACAGATACTCCTCACAACTCACAAGATTCGTTTTGTCTTTGGACCATCTTTCCTGCTCCTCGGCCGAATTAGCTCAATCATGCCCACTCGGTTAATCGAAACCGTGGTGGGGTTGTCGGCCAGCGGCGGCTTTGGGAAAGTTAGGCGTGTTAGTCCCTTTCCTCGCAACTCTCGGAAACGGTTGCGTGCCAAAAAATACTCCTCCATTGCCGGCGGCGTTCCTCCCAAGAAAACCCTCGCTTTGTTTGCTCCCGTGTCAGACAAAGTCTGCGTCCTCGATCAATTATCGCCGCCTGCGTAAACATTTTTTGTGTTTCCCCAAATTTTCAATTTGGGGAGCAGATGCAACTTGCATCAGTTTCTACTAGCTGCTCTCTTCTTGCAAAGACTTCCGTTGAAGTATCATATTCGTCTGAGGCAGGGGTTCCTAAGCTGGCCAGTCACAGTCTGCAGTTACTCAAGCATTGCCTTTACTATCAAGCTAGGACTAGGAAACGCCATACTAGTCAAATTTGGTGATTGCAATCTGTAAAACGACAGATGTAAATGAACAGAGAAGCATGATTGCTTCACAACACGTTTTTGCCGGCCTAGTAAATGATGATGACCACATGTTGTTGACATCTGTCTGTTCATGACTCAGATATCGCTGGCGAAAGGGGCCTGTATGTTTGCCTTGAAGGGGCTCAAGAATTGGATGAAGCCCGACAAGGTAGGGAAATCCATTCTCCACACATTACGGGTTACATTCGTTTGTAAACAAAATCCATTGTTTTTTGCTGATATGGGATGTGTGAACTTTACTACTTTATATATATGTTCCAGGTACCTTCTGCCATAACTACATTCCCATCCACTGCTCAAATCGTGCCGGAGCCCCTGGGTGTCGTTCTCATCATATCAGCCTGGAACTATCCTTTCTGTAAGTCAATGGCATTGAAGATAGTACGTAGGGAGTACTATATGGCGAGACGGTTGAGCAGGGATTTAATCCATGCAATTTGTGTGGGAGGCTACGAGGATACACTAGTTAACCATTGATTAAATCTGTTGCCTGATGGCGCTGGAGGTTTATGGCATGAGTTTGATATGCTCCCGTGTCCCGCGCTCAAGGATTGGCCACATGCCAATCTGTTTCGTAGTTGGTACATTTCGTTTTCGTCAAACAAACATCGATTTCTGCAGTTATGCTCTAACTTTTTTTTCAACACATGGGCATTACGACGGCAGGTTTCGACAGTCTTAGTTGTGGCACCATTTCATTTTTGGCGACCAAAAACAAAATTTTAGTTATTATTTTACCATCTAAACACTTAATGTCTTGGGACTGGTGCTTTCGACCAGTTGAATTTGGTCAGAAATTGTAAATTAATTTCCCCCTTCTGTATTGAGTATTTTTTGCCTGTTAGATTCCTGGATGACCGTTCGATATTAAGATGACTAATAATCTCACCTTCGTTATAGTGCTATCCATCGAGCCCGTCATTGGAGCAATTGCTGCTGGGAATGCTGTTGTGCTGAAGCCATCAGAAATTGCGCCAGCAACATCGTCATTGTTCGCGAAGCTGCTACCAGAGTACGTTGATAGCTCGTGTATAAAAGTTGTGGAGGGAGGTATCACTGAAACAGGTGCACTCTTACAACAAAAATGGGACAAGATCTTCTACACAGGTTAAGTTCTTACCTGTCAAATACTTTCTGCTTCTTCAATTAATGTTGTGTTTCTAACAGTGCACTCGTTCATTTGAACTGCAGGAAATGGTAATGTAGCCCGCGTAGTGTTGGCAGCAGCTGCGAAGCATCTAACTCCTGTTGCTCTGGAGCTCGGTGGAAAATGCCCTGTTATTGTTGACTCTAACGTCGATCTGCATGTAAGCGATATCTAAAAATATTGTCAACTCTTACAACAAAAAGTAGTCTTTTGGTTTTCTTAACAGAGATTTTCCTTCAAGGTTGCTGCTAAGAGGATTGCTGTTGGTAAATGGGGCTGTAACAATGGCCAGGCATGCATTGCTCCCGATTACATCATAACGACAAAAGCGTTCGTTACAGAGCTGGTATCTACACTACTATTGTAACTACCAGCCAAATAATTGCTTCTGCCAACTGAAGTTCTATATATTTACTTATCTACGAAATAAACTTTCTATAGGTTGACTCTTTGAAAAGAGTCTTGGAAAGGTTCTATGGGGAGGACCCGTTGCAATCGGCGGACCTGTCTCGTATTGTGAATATTAGCCATTTCGGACGATTAGCGAAGTTGATAGACGACAAAGAAGTTGCCGCCAAGATTCAGCTCGGTGGCCAGACAGATCAGGAGCAACTGTGAGAACTTGACAATTTATAGCGTGAACTTTCAGTCACAAACTCACAGTTGGGTTTTGGAAGGTGTTTAATTGAGTGCTAACTTTTGTTTCTTATGTTGCAGAAAAATAGCTCCTACGGTGTTGGTAGATGTTCCTCTTGATACAGAACTTATGACGGGGGAAATATTTGGCCCATTGCTTCCAATTATAACGGTTAGTACTCATCTGCCTTGATTCGAGACAATAAGTAGTGTTCCTAGAGAGCACTGAAGTCTGCTTGACAATATTCAGAATTAAACCCAACTCTGTTTGGATTCTTTGAACTATGGTTGTCAGGTCGACAAGATTGAAGAAAGCATCGCGCACATCAACGCCGGGGCGAAGCCACTCGCAGCCTACCTCTTCACCAAGGACAAGAAACTGCAACAAGATTTCGTCTCAAACGTCTCGGCAGGAGGCATGCTCGTCAACGACGTCGCCTTACACGTAACTGCTCATGAACTCTGTGAATCAATCTCTGAACCAAAAATGTACACTTCGCCTTACCACATTGCATTTTGCAGCTGACGAACCCGCATTTGCCGTTCGGTGGCGTGGGCGACAGCGGCACGGGGTCGTACCACGGCAAGTTCAGCTTCGACTGCTTCACCCACAGGAAGGCGGTGCTGATCCGCGGGTTCGGCGGCGAGGCGAACGCGAGGTACCCGCCATACACGGCAGAGAAGCAGAGGATCCTGAGGGGCCTCATCAAGGGCAGCTTCTTTGCGCTGATCCTTGCGCTCCTGGGGTTCCCGAGGGAGAAGCGTTAGCTGAGTTGAGCTCCCTCCCGTCTCCAGTACAGCATAGCAGGATTGTTCATGTTCTTGAGGGCGATGTGGTGCACTTCTGCACTGTGAAGCGCCAGTGCGCGAGTGTGTTCAACAGGTTATGGGACTATCATCGGATTTCTGGATGTAATTTAATTTTACATAAATAAACCTGGTTTGCTAGTTGCGCCAGCGTGAAGGATGAAGAGGATTATGCCCTGCTTGCAAGAGTTATCCGTAATGATTCATCGTTTCATTGCATTGTGAGACTTGCTGCATTTGTTAGTTAAGGGAGTTTAGAACAAGCTTGACAGCCCGAAGGACCGGTTGCACAAAAACCTACTCCCCGGCATAATACTACACAAATGAGTTACTCCCGTCAAGCCCCAAATTCTTCGCCTCACACCGTTTTTTTTTTTTTTTTGAAAGCGCACCACAGGGCTAAGCCGCCCAACAACACGAGCTGTTCGTCTCTAACTTAGAGACCATAGAGTCGACATGCGGGTGTTGATCATGCTTGAAGTGGACACACCAGAGAATGGCATCATCCCGGCAACACTTGAGGGTGGTCACAAGCGACTGAGCATTGTTTCGGAACACGACCTCGTTCCTTCTCTTCCATAGACGCTAACAGCAAAGTATCACGAAGGCGGACGGCGAGGCCGCCGCAACGACAGGAGAGGCGTTGAACTAGTGGAGGGAGGCCACCGAGGCGCCGGCTGGCGACAGCCCCAGACGTGTCCAGAAGCACACCGCGAACGGACATCCGAAGATGAGGTGATCGGCAGTTTCCAGAGCCGCAGGGCAGTAGGGGCACCCAGCTTCCGCCGGTGAGAATGGTCTTCCGCAGGCGTCCCGCGTGTGCACCCGCGCCATGGTGAGCAGCCAACAGAAGAAGATCCTTGCATTGTCTTCATTCCAAATCTCTCAAGCCACAAGCATGTTGAGCGAAGCCATAGCCTTTTGGCAAGCGAGGCCATCATGCACAACGCCATACCATCAAGATTTGACGCCCAGGAAGCCATGCCAAACGTCCTTGTAGCTGAAGCTAGTCTCTTAACCATGCACCCCCACCTTAATGGAGAATCTGAACTTGAAGAGGAGGTGTGGTGCCGACTCCAATACTTGGTTACGAAGTGGGCAGTTGCCGCAATTTGCCAACCCCGCCTCGTGAGGTGACCGGCCATCCGCGACTATTCTGCATGACTAGCCAAGCAAAAAACTTACACTTGGGTGCCGCCCAATTCTTCCAGATTGTGGTTTTGAAGCTCCTTGTCGTGGCACCAATGAGGTGCCACCTATGCCAAGGCCATGGAATAGTGACCCAAGGCAGTTAATTTTCAAGTAATGGTGTCAGCTGTCATGAAGATGGGACAGAAGTGTCCAAAGCAAAGTGAATTACTGGATGTGCAACACTGTGGGTCCATTTGACAAACTGATTTGGTCCACCCGGGCTAATCATTTGTTGCTTTTGGATATGTCAATAATAAGAGATACAATGTGCTTTGGCCTTAGTCCCTCCAGCCAAGCCAATTCTGAGAAGCTCGCCTTGTTTACATCTCCAACGGCGAGCTTAGTAAGCCCATGAAACACGTCCATGTCCTCCCCGTCGCATGGGTTCCGGTGCCAACCCACATTTTTGCCGGCGCTTCCTTAAAGCCACGACCATCCCAGGTGGAGCGGCGAGCAACTTGTCAAGGTGCAAGATCCCAAGGTCTCCAAAGTCGACAGGGCGGCACACCGCCTTCCAAATAACTTTGCACTTGGCACCAGAGACCTTGTTGGAGCCGGCCCAAAAGAATGCCCTACAGATCTTGTTAATGGCTTGTAACATCCCCACCGTTATGCCGAGCAATGTGGTGTGGTAGATTGTGATGGCGATGAGGGCCAACTTGACCTAGGCAGTATGGCCCGCCGTTGTGTAGTGTTCTCCTTACGGGGGTGGGGGCAACTTGCCAGCGAATTGGTCCTCGAGATGCTGGAATTGGATCCGCATTAGGCGCTTGACCGATAGGGGTAGCCCGTGGCGCATTCAAAAGGTCAATCTCACAACCGGGAGGGTTTGCATGATATCCTCAACATCCAAGCCACCGCAAAGAAGGTTTTTTGAAAGTTCGTAACAAGCCCGATGACCTCCCCAAAGCTCTGGAGAATGTTGGAGACTGTCTGAATGTCTTCTTTGGTAGGCACAAAAAAAATGGCAGGGTCATCTGATTGGAGCGAAGTCAGAAATTGCCCACCCTCCCTCCCAAGTCGTGGAGGAGTCCCTGCTCGGTGGCTAGCTGAAGCACTCGTTGGAGGTGGTCAATGGCGACGACGAAGAGCAATTGGAGAGAGGTTCTCCCTGCCGGAGGCCGCGGTTGTGCCTTCCTCAGGGACGCCATTGAGAAGGACACAATATGTTTTGGCAAGAGAAGGGCGGAAATCCAGTCGTGGTACCTCAGGAGGAACCCACACGTCTAAAGAAGGTCGAATATGTAGTTTCAATGCACGAAGTAGAACACCTTGTTGATGTCAAGATTTAGGAGCAGAGGCGGTTTCTTTCGCCTATGGAGCTGAAGTTGTCTTGGATGCTCCGACATTTGAGGAAGGCACTTTGCGCATTGGAGACCAAGTCATTCATGTGTGGAGCAAGCCTTTGCCCTCCTTTGGTAGGAGGACAATGTTCACCGAATCAAACCATTGAAAGTGAGTTGTTTGCATATATAGAAGTGGTTGATGATCCTCATAACATCCTCCTTGATACTATCCCAACAACTCTGGAAGAACTCCATGGTGAACCCATAGGTTGTTGATGGCGGTCTTGACCTCTTCTCCCGAGAAAGGGTCATCGACACCGCGTAGGTTTTCTGGGGGAGGTTCAAAGCTTTCCCGTTTAAGTATAAATGTGAGGTGACCCATCCACTATGTGGCACAATATATGGATGAAAATTTTGGTGCCTCCCATTGACGCTAAGATGGAAGAATCCCATGTCTGCATTCCCCATAGTGCAAATTATCGATGTAGGCACATTATTTCTTTTTAGCCCTCTTGAGCACCGCAAGGGCGATGAAATGTCGCTTAAACCTTGTCCTAATATCTCTCTCAGTCAACGAGACTAGTTGTTACTCCATAGCAATATCAAATCGAAGGATGACCTCAAGGTCCATGTGTAGCTAGACCTTGTGGTTGGAGAAGATAGACTCGCCCCACAGCTTATGGCGCCAGACCATGCACTACAATTTGTGGAACATACGCTGGCAAGACTCGGTGTGGACGGATGGCTCGTTCCACGTGTTTTGCACAAACCTCAGAGAACCACAACATGTGTAGCCAGAAGCTCTTGAATCTGAAGGATCGAGGTCTCTTCGGACACAGCTGCTAGCAAGAAGTAAGGGCAGTGGTCCAAGAGGGATGAAGAGAGTGCGTGCATGATGTGATCACCAAATATTCAGCCGAGGATGGTTGATATTGTTGCTATTCTTGTCCCGAGCATGGCAAATTTAGTTGAAGTCGCCAAGGGCGAGCCACCTCTCGCCTCGAGCTGGCTTTAGAACCCAAATTTCCACAAATAACTCAGCTTTTCTTGAGTTGCCAGTAGGGCCATACATGATGGTCATAAGGGACGGCGACCCCCCTCCCCCCCTTGCCATGTTGGGGGAACTAATTGAGCTTTGCAATGTAAAGAAACCTTGATTCAGTACGAGTTTCTTGTGGATTGGTAGTTTCTCATTCCGAAAACTTATGCGATCAGACATTGAATTCTCATATTTTTCACGTATAATGACTTGTGTTTCTTACCATATAAGCAAGGATATTAGTATCAAGCAAAATATTAATTCCATCTCTTAATTAAAAGATATGAAAAATTTGTTCAATACTACATTAGTACTTACTAGGACAATGCCCATGCGTTGCTACGCGGCATACATATTATAATGAGTCAACACCAGTCATTACTTTTTTTAAGGTAACTGCTGCTTTAATTAATTAAGTAAAGTGTGGGATCTCATCAGAGAGCACGTCTAGAATGAAGTCAGCTAGCACCATAAGCCACACCTTACATGGTTTTTTTCCTACCTCTACTCTTTATGAGCGGCAACATTCGTGGACCGACTAACCCACATTACCTTCACCTCCTGAAACAAGTCTTTGATCTCCTCAACTCTTTGCCCGATTGTAGCTAATTTCTTCTCCTTTTCTCTTAGCATGGACACCAATGTCTTCTTATCAGTCTCCAAATGTAGCTTTGGACGTTGATCTCCGCCGCTAACTGAACAACACGTTTGCACGCTAAGATCTCCACCACCTCCGATTCGAAAGCATCAGTGACAGAGCTATGTTAAGCTTATCACTCTACTCTGGTAAATAATCTTTAGGGTACATGAGTGACAAAGTATACCTTTAGGGTATATAAGTGATTATTTACCGTTAAGTCAATGTATTCTCCTTTACAGCTCCCTAGTCCAAGCTTATCACTCTAATACGGTAACTAATCAAAGAAAATGAACCTAAGCTAGGTTATTGATGGCATGCTCGGCTTGGTACCTCTATATGTTATTTTTTATAAACATAGATATATTGAATTAGACAGAGAAAGTAAATTTGTCTTATTTGCCTTTCTAAAAAAAAAACAGTTTTAGTTCCCTACTTAAGCTCCTTCTCGTTCTTCTTCTGGTTTCGATGCAGCAAATTAAACGGACTAATCTCCCAAATATACTGGAAAATCTCTGCAAACAACAGGCACCCACAAATCATCACCACATACATAGGAGGAAGAAAATCCATGCCAAATGTACAGCCGCAACCAGAGAAGAGAGTAACACAAGTTCAAAAGTGCTACCATGCCCAATGAAAATCATATGTGAGAACAAGCTATTACAATATAATTGCAACATTTCAGCTATTTCCTGTAGCAAAGAACACAAGCTATGGTGTTAACGTTCATCCAAGACGTGAACATTATTTATTTCCTGCAAATGCAAATAAAATATGCACATCAGAATTCTGAAGGTGAAAGCAATTTTTGAACAAATAATGTTGTTATGCAGATCTATCTACTAAGTGGGTGTGAAAAAAGAAACAATTCCTTATTTAACACTATCTTAAATTTCGTTTCCTTATTTGACATTGATTTTTTTTCCTTATCTAACAACGAGTCTAAATTTTATGCCTTTTATGACACTTTCGTCCATTTTGAGACTAAATGACACCTGAAAAGACCCTTTTGCCCCTCATGTGGTATGTGTGGAGAGCAGTGGCACACACGCGCAACATCAGTGTGAGGGCAGTAGCACACACACAGCAGCACATAAACACGCAGCAACACACATCAGCACATAAACACGCAGCAACGCGCGCACACACACACAGCAGCACACACGCACGCAACACACTCGCAGGCAGCAGCGCGCACACACACGTACTCCCTCCGTTCCAAAATAGATGACTCAACTTTGTACTAACTTTAGTATAAAGTTGGGTCATCTATTTTGAAACGGAGGGAGTAGCACACACACGCAGAGCAACAGCACACACGCAGCAGCACATACCTAGCAGCAGCACACAGCAGCGGACGCACACAACACACGGGCATGCAAATATTTCTTTTTGAAACGAGGCCAAAGCTTTGCCCATTTCATTAATTAAGAAGAAGGTTGCCTAGTTAATTACTGAAAAAGGCTTTCGCCCCGCTTTATAAATAAAGCAAACCGCCATAGAGCATACAAACCCACACAAGTCCACACACACCCAAGTCTCACGACAAAGTACATAGGTTCTGCTGAGGGCACAGCTCAACAAGCCCAGAAGGAAAGAAAAAACAACATCCGCACACCAAACACAAGGCGCCTAATCAGGCTCCGGCGGAGGCGGCGGTGGCGGCGGCGACAGGCGGACGGCCATCGATCGGATGTCGGCGATGAAGGCGGAGATGGCGTCACGGTCCGGGGGGCGGCTAAGCGGGCGCCAAAACTGCAAGAAACCCGAGAATTTGTAGAGAGCGTCAGTAGCGCGACGAAGGGGAGCGTGCTGGATCACAAGTTTATTGCGAACGGTCCACAACATCCAGGCGAGAACCCCAACCTCAAGCCACCTAATGTGGCGAGAGGACGCGGGGGACAACTGGAGTTCAGCAAATAGGTCTGGGAAGTTGGTGTGGCACCAACTACCGCCGACCACCTCATGAAAGCAGCTCCAGAGAAATTGGGCGGAGACGCAGGAGAAGAAGATGTGGTTCGAGTCCTCAGGGACTCCACAGAGCGGGCAGATACCGGTGCCCGGGCCATTGCGCTTGCAGACCTCCACACCAGACGGGACCCAACCGCGAATCCACTGCCACATGAAGATGCGAATCTTCAGTGGTACGCGGACGGACCAAACCATTGATAAGGGGAGGGGTGCGGAGGAAGGGGCAATGGCCGAGTAAAGCGACTTGGTGGAGAACAGGCCCGACGGCTCCAGCCGCCACCGGACACGGTCCGACCTGCCATCCACCAACGGCTCATGCAACGCGACGCAATCAAGCAACTCACGCCAGGCGGCGGATTCCGCCGGCCCAAAAGGGCGACGGAAAGCAAGGCCCTGTGTCAAGAAGAGCCCTATTGACCAAATCATGGGGTCGACGGAGATAGAGAAGAGGGCGGGAAGCGGGCGAAGGGGGAGTCTCCGCCCAACGATCAAACCAAGAGCGCCGAGAAGCCGGACCCCACCGAGATGGAGGTCCCAATGCGAAGCACCGGGAGAAGCTGAACAATAGACTGCCAGAACTGGGAGCCGCCTGATTTCTGGCAGAAGGCAAGTGGCTGGCCCCGCAGGTATTTATTCCGGATAATGTCGAGCCAGAGGCCGCCATGACCCTAGGCGATGCGCCAGAGCCAGCAGGAGAGAAGGGCTATATTCATCCTCTTGGAGCACATGATGCCCAGGCCACCTTGCTCCCTGGGCTTGCAAATGTCGTGCCGGTGACCATGTGGTATACGCTTATCATGCTCGCCAGCCCAGTAGAAGCGGGACTGGATCTTGGCGATCTTGTGGAGAGACTCATGGAGGCTATAGAAGCTCATAAGGAACAGCAGGAGACTCGAGAGGGAAGAGTTGATGAGAATAGTCCGGGCCGCCTTAGATAGCCATCTCCCCTGCCAGGGCTCGCAACGGGACTGGAGCTTAGTAACTGCGATCCTCAGGTCCGCGGCAGAGAGACGCGAGTCGCTAATGGGGGTCCCCAGGTAGGAGGTGGGGAAAGAGCCCAGGCGGCAATTAAGTCTGTTGGCGATGGCTATAGACTCAGAGGGGGAATATCCCATCACCATGACATCACTCTTATCAAAGTTGATCTTGAGGCCCGACATCTGTTGAAAGCAGAGAAGGAGGAACTTGAGGTTGGCGATGTCCACCTCCGAGCCTTCGACCATGATGATCGTGTCGTCAGCATACTGAAGGATGGAGATCCCCGAGCCCCCACAAAGGTGTGGGGTAATCCCACGGATGTGGCCAGCGGCTTTGGCCTTATCAAGGATGGAGGCCAGAGCGTCCACAACCATATTGAAGAGGAACGGGGAGAAGGGGTCGCCTTGGCGAACCCCACAAAGGGTAGGGAAGAAAGGACCAATCTCGCCGTTGATGTTGACCGCCGTGCGACCGCAAGAGACCATTTGCATGACTCTAGTGATCCATCGGTCATCGAAGCCCTTTCGAAGAAGGACTTCCCTAAGGAAGGTCCAGCTAACAGAGTCGTAGGCTTTGTGGAAATCGATCTTCAGAAAGACCGCCCTGAGGCGCTTGGTCCGGACCTCGTGAAGGACCTCGTGGAGGACCAGGACTCCATCAAGGATATATCAGCCTTTAATGAAGGCCGACTGGTTAGGGTGGGTTATCCGGTCGGCAAGCAGGGTCACCCTATTGGCGTACCCTTTGGCCAGAATCCGGAAGATCACATTAATGACCGTGATCGGCCGGAACTGGCGGATGTCGGACGCCCCAGGGACCTTGTGAAGGAAATATGCCCTAGAGGCAATAATAAATTTATTATTTATTTCCTCATATCATGATAAATGTTTATTATTCATGCTAGAATTGTATTAACCGGAAACATGATACATGTGTGAATACATAGACAAACATATAGTCACTAGTATGCCTCTACTTAACTAGCTCATTAATCAAAGATGGTTATGTTTCCTAACCATAGACATGTGTTGTCATTTGATTAATGAGATCACATCATTAGGAGAATGATGTGATTGACATGACCCATCCCGTTAGCTTAGCACTTGATCGTTTAGTATTCTGTTATTGCTTCCTTCATGACTTATACATGTTCCTATAACTATGGGGATTATGTAACTCCCGTTTACCGGAAGAACACTTTGGGTACTACCAAACGTCACAACGTAACTGGGTGATTATAAAGGAGTACTACAGGTGTTTCCGAAGGTACATGTTGAGTTAGCATAATTCGAGATTAGGTTTTGTCACTCCGATTGTCGGAGAGGTATCTCTGGGCCCTCTCGGTAATACTCATCACCCAAGCCTTGCAAGCATGTAACTAATGAGTTAGTTATGAGATGACGATTACGGAACGAGTAAAGAGACTTGCCGTAACGAGATTGAACTAGGTATTGATACCGACGATCAAATCTCGGCAAGTAACATACCGATGACAAAGGGAATAACGATGTTGTTATGCGGTTTGACCGATAAAGATCTTCAGAGAATATGTAGGAACCAATATGGGCATCCAGGTCCCGCTATTGGTTATTGACCGAGACGTGTCTCGGTCATGTCTACATTGTTCTCGAACCGTAGGGTCCGCACGCTTAAGGTTTCGATGATGGTTATATTATGAGTTTATGTATTTTGATGTACGAAGTTTGTTCGAGTCCCGGATGTGATCACGGACATGACGAGGAGTCTCGAAATGGTCGAGACATAAAGATTGATATATTGGACGGATATATTTGGACACCGGAAAGGTTCGGAGAAGTTTGGAGCTACCGGAGGTTACTGGAACCCCTGGGCCCATATAGGAAGAAGGAGAAGGAGAAGGGAGGGGGCGCCCCACAGCCCAATCCGAATTGGGGGGGGCCGCCCCCTTTCCTTTCTCCTTCCCCTCTTCCTATTACTACTACTAGTACTTATTCCTAATACTAGTACTCTTTCCTTCCCCTCCAAATAAGATAAAAAGGGGAAACCTATTTGGAGTAGGTTTCTCCTCTATGGCGCGCCCCTTGGGCCGGCCTCCTCCTCCCTCCCTCCTTTATATACGGGGTAGGGGGCACCCTAGACACACAAGTTGATCATTGAGATCGTTCCTTAGCCGTGTGCGGTGCCCCCTCCACGATATTACACCTCGGTCATATTGTAGCGGTGCTTAGGCGAAGCCTGCGACAGAGAACATCAAGATCGCCACCACGCCGTCGGCCGACGGAACTCCCCTCGGCGCCTCGCTGGATCGGAGATCGAGGGTGCGCCATCGAGTTGTACGCATGTCAAGAACTCGGAGGTGCCGAGTAACGGTGCTCGGATCGGTTGAACCGGAAGACGACGACTACTTCCACTACGCTGTGTCAACGCTTCCGCTTCGGTCTCACGAGGGTACGAGACAACACTCACCCTCGCTGCAATGTCATCACCATGATCTTGCGTGTGCGAGGAAATTTTTGAAATTACTACGCTCCCCAACAAAGGGCATCCGAGCCTAGGTTTTATGGTTTGATGTTATATGCACGAGTAGAACACAAGTGAGTTGTGGACGATATAAGTCATACCGCCTACCAGCATGTCATACTTTGGTTCAGCGGTATTGTTGGATGAAGCGGCCGGACCGACATTACGCCAGACGCTTACGCGAGACTGGTTTTACCGCCGTGCTTTGCACACGGTGACTAGCGGTGTCTGTTTCTCCAACTTTAGTTGAACTGAAAAGTGTACGCCGGTCCTTGTGAAGGTTAAAACGGAGTCTATTTGACAAACTATCGCTGTGGTTTTGATGCGTAGGTGAGATTGGTTCTTGCTTAAGCCCGTAGCAGCCACGTAAAATTTGCAACAACAAAGTAGAGGACGTCTAACTTGTTTTTGCAGGCATGTTGTGATGTGATATGGCCAAGATGTGATGCTATATTTTATTGTATGAAATGATCATGTTTTGTAACCGGTTATCGGCAATCGGCAGGAGCCATATGGTTGTCGCTTTGTTATATGAAATGCAACGCATCTGTAATTGCTTTACTTTATCACTAAGCGGTAGCGATAGTCGAGAAGCAATAGATGGCGAAACGACAACGATGCTACGATGGAGATCAAGGTGTCGCTACCGGTGACGATGGTGATCACGACGGTGCTTGAAGATGGAGATCACAAGCACAAGATGATGATGGCCATATCATATCACTTATATTGATTGCATGTGATGTTTATCCTTTATGCATCTTATCTTGCTTTGATTGACGGTAGCATTTTAAGATGATCTCTCACTAATTATCAAGAAGTGTTCTCCCGAGTATGCACCGCTGCGAAAGTTCTTCGTCTTTGAGACACCACGTGATGATCGGTGTGATAGGCTCTACGCTCAAATACAACGGGTGCAAAACAATTGCACACGCGAATACTCAGGTTATACTTGACGAGCCTAGCATATACAGATATGGCCTCGAACACGGAGACCGAAAGGTCGAGCGTGAATCATATAGTAGATATGATCAACATAGTGATGTTCACCATTGAAACTACTCCATCTCACGTGATGATCGGACATGGTTTAGTTGATTTGGATCACGTGATCACTTAGATGACTAGAGAGATGTCTGTCTAAGTGGGAGTTCTTAAGTAATATGATTAATTGAACTTAAATTTATCATGAACTTAGTACCGATAGTATTTTGCTTGTCTATGTTTGTTTGTAGATAGATGACTCGTCCGTTGTTCCGTTGAATTTTAATGCGTTCCTTGAGAAAGCAAAGTTGAAAGATAATGGTAGCAATTACACGAATCGGGTCCGTAACTCGAGGATTATCCTCATTGCTGCACGTAAGAGTTACATCCCGAAGCACCGCTGGGTGCCGAACTTCTTCTTGATGTAACCGACGACGTTAAGAACGTCCGCGAGCAAAGTGATGACTACTCTATAGTTCAATGTGCCATGCTTTACGGCTTAGAACCGGGTCTTCAACGACGTTTTGAACGTCATGGAGCATATGAGATGTTCCAGAGTTGAAGTTAATATTTCAAGCAAATGCCCGGATTGAGAGATATGAAGTCTCCAATAAGTTCTATAGCTGCAAGATGGAGGAGAACAGTTCGTCGGTGAGCATATACTCAAAATGTCGGGTATAATAATCACTTGATTCAACGGGAGTTAATCTTCCGGATGATAGCGTCATTGACAAAATTCTCCAATCATCGCCACCAAGCTACAAGAGCTTTGTGATGAACTATAATATGCAAGGGATGAACAAGACTATTCCCGAGCTCTTCGCGATCTTTGAAAGCAGCGGAGGTAGAAATCAAGAAGGAGCATCAAGTGTTGATGGTCAACAAGACCACTAGTTTCAAGAAGAAGGGCAAAGGGAAGAAGAAGGGAACTTCAAAAGAACAGCAAAAAAGTTGCTGCTCAAGAGAAGAAACCCAAGTCCGGACCTAAGCTCGAAATCGAGTGCTTCTCCGCAAGCGATCGACATCGGAAGCGGAACTGCCCCAAGTATTTGGCGGATAAGAAGGATGGCAAAGTGAACAAAAGTATATGTGATATACATGTTATTGATGTGTACCTTACTAATGCTCGCAGAGCACCGGTATTTGATATCGGTTCATTGCTAACATTTGCAACTCAAACAGGGACTACGGATTAAGCAAAGATTAGCTAAGGACGAGGTGACGATGCGCGTGGGAAATGGTTCCAAAGTCGATGTGATCACGGTCGGCACGCTACCTCTACATCTACCATCGGGATTAGTTTTAGACCTGAATAATTGTTATTTGGTGCCAGCGTTGAGCATGAACATTATATCTGGATCTTGTTTGATGCGAGACGGTTATTCATTTAAAATCAGAGAATAATGGTTGTTCTATTTATATGAGTAATATCTTTTATGGTCATGCACCCTTGAAGAGTGGTCTATTTTATTAAATCTCGATAGTAGTGATACACATATTCATAATGTTGAAGCCAAAAGATGCAGAGTTGATAATGATAGTGCAACATATTTGTGGCATCGCCGTTTAGGTCATATCGGTGTAAACGCATGAAGAAACTCCATACCGATGGACTTCGAATCACTTGATTATGAATCACTTGGTACTTGCGAACCGTGCCTCATGGGCAAGATGACCAAAACACCGTTCTCCGGTTCTATGGAGAGAGCAACAGATTTGTTGGAAATCATACATACAGATGTATGTGGCCCGATGAATGTTGAGGCTCGTGGCGGATATCGTTATTTTCTCACCTTCACAGATGATTTGAGCAGATATGGGTATATCTACTTGATGAAGCACAAGTCTGAGACATTTGAAAAGTTCAAAGAATTTCAGAGTGAAGTAGAAAATCATCGTAACAAGAAAATAAAATTTCTACGATCTGATCGTGGAGGAGAATATTTGAGTTACGAGTTTGGTTTACATTTGAAACAATGTGGAATAGTTTCGCAACTCACGCCACCTGGAACACCACAACGAAATGGTGTGTCCGAACGTCGTAATTGTACTTTACTTGATATGGTGCGATCTATGATGTCTCTTACCGATTTACCGCTATCGTTTTGGGGTTATGCTTTAGAGACGGCCGCATTCACGTTAAATAGGGCACCATCAAAACCGCTGAGACGACGCCTTATGAACTGTGGTTTGGCAAGAAACCAAAGTTGTCGTTTCTCAAAGTTTGGGGCTGCGATGCTTATGTGAAGAAACTTCAACCAGATAAGCTTGAACCCAAATCGGAGAAATGTGTCTTCATAGGATACCCAAAGGAGACTATTGGGTACACCTTCTATCACAGATCTGAGGGCAAGATCTTCGTTGCTAAATTCGGATCCTTTCTAGAGAAGGAGTTTCTCTCGAATGAAGTGAGTGGGAGGAAAGTAGAACTTGATGAGATAACTGTATCTACTCCCTTATTGGAAAGTAGCTCATCACAAGAACCGGTTCCTGTGACGACTACACCAATTAGTGAGGAAGATAATGATATTGATCATGAAACTTCAGATCAAGTTTCTACTGAACCTCGTAGGTCTACCAGAGTAAGATCCGCACCGGAGTGGTACGGAAATCCTATTCTGGAAGTCATGTTACTAGACCATGATGAAGCTACGAACTATGAGGAAGCGATGATGAGCCCAGATTCCGCAAAATGGCTAGAGGCCATGAAATCTGAGATAGGATCCATGTATGAAAACAAAGTATGGACCTTGGTTGACTTGCCCGATGATCGGCAAGCCATTGAGAATAAATGGATCTTTAAGAAGAAGACTGACGCTGATGGTAATGTTACTGTCTACAAGGCTCAACTTGTTGCGAAAGGTTTTCGACAAGTTCAAGGGGTTGACTACGATGAGACTTTCTCACCCGTAGCGATGCTTAAGTCTGTCTGAATCATGTTGGCTATTGTTGCATTTCATGATTATGAAATTTGACAAATGGATGTCAAGACTGCATTCTTGAATGGATTTCTAGAAGAAGAGTTGTATATGATGCAGCCTGAAGGTTTTGTTGATCCAAAAGGTGCCGACAAAGTGTGCAAGCTCCAACGCTCCATTTATGGACTGGTGCAAGCATCTCGAGTTGGAATAAACGCTTTGACAAGTGTGATCAAAGATATGGTTTTATCTACAGACTTTTGGAGAAGCCTCAGATTTACAAGAAAGTGAGTGGGAGCTCAGAGCATTTCTAGTTTTATATGTTGATGACATATTATTAATTGGAAATGATATAGAATTTCTAGATAGCATAAAGGATACTTGAATAAAAGTTTTTCGATGAAAGACCTCGTGAAGCTGCTTACATATTGGGCATCAAGATCTATAGAGATAGATCAAGACGCTTAATAGGACTTTCACAAAGCACATACCTTGACAAAATTTTGAAAAAGTTCAAAATGGATCGTGCAAAGAAAGGATTCTTGCTCGTGCTACAAGGTGTGAAGTTGAGTCGAACTCAATGCCCGACCACAGCAGAAGATAGAGAGAAAATGAAAGATGTTCCTATGCTTCAGCCATAGGCTCTATCATGTATGCAATGCTGTGTACCAGACTGACGATGCTTAGCAATAAGCTTGGTAGGTAGGTACCAAAGTAATCCAGAGTGGATCATCGACAGCGGTCAAGAACATCCTGAAATACCGAAAAGGACTAAGGATATGTTTCTCGATATGGGGTGACAAAGAGCTAGTCGTAAATGGTTACGCCGATGTAAGCTTTGACATCGATCCGGACGATTCTAAATCGCAAACCGGATACGTGTTTATATTAAACGGTGGAGCTGTAAGTTGGTGCAGTTCAAAACAAAGCGTCGAGCAGGATCTACATGTGAAGCGGAGTACATAGCTGCTTCAAGCGGCAAATGAAGGAGTCGGATGAAGGAGTTCATTTCCGATCTAGGTGTCATACCTAATGCATCGGGACCAATGAAGATCTTCTGTGACAACACTGGTGCAATTGCCTTGGCAAAGGAATCCAGATTTCACAAGAGGACCAAGCACATCAAGAGACGCTTCAATTCCATTCGGGACCAAGTCCAAGTGGGAGACATAGAGATTTGCAAGATACACACGGATCTGAATGTTGCAGACCCATTGATTAAGCCTCTCTCACGAGCAAAACATGATCAACACCAAGACTCCATGGGTGTTAGAATCATTACTATGTAATCTAGATTATTGACTCTAGTGCAAGTGGGAGACTGAAGGAAATATGCCCTAGAGGCAATAATAAAGTTATTATTTATTTCCTCATATCATGATAAATGTTTATTATTCATGCTAGAATTGTATTAACCGGAAACATGATACATGTGTGAATACATAGACAAACATATAGTCACTAGTATGCCTCTACTTAACTAGCTCATTAATCAAAGATGGTTATGTTTCCTAACCATAGACATGTGTTGTCATTTGATTAATGAGATCACATCATTAGGAGAATGATGTGATTGACATGACCCATCCGTTAGCTTAGCACTTGATCGTTTAGTATTCTGTTATTGCTTCCTTCATGACTTATACATGTTCCTATAACTATGGGGATTATGTAACTCCCGTTTACCGGAAGAACACTTTGGGTACTACCAAACGTCACAACGTAACTGGGTGATTATAAAGGAGTACTACAGGTGTTTCCGAAGGTACATGTTGAGTTAGCATAATTCGAGATTAGGTTTTGTCACTCCGATTGTCGGAGAGGTATCTCTGGGCCCTCTCGGTAATACTCATCACCCAAGCCTTGCAAGCATGTAACTAATGAGTTAGTTATGAGATGACGATTATGGAACGAGTAAAGAGACTTGCCGTAACGAGATTGAACTAGGTATTGGATACCGACGATCAAATCTCGGGCAAGTAACATACCGATGACAAAGGGAATAACGATGTTGTTATGCGGTTCGACCGATAAAGATCTTCAGAGAATATGTAGGAACCAATATGGGCATCCAGGTCCCGCTATTGGTTATTGACCGAGACGGTCTCGGTCATGTCTACATTGTTCTCGAACCGTAGGGTCCGCACGCTAAGGTTTTGATGACGGTTATATTATGAGTTTATGTATTTTGATGTACCAAGTTTGTTCGAGTCCCGGATGTGATCACGGACATGACGAGGAGTCTCAAATGGTCGAGACATAAAGATTGATATATTGGACGGATATATTTGGACACCGGAAAGGTTCCGGAGAAGTTTGGAGCTACCAGGAGGTTACCGGAACCCCCCGGGAGGTATATGGGCCTTATTGGGCCCATATAGGAAGAAGGGAGAAGGAGCAACGGAGGGGGGCGCGCCCCCACAGCCCAATCCGAATTGGGGAGGGGGCCGCCCCCTTCCTTTCTCCTTCCCCTCTTCCTATTACTACTACTAGTACTTATTCCTAATACTAGTACTCTTTCCTTCCCTCCAAATAAGATAAGAAGGGGGAAACCTACTTGGAGTAGGTTTCCCCTCCTCTATGGCGCGCCCCCTTGGCCGGCCTCCTCCTCCCTCCCTCCTTTATATACGGGGTAGGGGCACCCTAGGACACACAAGTTGATCATTGAGATCGTTCCTTAGCCGTGTGCGATGCCCCCTCCACGATATTACACCTCGGTCATATTGTAGCGGTGCTTAGGCGAAGCCCGCGACAGAGAACATCAAGATCGCCACCACGCCGTCAGTCCGACGGAACTCCCCTCGGCGCCTCGCTGGATCGGAGATCGAGGGTGCGCCATCGAGCTGTACGCGTGTCAAGAACTCGGAGGTGCCGGAGTAACGGTGCTGGATCGGTTGAACCGGAAGACGTATGACTACTTCCACTACGCTGTGTCAACGCTTCCGCTTCGGTCTACGAGGGTACGTAGACAACACTCACCCCTCGTTGCAATGTCATCACCATGATCTTGCGTGTGCGTAGGAAATTTTTTGAAATTACTACGTTCCCCAACACCTTGGGAATGAGAGAGATGATCCCGTAGTTGAGGCGCCCCAGGTCAATAGATCCAACAAAGAATTCTTCGAAGATGGCCATGACCTCCGGTTTAATCACGTTCCAGAAGGTCTGGAAGATAATGACAGGGAGGCCATCTGGGCCCGGCGCAGAAGAGGCATTCATACCCTTGATAGCCTCCCAGACCTCCTGCTCAGAGAAGGGGGCCGTCAGGGCCGCGTTCTCCGCGTCGGAGACTAACTGAATGCCAGCCCAACAATCATGGGCGAGGGAGATGCCGCTCCGAGGAGCGGCAGAGAAAAGGGACCTATAGAAGCCGTCGACATGAGTCCGGATGTCGCGAGGGTCCTGAAGAAGGGTCTCCCCATCCCATAGGAGGGGGATGGTGTTGCGTCTACGGCGGCCATTGGCGATAGCCTGGAAATATGCAGTATTCGCATCACCCTTCAGGACCCACTTCTGAGCGCCCCGAAGGCGCCAATATGCATCCTCATCAGAGTAGATCACGGAGAGTTGGTCTTGGAGGTCATAGCGGGCCAGCCATTTGTCCGAAGACATACTCACCATGTCGGCCCGAAGGTCAAGGGCCTGAATCGCGGTAAGCAGCGCCTTCTTGCGCTCTCTGGCATCGCAACCAAGGTTGGCCCCCACCCCTTCATGAACTGTCTGCTACGTTTCACACAGAAGTGCCACGTATCAATAGCCGAGGGGGCCCGAGGGTGGGGGTGCTCCCGAGCCTCGATCCACCGTGCGCAGACTGCGTCGGTGAATCCCGCCTGGGAGAGCCAGAAGGTCTCAAAGCGGAAGCGAGGATGGATCGGCGGACTCTCGTCCGCGGAGGAGAGAGGAAGGGGGACATGATCCGAGCCAATCCTAGTGATGGCGCGGAGAGATGCAAGGGGGCAACGGAGGTCCCAATCCGGGGACACTAGGATCCTGTCCAAGAAGGACTGGGTCGGGGCGGCTTGCCGATTGGTCCAGGTGAACCGGGCACCAATCCTGTCAATCTCCCGGAGGGCGAGGTCAGCGATGAAGTCATTAAACATCTGCATCCGGGCAAAGCAAACATTGTCGTTGCTCTTGTCTTCCGCCACGCGCAGCAAGTTAAAGCCGCCACCCACAACCACGGGGAGGGAGGCCGCCGAGATCTTTCGGTGAAGCTCCTCGAGGAAGGCGGCCGACCGACTATGGTCGCCAGGCTCGTATACAATGATGATCTCCCACTTGAAGTTGAGAGATCTCTCGAATAATTCCATGCTGACGAAGAATTCCCCCCGGTCCATGCTACCCACCTCGAAGGTGGCATCCTTCACTCCTAAAAGGATGCCACCCGAGTGGCCTGAGCTCCCACTAGAAGGGAGCCAGTGCCACGCAAAGAGGTGGGAGCTCAAGCGGTCGAGCTCGGGGAGCGAGAAATCGCGACGCATGGTCTCCTGGACAGCAACGATGTTGATGTGCTCATCTCGCATGTACTCCACAAGTTGGCGGCGACGACCATCATGGCCGAAGCCGCGGATGTTCCAGAAGAGGGCTCGCATTAAGGAGCCATCGGGGGGCTGCTTGACCCCAGGACACGAGAAGCGCTTTGCGCGCGAAGAGCCGCAGTGCGGGAGCGGGTATGGCCACGGATCTCCCCCGGAGGTGGGGGAGCCGGTAGCCGCGGCCCGGTCGGGGTGGGAGATATCCCGTCCGCGGAGGCGTCGGGGGGGGGGGGAGGAGGGCAGCACGGGCCTCCGCGAGCTTCCCATCGAGGATCTCACGAGCCCTAATGGCTGCGATCTGAACTAAAGAGGGGCCAGCCTCCCCCCTGAAAATGATAGCTGAGTCGGAGGCCACTTTGGCGAGGTTGCCCAAGGGAATAGACTCAAGCGCAGAAAAGGAACAAGACGAAGCAGAGGGGGGAACAGGAGGTGTACCTGGCTCCAGGTTACGGGCGGCAGCGCGTAGCTCCGCCCGCTCGGGGATGGCAGAGCCGGGCTGCCCTCCGGGTGGGCAGCATCCAGCCACGCACTCCGGCGGGAGGCCACCACCGGGGAGGAGGTCGACCTACCGCGACGGGAGTACGCAGCTGAGCGGGGGGGAGGGGGCTGAGCCGCCATCGGAGTGAGCACGCGAGTCGAACCCTCCCCCGGCACAGGCGGCGACGGAGAGGCCAGCTGAGCCGGCCCGACGCAGCCGATGGGGAGAGGCGCAGGAGGGGGCGGCCCAGCCGGCGGAGGGGGTGGCGGAGGAGGGAGCGCGGGAGGGTCGCGGGACCGGGCCAGGCCCAAAGAAGGGGGGCGGGCTGGGCATCCTCCAGCCGAGGAGGAGACGGGGCAGTGAGGGAGCAGGTGGCCGGGGAGGGGGGGCACCCGCTAGCGGTGCCAGCCCCTCCGCGGGCGCCGCCGGCTCCACAGGGGGGGCGCCGAGGGGCAGGTCCACTGAGTCCGGCTCAACGGGAGGGGACGAGGTGGGGGAGCGCGGGGAGGAGGCCGGGCAGACCACCAAGCCCACACTGGATATGTCGCTCCCCTCGGAGGAAGATGCCGGAGCGAGAGAAGAGTCACCCAACAGAGGGAGAGGGGCGGCCTGGCGGCCCTTGCCCCCCGGCAGGTGGGGGGGCGAGGGTGAAGGGGAGCGGGAGTCCTCGGAAGACCCTCCTCATCCGAGCGGTGGGAACGGTGCCGGCCGTGGTAGTCCCCACCAGCCCCCGGGTTGCCACCGGGGAGGCCAGCGTCGAAGGAGCGGGGGCGCCCAACGTGGTTGGGAGGCTCGGGGCGATCCTGAGATCGAATCCCTGGTCTTTGAAGAAGACGCGGACTGAGGTGCGAAGATTGGAGGAGTCGAGGCACTTGACCTTGACCCGGACCTCCTCCTCCTTGCGTAGAGAGAGCTCATCAACCGCCACCACCTTGCCCAAAAGACATACATCTGGCGGATGAAGAGCTCGGACCGCGCAATATTGGGAAGGCCGGAGATGATGATCCAGGTGGTGTCGAGGACGGCCACGGCCTGAGCGTCGAGAACCGGCTCGGAGATCTCGACCACCAGCTGGTTGAGGGCGAGAGTGATCCGGCCACTACGCTGTCAGCAGAGTCAGAGTCGACAGAGTCGGGGAAGACGACAGAGAAGATGTGGCCAGCGGTGGGGGTGACCACCCAGTCCCACTGGTGACGGTAGAGATGGTTGAGCTCCGCCTCAATCATCTCCGGGGATGCCACGCCATCGACGACAGTGACAATCGCCTGAAGGGAAGGAGACGGCGGAGGAGCATCAGGGACCTCGAGGTGGAAGAAGCCCAACCCCTCGATCCCATGCCCATACATCATGAGCTCCGAGACCACCGGTCTATCCGAACATAGGAGGGCGGGGTGGCCGGGGTCCTTGCAGAGGTAGCAGCACTGGGGGTTGATGCAGGTGACTTGCGAGTGTCCCCTCACCCCACAGTTGAAACAGGGGGTGGCGAGGGAGATCGGAGACGGGACCCGGAGCGGACGCGGAGCCTTGGCCCATGAGCGGGGACGGGCGGGCGCGCGGCGCGCAAGACGCCGCCGCTTCTTCTTCTTGGCCGGACGGGCCGATCATGGGCGGGCCTCCACCGGGAGCAGAGCCGGGCCACACGGGGCCGAGGCATGGGGCGGCACATGGCGAGGCTCCGGGTGGGAGGATCCCATCCCGGGCGTGGGGGGGGCTGAGCCGAGTCGCGGAGGGGAGGGCGATCGGCCCGGCTGGGGGGTGGCGGCGGGGAGGCGGCGGCGCGCCAATCGCCCGAGGAAGCCCAAGGCGAGCGGGACCGACCACGATCCTCGCGGCGGGAGGGGGACCGGCGGCGGTCGCGAAGCTCGCGGAGCTCCCTCCAGAGCTCCTTGCGCCGAATGCCGTCGGGAGAGGGGCGCACGGGCTCCCGGTGGAGCTCACCGGCCTTGCGCTTGTCCCGGAGGGCGGGGTCATCCCACTCCCCGGCATGGGACGCAACCGCGAGGTGGGAGGGGGCGAGGGCGGGGAGGGGGAGGCTGCCTGGAGGCGGGGAGCAGGTCCGGCGGCCGGAGGGGAGGGGGGCGCGGAGGGGATCACCGAGGGGGAGAGGGAGACGGGGGTTGCAAGGCGGGAGGGAGGGGGGGCGCAGGAGGGAGGAGGCAGGGGAAATCCACACGGGGGCCAGATCGAAGGGGTTTCCCCCGCTCTGGGCCTAGGGCAAGGAGCAGGCCGGTCCAGCCGGGCAAGGGGAGCAGCGAAGGGACGGCCCAAGCGAGCCGCTGGGGCCCAAAGAAGAAAGCGCTGGGGTCCAAGAGCCAGGCGGGCAGGGCCCAAAGAGCCCATCCACCACATGAGCGCCCACGCCGAGAGGGTTCGGGAGAGGGATGGAACCTCACGAGAGCCACCACTGGCCACACGCCGTGCAGTGCACCGGGAGGGAGAGAGCCATGGCGCCGGACAGCCAAGCACCGGAGACCGGAGGTCCCAAATGCGCAATAAACGGCCGGACGGGCGGAGCGGGCGCGCTTGAGCGAGAGGGAGGGAGGAGGAGCCGGGCGAGAGAGGAGGGGGCGGGGACCCGGCGGCCGAGCCACCACCACCGGGCGGCGCGGGAGGAGCGGGCGACGCCTCGAGCGCCCACCACGCCCAGTACGCCAAGGCGGGCGGGCGGCCAAGCTCGACCGGCCAAAGTCCCGCCTTGGGAGGCGAGAGCCCGAGGGGGCTCTGGGGGCGAGGGGAGGGGGCGCCACTGCCGGGGCCGAACCCCTCACGTGGGGGGCTGAGCCACCAGGCCGGCAGGGAGGAGATGGCCGGAGCCCGGAGCAGGGAGGAGCCGGGGTAGGGGATGACGAGGGGGGGACGGGGGATCCTCGGCGCAATCAGCCCAGCAAAACCGGTCCGGCAACGCGGCGGCGGAGGGGGTGGCCGACGAAGAGGGCGGCAGCGGGCCATGGAGGAGGAGGAGGAGGCGTATGGCGGCGCGGCGAGGTGAGGGCGCGGCGGAGCCGCCCGCAAGGTCGCCAGGAGAGTCGCCCATCGCTCTCCTCGATTACAAGTTTCATCGCCTAGTTAATTACGAGAAACCATGCGTCCTTCACTCCATCCGCAGCAGCCATGAAGCCCTGCACCTGCCGGGCGGACAGGAGAAGCCAGATCCGGCCGAGTCCGACCAAATCCAGCCCTCCCCACCCGCCTCCTCCTCACAACCACCGCCACAGCCCTACCGGAGATGCGCGAGGCCGCCGCGCCGGCAGTTGTCGACCCCCACTGCGCATCGCGCCGCCGGCAACTGGATCAAGCGCCGCCGGCCGAAGCTCCCACCAAAAGAGAGCTGAGCAACACAGAAGGGACGGAGAAGGCATGCAAACATCGCACACACGTACGTACGCATGCACTAGCAAACACACACACATCAGCACACGCACGCAAACACACGCACAACAGTAGCACACGGGTACGCGTACACACATGCGCAACATCACACAGTGGCGGAGGACGGATCGTCGCCCCCGCGTCCCGCTCCTGCTTGCTAGCCGTCGCTACTGCTTAGGGCTCGTCGTCGCCAGTTCGTGTCGACCCGTGGAGGCATGGACTGAATCGAATAAACGAAGGAACATCCAGATCGAGCGTTGTGGACGGGAGGTCGTGGTGGTGCGTAACTTGCATATGGCCCAATAGTGTACCTGACTGGCTGACTGACTCCCATAAGGACCAATAACACGAGAACAGGATCGATGGCTGAGGAACACCCAATACGTGGTTTATTTTCGGTGGATTTTTTTAGCGAACGATCTATACATAGTAGGGTGAAAAAATCGCTGGAAATCAAGGTATGGCGAGTGCCCTACCGAGAGCTCCGCCTGTGACAGCACACACACGCGCGTACACAAACATACCACATGAAGGCAAAAATGGTCTTTTCAGGTGTCATTTAGGCTTGAAATGGACAAAAGTGTTATAAAAGGCATAAAATTTAGACTCGTTGTTAGATAGGGAAGAAATTATTTGTCGATGTAAAATAGGGCATAAAATTTAAACATGGTTTTAAATAAATAAGGAATTCTCTCGTGAAAAGAAGGGTAGCTAAGGGCATCTTCAACGCAAGACGGCTGGTGCTAAGGAAAATAATAACAAATCGTAAAAGTAAAAAATAATCAAAGCGCCTGTTTGTTTAAATGATGGACGCTAGATTATTGGCGCTAATAAAATCAGCCGGCCAGCAAAGCAAAACAAGCAAGCGCCCGATTCTATATTTTGCGTCGATGCTACACCCGACGCCAGGATTCACCAGGAATTAACAGCCTAACTGCCAATTGACCGGATATCTATCCTGGCATGCCCTAATGGATAACCGTGCAAAACAAATGGCTAAAGAATCAAGAATACCACATTAAGATTGATTAATTTGTTTTTTTTCCTTGTATCATTTTGGCGATCACTTTGAAAGTATTTCCCTTTGGCCAACATTTAGTAGTAGTACTTGACTTCAAATAACTGACCAAATACAATCAGATATATGCAGTCTGGATGAACACCAAATCTGTTTGACTAATCATTTGACAAATAAGAAGATAAAATTAATCCAAACCTAGTGCTTAATGTAGATTAATTGTAGAACATCAATGGCACCAGCGAGCTATACATCGGCTGCGGTGAGGTCGACCAATAAGCAAAATGACTGTCAACTCTAGCTAGGATAATTTTTTTGATGTGATCTGCTTCAGGGTATTATAATAAAAGAATTACATTTATATAAATATAAGTTAGTACTAACATTGTTTACATTTGCAACTAAGACATCTCTAGCATAAGACATAGAGGTAGGAAATGTATAACCGTGCTGCATAAAAAGCAAAACCCATAGCGCCATATGAATAGTATAGTTGGACCCCAAGCTTGTAACTGTACAATTACGAAACTATTTCATGCAAGCAATTGATAACCCTCACATGTAAAACGAGTTTCAGACCTTCACACCGTGGTCATAGTTAGCACCTATAGTTCTTGCAGAACTACACAGTACAGCTGGTTGTCTAGATTTCAGAAGTGAACATTCAATAAGTGAGTAAGATTTATAAACTCCTTTGTCAAATGAATTGCAGAAAACGGCAGACTGCAGTGCTCTACAACATACTTAATGGCCAAATCAACTCACCTGTGTGTTTGAATAATTTGGATTAAAAGAAAATATTCACTAAATACCCCTGATTCCAACTCTTTGAACAATCTAAAAGGTCCTAGAATTAACATACTTCAGTTGACTTGTTATGGTTAACGAATTCCCCCTAAGATCTGAAGGGTAGCATCACCAGGTAAATAGATTGAGATGGCAAACTCAGACGGGGACAGATCCGAGACATGGGCAGCAGCAGCAGCAGCAGCTCCCCTTGTTGTGCATGAGGATGGAGCACCCGGGCTCCAGCTGATCCTTATCGACGAAGGAGAGTATGACAACGTAGTACTTGGGGCTGACGGAGGACAAGACGATGGCAGAATATCGGTCGGGGTGTGGATGCCCGTGCGTTCCATGATGGGGGCATTGTCGTCTGGTGCCACCGGCATGCGCTGAGATTTCCGTGCATCGGAACCAGAGTGCCAGACACGTTAAAGGTGGGCTCGCGCGGCAACGTCGGGTGATCGCGTGAGGGAGCCAGCCCACAAAGGTCGGATCTCTGTTGGGTCACGGCGAGCGCCTTAGCCGCCCTGAAGAAAGTGCCGACTGCCGCTCGCTACATCCGGAAACAAATCGTAATTGTTGAGCGAGATGGGATACGACGGGATCTCTGCCGATGCGAGAGAGATTGACATGGAGCATCATGGCTAGAGTTTCAGAAAAAAAAGGAAACGTGAAGAGGTGGGCTTTAGGAAAGTTGGGATCGCTACATATATGGAAACAAATCGTAATTTTTGAAAAGTTGGGATCGCTACACCCGGAAACAAATCGTAATTGTTGAGCCAGATGGGATGCGACGGGATCTCCGCCGATGCGAGAGAGATTGACATGGGCATCGTAGCTAGAGTTTCAGAAAAAAGGAAACGTGAAGGGGTGGGCTTTAGGAAAGTTGGGATCGCTACATATGGAAACAAATCACAATTTTTGAGCCGGATGGGATACGACGGAATTAGCGGCGGAAAATATCGGGGAGGGTGTCGAGGCTTCGTTAGATGGAGCGAGCGAGTTAAAAGATATGCAAGGATATCTTATGCACATTGGATTCTAATGTTTATATCAAACAGTAAATTTATGTGTTTCTTAAAAGATATGTAATGATTATTTTAGCCCCATATATTTATTCCGTTATTGGAAGATTACATATTAAATATGCAAATATTACACAATTATTATTTTCCTAACAAAGCAGGTACACGCATATCTGCCTTGTGTTTTAAGTTCCCTCTACGCACGACATTTTCTTATTTCTACTTGTTATTTTAGTGGTATACTCTATCTCAAACATGGTGGTACCTTTTTGTCCGAAAATGGCACATCTTGTGTCCTTTTTTCCACTAATGTTTGTTGTTTTTGTGCATCATGTCTCCACAACACCAAGCTATGATGAATATCCTAGGAAGGTACTCCCTCCGTCCGAAAATAGTTGTCATCAAGATGGATAAAAAGGGATGTATTTAGAACTAATATACATCTAGATACATCTCCTTCTATTCATTTTGATGACAAGTATTTCCGGACGGAGGGAGTACTACAACATGGAGGAATTTTATCCTTGAACAGTAGCTCCCAACTGTTAGATGCTGAAATGATGTCAATCCGGCCAAGACCGAGACAAGTTGTGCATGTAAGCTTCTATTTCTCTTACTTATTTTTTTATACAAATTTTCTACATAACGCATGTCGTACCAAGAAGATTATATGTACTATAGATGCATCCTACAGTGACTCGTATTGGTCTTTTTGCACCAAACGTGTATCGAGCATTTACTTGCGGCATATGTATGGCCCCTATTTCTGGTCAAATCTGTACAATTTCTTTAAAGTTAATATCATATTATGTTGCTTTAGTTTAAGCCCTTTTGTGGATTTTTGGATTTTTCATAGAACTTTGCTTCGGTACACACCCCTACAAAAGTTTACGGATTTCGATGCAGATTAAAGGTGAAGATTAGAAGGTATCACCTCAACAAAAAAAGAGGATAATATAGTCTTTTTATCCAAATCAATCTATTCAATATGTTTAATCTGCAAGGTAATATGGTGATAGCCTTTTTAAATAACTTAAGATTCATGCAAACTTTTAAGGGGGTGTACTGAAGCAAAACTCTTTTTCATATAGTAAAATAAAGTTGTACATAATAGTTTTTTTGGTCAATTTTGTTGTGATATAGTTTTCGATACATGGATTCGAAAGTTCTTACAACCTTATATTCCTATTCATAAAGGTTGGGCCTACAAAATACTACCTCCATCGGGAATTACTTGTCGCGGAAATGGATAGATCTAAAACTAAAATATGTCTAGATGCATCTATTTTTCGACGAGTAATTCCGGATGGAGGAGGAGTACAAGTTAAATTTATCAATATATGTGCATGCACCCAGGCTAAACTAATTTAAAAGTGATTATATGCAGCTTGCAGCATATGAATCGTACCAAGCCGCTGGAAACCAATATACTGGTGCTATGGCCACTTTTGATGTCTATGGTTTTCCAAACTTGGTTAAGGATGAATCAAGTTCAGCCCAAATCTGGGTAATAAATAAAGGAAATGGTGAAAGCGACAACGTCAACAAAATTATGTCTGGATGGGAGGTTCGGAATAATATATATTATCACAACTTTAACATATGCGATCACTATTAGCAGCAAGAAATTAACTAATTTCCGTAACAGGTCAATCCAGACATCTATGGCGATAGCAAAACACATTTTTTTCGTATTTTGGACGGTACTGCACTAAATCTGCTCCATGTCTACTTGAATGTGTGTGTTTAATATATGTATAATGTTGTAAATTTACTGGTAGGTTGATGGGGAGGATGAGACCGGATGCTATAACTTGAATTGTCTAGGCTTTGTGCCTGTAAATGGGGCTCCTATTACGCCCGGAGATAGCCTAGAGCTACCACATGGGCAAACAAGAATCTCACTCAAGATATATAAGGTATGATTCAGACAACCCACTGTGCAAATAAAATGTACTCATGTTGTAGAAAGGCTTTGCTCCTGGTAGCATTTTCTACCTATGTAGCACTAGTATTGATAGAAAAGTGCTTCTACTTCAAACTTGAGCTGCCAAAAAAAAAACGGCTTCTTTTTTTAAGAGGAATTTATTTGGCCTCTTTTTAGGAGGGATTTCTTTGGCTTCTAATTCACGGAATGTGTGTGCTACTGTTCCTTTGTTTGAGCCATTGCGACTAGTACAGTTAGCGCAATGAGTTTATATAAATATTTAGTATATTTTTTACGTTCATTGTTTACTTACATTTTTTTCTACACACTGTTTAGACTGCCCTTTCTTGGTAATTTCAAATGAATGCCTCATCTGGCTAACTCAATAAAAATATTATATGGCACCACTAAACCAAGAGGATATGTTATAGAAAATTTTGACATCCCTCCCTCCTATGGCAGACACATTCCATGAGTAATATTTCTTTTCTTAATAAAAATTGGTCATGGCCATCATGATACGTAAAGACTATGGTCCAAGATTTTTCTTTTAAATGGCTGCTAGCTAAACAAAATATAAAGATAGAATATTTTTTGGACATAAACTGAACATGTTGGATAAAACATTGGAGTTCCTTTCGGTAGAGCTTGCGCGATGAATTAGAAAGCTAAGATTTGACAAATTAAATCATATGGATTATTTTTATTGTAATGCTTTAAACTTGGTATTGAACTTTAACACATTTTGCTCTCTGTAATACAACTGTTCTGCTCTACATTTGTGTTGCAGAGTAGAGACGATGGAGATTGGTGGTTGTACTACGGAAATGATAACATTGGTCTTACTAGGGTTGGATATTGGCCAAAGGATCTTTTTACCACCCTGTCAGACAATGCCACACTTATAGCATGGGGTGGAATGACCACGTCTTATGAAGGACGTTCTAGTCCTCCGATGGGCAGTGGGAAATGGGCTGGAAGAGAATCGGCAACAGTTCAAAATGTTCAGTATGTTGATACAAGTGGTGGAGGTTATGATCCCCCTACATGGCCTGCTGGTCTCCATATTGTTGAAACACACAGAAACTGCTATCGTGCTACCACTTTTGGCGATGGCATGTTCCACTATGGGGGTCCGGGTGGTTGTGTTCGTTAACTCGTTAATTAGCACATGTTTTAGTGTTCTTGAAAGAATTGATGAGGTGAATTATTTGTTTAATATAACTTGTTTAATGTACTTCTGATCAGTTTGATCCTTCTCTGCACACTATATAGATAGATTCATCCATAAGGTACAGGTTCATAACTGGTCACTGCTCACCTTTTGGATGATTGGATTTTAACCGAAAAGAAGGTTAACTTTTCATAGATTTCAGAGAAGCAAGCGAGTTCAACAAGGGTTACAATTTAACTCGCAAAAAAGGGTTACAATTTAACTCAATGACCTCGTAAAGCTTCCCCTCGAAAAACAAAAGGACCCCGTAAAGCTTAACTCAAGTCCACAAATGCACTAGCACTGCATAAGGGTACAGAAAGACGTCACGATACAAAACCATAGTAATTTTCCAACTATTGTACATGGATTTCATAGAGCCACTAAACTTCTCCACGTTGTGAAGATCTTTTTTGTAGAGTCCATATATTTTATTGCGACGGTCTGACAATAAAATACTCATGTTGCCGGAAAATATGCGTGGTCCATATTTTTTATTGACAGTCTGCACAAAATTACATAGTATTTGAATACTCTCTCACTCTCTCAACTTCTAACCTGCGGACAATTCAAAAAAAAAAATCTAACCTGCAGAGCATTAAAAAATCGATAAACGGAGTATTTATTATCTTAAATTGTAGTATCAAGCGGATACACAACACGATGAGCAAAATCCGGCCACTACATAGTTAGAATGCACACAGTCAAACACCAAAAGTCTGATAAAAAGAGGAAAAAAATACAACATATCGGTAACAATAGAGACCTGTAAGACTGACACCATGCCTATGTCGAAGGAGGTGGTGGACCGATCCCGAGATTATCATGCAATCAATGTTGGGAAAAAACCTCTCTGGCCACATGCTCCAACCGCATACACATTGCCTTGAACAACGGTTGATATTCCGCTCGTTATAGCGTAGTCCATATACGAATCGAGTGCGTACAATGAAAAATAACCTGCAAATGATAAGTATTTTTTTCATTAAAGAGGAAATCATTTCTACTAGCTTAGCCAAAGCGACTACAGTAAGGCATACACTCCCATCCTTACTAGCGTTTTAAACCTACTTGAGATACCGTCCAACCAATGATAAAAAAGATTGGAAACACTGGTGGGCGGATACAGATTTGATGCTATTTGGATGACTGCGCACGTAGAACCTGCAAGGTTGCATTGGAAAAAGAGGTGTTTGATTGTCTCGTCATGAGTACAAAAACTATATTTCTTGCTTCCTAACCAGTTATGATGTGTGAGGTTGTCTTTGCTTAGCACAACTCCCCTTCAAAGATACCACATGATATTTTTATTTTTTTGTGGAATCTTTGACTTCCAAATTTCCTCCTAATTATTCACCGAGACATTTGAATACGTAAGTGCACAGTATAGAATCATCCAAGAATGACCTAGATGTAGCGAGGTTCCAGTGAAACACCTCCCGACCTTGAGTCAGGTAAATCGAATCCAATCAAGATAAAAAACATTGCCATGACATAAAGTCGGATGCCAATCAAATCCTTCCTGAATGGAATTGGCAGGGATGAACTGAGCACCCGCACAATAGTATTATTCTTATCGTGAATAATGTCGTGCAAGTCTGGATATTATTCTCGGTGACTACCATTGCCTAGCTAGAAGTTCTTGAAGGAAATATACCCTAGAGGCAATAATAAAGTTATTATTTATTTCCTTATTTCATGATAAATGTTTATTATTCATGCTAGAATTGTATTAACCGGAAACATAATACATGTGTGAATACATAGACAAACATAGTGTCACTAGTATGCCTCTACTTGACTAGCTTGTTAATCAAAGATGGTTATGTTTCCTAACCATGAACAAGGAGTTGTTATTTGATTAACAAGGTCACATCATTAGTTGAATGATCTGATTGACATGACCCATTCCATTAGCTTAGCACCGATCGCTCAAGTATGTTGCTATTGCTTTTATCCATGACTTATACATGTTCCTATAACTATGAGACTATGCAACTCCGCTTGCGGAGGAACACTTTGGTGCTACCAAACGTCACAACGTAATCGGGTGATTATAAAGGAGTACTACAGGTGTCTCCAAAGGCAGATGTTGGGTTGGCGTATTTCGAGATTAGGTTTTGTCACTCCGATTGTCGGAGAGGTATCTCTGGGCCCTCTCGGTAATGCACATCACTTAAGCCTTGCAAGCATTACAACTAATGAGTTAGTTGCGAGATGATGTATTACGGAACGAGTAAAGAGACTTGCCGGTAACGAAATTGAACTAGGTATTAGATACCGACGATCGAATCTCGGGCAAGTAACATACCGATGACAAAGGGAACAACGATGTTGTTATGCGGTCTCGACCGATAAAGATCTTCGAGAATATGTAGGAACCAATATGGGCATCCAGGTCCCGCTATTGGTTATTGACCGAAGACGTGCCTCGGTCATGTCTACATTGTTCTCGAACCGTAGGGTCCGCACGCTTAAGGTTTCGATGACAGTTATATTATGAGTTTATGAGTTTTGATGTACCGAAGGAGTTCGGAGTCCCGGATGAGATCGGGTACATGACGAGGAGTCTCGAAATGGTCGAGACGTAAAGATCGATATATTGGACGACTATATTCGGAGTTCGGAAAGGCTCTGAGTCATTCGGGTAATTATCGGAGTACCGGAGAGTTACGGGAATTCGCCGGGGAGAAGTATTGGGCCTTATGGGCCATACGGGAAAGAGAGAGGGGCTGCCCTAGGCAGGCCGCGCGCCCCCCCTTGCCCTAGTCCGAATTGGGCTAGGGGGAGGGGCCGCACCCCCTCCTTCCTTTCCTTCTCTCTTCCCTTCCTAGTCTCCTACTCCTAATACATGGAAGGATCCCTAGTTGACTAGGAAAGGGGAATCCTACTCCGGTGGGAGTAGGACTCCCTATGGCGCCTCCTCCTAGGCCGGCCTCCTCCTCCCTCCCTCCTTTATATACGGGGGCAGGGGGCACCCCATGGACACACAAGTTGATCTACGGATCGTTCCTTAGCCGTGTGCGGTGCCCCCCTCCACCATATTCCACCTCGGTCATATCGTTGCGAAGCTTAGGCGAAGCCCGCGCCGTAGAACATCAAGATCGCCACCACGCCGTCGTCTCGACGAAACTCTCCTCGACACTCGGCTGGATCGGAGTACGAGGGACGCCATCGAGCTGTACGTGTGTCAAGAACTCGGGGCGCCGGAGTAACGGCGCCGGATCGGTCGGATCGCGAGGAGAACGACGACTACTTCCTCTACGTTGTGATCGCTTCCGCCGGGTCTATAAGGGTATGTAGACAACACTCTCCCTCTCGTTGCTATTCATCACCATGATCTTGCGTGTGCGTAGGAAAATTTTTGAAATTACTACGCTCCCCAACAGTGGCATCCGAGCCTAGGTTTTTATGGTTTGATGTTTTGCACGAGTAGAACACAAGTGAGTTGTGGGCGATACAAGTCATACTACCTACCAGATGTCATACTTTGGTTCAGCGGTATTGTGAGATGAAGCGGCCCGACCGACATTACGCAGACGCTTACGCGAGACTGGTTTCACCGCCACGAGCACTCGTTGCTTAAAGGTGACTGGCGGGTGTCTGCTCTCTCACTTTAGTTGAATCGAGTGTGACTACGCCCGGTCCTTGAGAAGGTTAAACGGAGTCTATTTGACGAAGTATCGCTGTGGTTTTGATGCGAGGTGAGATTGGTTCTTGCTTAAGCCCGTAGCAGCCACGTAAAATTTGCAACAACAAAGTAGAGGACGCCTAACTTGTTTTTGCAGGGCATGTTGTGATGTGATATGGTCAAGACGTGATGCTATATTTTATTGTATGAGATGATCATGTTTTGTAACCGGTTATCGGCAACTCGGCTGGAGCCATATGGTTGTCGCTTATTGTATGCAATGCAATCGCTCGTAATGCTTTACTTTATCACTAAGCGGTAGAGATAGTCGAGAAGCATAAGATTGGCGAGACGACAACGATGCTACGATGGAGATCAAGGTGTCGCTACCGGTGACGATGGTGATCATGGTGGTGCGGAGATGAAGATCACAAAGCACAAGATGATGATGACCATATCATATCACTTATATTGATTTGCATGTGATGTTTATCCTTTATGCATCTTATCTTGCTTTGATTGACGGTAGCATTATAAGATGATCTCTCACTAAATTATCAAGAAGTGTTCTCCCGAGTATGCACCGCTGCCAAAGTTCGTCGTGCCTGCACACCACGTGATGATCGGTGTGATAAGCTCACGTCCATCTACAACGGGTGCAAGCCAGTTTTGCACACGCAGAATACTCGGGTTATACTTGACGAGCCTAGCATATGCAGATATGGCCTCGAACACGGAGACCGAAAGGTCGAGCGTGAATCATATAGTAGATATGATCAACATAAGATGTTCACCATTGAAAACTACTCCATTTCACGTGATGATCGGTTATGGTTTAGTGGATTTGGATCACGTGATCACTTAGATGACTAGAGAGATGTCTGTCTAAGTGGGAGTTCTTAAGTAATATGATTAATTGAACTTAAATTTATCATGAACTTAGTCCTGGTAGTATTTTGCAAATTATGTTGTAAGATCAATAGCTTGCGTTGTTGCTCTCATATGTTTGTTTTGATATGTTCCTAGAGAAAACTGTGTTGAAAAATGTTAGTAGCAATATTGCGGATTTGATCCGTGATATGAGGTTTATCCTCATTGCTGCACAGAAGAATTATGTCCTTGATGCACCGCTAAGTGACAAACCTATTGCAGGAGCAGATGCAGACGTTATGAACGTTTGGCTAGCTCAATATGATGACTACTTGATAGTTTTGTGCACCATGCTTTATGGCTTAGAATCGGGACTTCAAAGATGTTTTGAACATCATGGACCATATGAGATGTTCCAGGAGTTGAAGTTAATATTTCAAACAAATACCCGAGTTGAGAGATATGAAGTCTCCAACAAGTTCTATAGCTAAAAGATGGAGGAGAATCGCTCAACTAGTGAGCATGTGCTCGATTGTCCAGGTACTACAATCGCTTGAATCAAGTGGGAGTTAATCTTCCGATAAGATAGTGATTGATGAATTCTCTAGTCACCATCACCAAGTTAGTAGAACTTCGTGATGAACTATAGTATGCAAGGGATGACGAAAATGATTCCCGAGCTCTTCGTGATGTTGAAATCGACGAAGGTAGAAATCAAGAAAGAGCATCAAGTGTTGATGGTTGACAAGATCACTAGTTTCAAGAAAAGGGCAAAGGAAAGAAAGGGAACTTCAAGTAGATTGACAAGCAAGTTGTCACTCCCACGAAGAATCCCAAAGCTGAACCAACGCTCAAACCGAAAGTGCTTAATCGCAAAGGAAATGGTCTTTCGAAGCGGAAATGCCCTACATATTTGGTGGATAAGAAGGATGGCAAAGTGAAAAAGGTATATTTGATATACTGGTGTTTGATGTGTGCTTTACTAGTGTTTATAGCAACCCCTCGGTATTTGGTACTGGTTTAGTTGCTAAGAGTAGTAACTCAAACGGAGTTGCGAATAAATGTAAACTAGTTAAGGGTGAAGTGATGATGTGTGTTGAAAATAGTTTTCAAGATTGATATGATCATCATCGCACACTCCCTATACTTTCGGGATTAGTGTTGAACCTAAATAAATGTTATTTGGTGTTTGCGTTGAGCATGAATATGATTTGATCGTGTTTATTGCAAAACGGTTATTCATTTAAGTAAGAGAATAAACTGTTGTTCTGTTTACATGAATAAAACCTTATATGGTTACACGCCCAATGAAAATGGTTCATTGGATCTCGATAGTAGTGATACACATATTCATAATGTTGAAACCAAAAGATGCAGAGTTGATAATGATAGTGCAACTTATTTGTGGCACTCGCCGCTTAGGTCATATCGGTGTAAAGCGCATGAAGAAACTCCATCTCGATGGACTTTTGGAGTCACTTGATTATGAATCACTTGGCACTTGCGAACCGTGCCTCATGGGCAAGATGACTAAAACCCCGTTCTCCGGTACTATGGAGAGAGCAACAGATTTGTTGGAAATCATACATACAGATGTATGTGGTCCGATGAATGTTGAGGTTCGTCGCGGATATCGTTATTTTCTCACCTTCACAGATGACTTAAGCAGATATGGGTATATCTACTTGATGAAACATAAGTCTGAAATAGTTGAAAGGTTCAAAGAATTTCAGAGTAAAGTGGAAAAATCATCGTAACAAGAAAATAAAGTTTCTGTGATCTGATCACGGAGACAAATATTTGAGTTACGAGTTTGGTCTTCAATTAAAACAATGTGGAATAGTTTCACAAATTCATGCCACCTGGAACACCACATCATAATGGTGTGTCCGAACGTCATAACCGTACTTTATTGGATATAGTACAATCTATGATGTTTCTTACCGATTTACCAATATCGCTTTTGGGATCATGCATTAGAGACAGCTGCATTCACGTTAAATAGGGCACCATCTAAACCGCTGAGACGACACTATATGAACTGTGGTTTAGCAAGAAACCAAAGTTGTCGTTTCTTAAAGTTTGGGGCTGCGATGCTTATGTGAAAAAGTTTCATCCTGATAAGCTCGAACCCAAATCGGAGAAGTGCGTCTTCATAGAATACCCAAAGGAAATTGTTGGGTACACCTTCTATCACAGATCCGAAGGCAAGATATTCGTTGCTTAAGATGGATCCTTTCTAGAGAAGGAGTTTCTCTCGAAAGAAGTGAGTGGGAGGAAAGTAGAACTTGATAAGGTAATTGTACCTTCTCCATTACTTGAAAGTAGTTTGTCGCAGAAACCGGTTTCTGAGACATCTACACCAAGTAGTGAGGAAGTTGATGATGTTGATCATGAAACTCCGGATCAAGTTACTACGTAATCTCGTAGATCAACCAGAGTAAAATCCGCACTGAGTGGTACGGTAATCCTATTTCGGAAATCATGCTACTAGATCATGATGAACCTACGAACTATGAAGAAGCGATGATGAGCCCAGATTCCGCGAAATGGCTTGAGGCCATGAAATCGAGATGAGATCCATGTATGAGAACAAAGTGTGGACTTTGATGGATTTGCCCGATGATCGGCAAACCATAGAAAATAAATGGATCTTCAAGAGGAAGACGGACGTTGATAGTAGTGTTACTATCTACAAAGCTCGACTTGTTGCAAAAAGGTTTTCGACAAAGTTCAAGATGTTGACTACAATGAGATTTTCTCAACTCGTAGCGATGCTTAAGTCTGTCCGAATCATGTTAGCAATTGCCACAATTTATGAAATTTGGCAAATGGATGTAAAACTGCATTCTGAATGGTTTTCGGAGGAAGAATTGTATATGATGCAACCGAAGTTTTTTTCGATCCAAAGGAGATAACAAAGTGTGCAAGCTCCAATGATCCATCTATGGGCTGGTGCAAGCATCTCGGAGTTGAATACACGCTTTGATAAGTTGATCAAAGCATATAGTTTTATCTGAGACTTGCGGTGAAGCCTGTATTTACAAGAAAGTGAGTGGGAGCACTACAAAGATTTCGATAAGTATATGTGAATGACATATTGTTGATCGGAAATAATGTAGAATTATTTTGCAAAGCATAAAGGAGTGTTTGAAAGGAGTTTTTCAAAGAAAGACCTCGGTGAAGCTGCTTGCATATTGAGCATTAAGATCTATAGAGATAGATCAAGACGCTTGATAAGTTTTTTTTCAATGAGTGCATACCTTGACAAGATTTTGAAGTAGTTCAAAATGGAACAGTCAAAGAAAGAGTTCTTGACTGTGTTACAAGGTGTGAAATTGAGTAAGACTCAAAACCCGACCACGGCAGAAGATAGAAAGAGAATGAAAGTCATTCCCTATGCCTTGGCCATAGGTTCTATAAAGTATGCCATGCTGTATACCAGATCTATTGTATACCCCTGCACTGATTTTGGCAAGGGAGTACAATAGTGATCTAGGAGTAGATCACTGGACAGCGGTCAAAATTATCCTTAGTAGAATAAGGATATGTTTCTCGATTATGGAAGTGACAAAAGGTTCGTCGTAAAGGGTTACGTCGATGCAAGTTTTGACACCGATCCGATGACTCTAAGTCTCGATCTAGATACATATGTGGGAGCAATTAGCTAGAGTAGCTTCGTGCAGAGCATTGTAGACATAGAAAATTGCAAAATACATAACGGATCTGAATGTGAAAGACCCGTTGACTAAACTTCTCTCACGAGCAAAACATGATCATACCTTTGAACTCTTTGGGTGTTAATCACATAGCGATGTGAACTAGATTATTGACTCTAGTAAACCCTTTGGGTGTTGGTCACATGACGATGTGAACTATGGGTGTTAATCATATACAGATATGATTATTGGTGTTCAATCACATGGCGATGTGAACTAGATTATTGACTCTAGTGCAAGTGGGAGACTGAAGGAAATATACCCTAGAGGCAATAATAAAGTTATTATTTATTTCCTTATTTCATGATAAATGTTTATTATTCATGCTAGAATTGTATTAACCGGAAACATAATACATGTGTGAATACATAGACAAACATAGTGTCACTAGTATGCCTCTACTTGACTAGCTTGTTAATCAAAGATGGTTATGTTTCCAAACCATGAACAAGGAGTTGTTATTTGATTAACAAGGTCACATCATTAGTTGAATGATCTGATTGACATGACCCATTCCATTAGCTTAGCACCCGATCATTTAGTATGTTGCTATTGCTTTTATCCATGACTTATACATGTTCCTATAACTATGAGACTATGCAACTCCCGTTTGCCGGAGGAACACTTTGGGTGCTACCAAACGTCACAACGTAACTGGGTGATTATAAAGGAGTACTACAGGTGTCTCCAAAGGCAGATGTTGGGTTGGCGTATTTCGAGATTAGGTTTTGTCACTCCGATTGTCGGAGAGGTATCTCTGGGCCCTCTCGGTAATGCACATCACTTAAGCCTTGCAAGCATTACAACTAATGAGTTAGTTGCGAGATGATGTATTACGGAACGAGTAAAGAGACTTGCCGGTAACGAAATTGAACTAGGTATTGGATACCGACGATCGAACCTCGGGCAAGTAACATACCGATGACAAAGGGAACAACGTATGTTGTTATGCGGTCTGACCGATAAAGATCTTCGTAGAATATGTAGGAACCAATATGGGCATCCAGGTCCCGCTATTGGTTATTGACCGGAGACGTGTCTCGGTCATGTCTACATTGTTCTCGAACCGTAGGGTCCGCACGCTTAAGGTTTCGATGACATTTATATTATGAGTTTATGAGTTTTGATGTACCGAAGGAGTTCGGAGTCCCGGATGAGATCGGGGACATGACGAGGAGTCTCGAAATGGTCGAGACGTAAAGATCGATATATTGGACGACTATATTCGGAGTTTGGAAAGGTTCCGAGTCATTCGGGTAATTATCGGAGTACCGGAGAGTTACGGGAATTCGCCGGGGAGAAGTATTGGGCCTTATGGGCCATACGGGAAAGAGAGAGGGGCTGCCCTAGGCAGGCCGCGCGCCCCCCCTTGCCCTAGTCCGAATTGGGCTAGGGGGAGGGGCCGCACCCCCTCCTTCCTTTCCTTCTCTCTTCCCCTTCCTAGTCTCCTACTCCTAATACATGGAAGGATCCCTAGTTGGACTAGGAAAGGGGGAATCCTACTCCCGGTGGGAGTAGGACTCCCTATGGCGCGCCTCCTCCTAAGCCGGCCTCCTCCTCCCTCCCTCCTTTATATACGGGCAGGGGCACCCATGGACACACAAGTTGATCTACGGATCGTTCCTTAGCCGTGTGCGGTGCCCCCTCCACCATATTCCACCTCGGTCATATCGTCGCGAAGCTTAGGCGAAGCCCCGCCGCCGTAGAACATCAAGATCGCCACCACGCCGTCGTCCGACGAAACTCTCCTCGACACTCGGCTGGATCGAGTACGAGGGACGCCATCGAGTTGTACGTGTGTCAAGAACTCGGGGCGCCGAGTAACGGCGCCGGGATCGGTCGGATCGCGAGGAGAACGACGACTACTTCCTCTACGTTGTGATCGCTTCCGCTTCGGTCTATAAGGGTATGTAGACAACACTCTCCCCTCTCGTTGCTATTCATCACCATGATCTTGCGTGTGCGTAGGAAATTTTTTGAAATTACTACGTTCCCCAACAGTTCTTCCAAAAACGAATCTCCGACCTGTCCTTTATCGCGAAGGACCCAAAGTGAAAAGATGCTTTTTTTGCCACCATTAAGTCAGACCAAAAGTGCAAATCGCTAGGTTTCCAACATGATTGAGACACAACTTTTTGTCCTAGATACTTATTGCGCAACATAGATTGCCAGACACCATCCTCAGTAAGAAGTTTAAACAACCATTTATAAGCCACACTCCATTAGGCCAGCCTGTATTTCTTATATTCGCTGTTTCCTTGCCAAAAGAATCCGGACCTAAAACAATCCAGTCTTTGCAGGACCCCTTTTGGATGTTGGAAACATCGGAGCACAGAGACCATATTTGTGAGGAGAGAGAGTTGATGAAGACTAGTCATCCTCCAACCGAGAGTAACTAGCCTTTCCAACTGCTCAACCATTTCTCTAAGCGTTCTTCTACATGTTTCCATTCCGCATTTGTGAGACCCTACAATGACTCACTAATCTCAAATATTTAATTGGGAATTGACCATGGACACACCCTGCCGGTGTCAAAACCGGCAGACCTCGGGGTAGGGGGTCCCGAGTTGTGGATCTAGGATCGATGGGGAACAAGAGACGACGAACACAGTGTTTACCCAGGTTTGGGCCCTCTCGAAGAGGTAATACCCTACGTCCTTCTTGATTGTATTGGATGTATAATATGGTTTGCAGAGTTGATCTACCTCGAGATCTGTATGAGCTAAACCCTAAGGCGGTGAGGTGATGAATGTAGCTCTAGCCCTAAGACTAAAAACCCTCGGTTTATATAGACACCGGTAGGGTTAGGGTTACTGAAGATAGATTACAATAAGGGTTTAAAGAGATCCTGTGCCTTCTTGACTTGGAAGGCACACCACGGCTTCATAGATGTCCTGTCACTATACGGCTCCACCAGTCCGGCCCATGTATAATGGGCCGTCGCCCCGAGGACCCCTTACTCCATGACTTCCTCAGTAGCCCCCGAACTTGCCTCTAACGCCAAGACTTGTATCCGGCATCCACTCATCCGACCAGTATTCGGCTTGCGAGGCGAGTTCTTCAATATGTTTTACCCATGTTCGGAACCAAGTGATATCCAGGATCTAAAATGGTAGTTTTACTCAACACTGAAGGCAATAATAGAAAATACATTCAAGCGCAAATGGTGCCTTCGTTTGACAACTTTTTCTCCTCCAACAAAGAGTCGCTTCTAGCCATAATGCCGAGCAGTTACTATTTTTTGAAGCGCGGCTCGAGGCCGACACCACGTTCAGCACGTGCCCTTGAGGTGGAGATCGTGTCCCGCTTTTCAGGGTATATGGTTAATGATTTCGATTCCCCTCCCCGCACATAACGTAACGGGCATATTGGGAAGTGGAGAGGTCAACGGCGTGGAAAAAGGAATCCCAGGCCAGTAAAATAGTCTATAAAGGGAGAGTTGCTAAAGTCTGCATCCCACGCCCTCTTCCACCTTCCGCTCACGCAGACCTTCAGAGCTCCAACGCCCTTTTTCTCTACTTCCACAGCGAATCCCTCTTTGCCTCCTTTGACCATGGCTAGATCTAGAGCCAATGGGAAGTGGGAGGCGTCCAGCGTCACCGAGGGGGCTATTTGTCGGCCAACATCGCCCATCGGGCCCCCAAAGAGGGCCAGATCATCCCCACGCCCGAGCCGGGCAAAAGGTCGTGTTCCTCCCCCATTTTCTTAGGGTGCTTGGATTTCCTCTGTGTCGGTGGGAAACGACACCTATGGGATCACAAGAATCCCTACTACGGTTGCGGGGCGCGGGGTTGTGAGAAGAGCAGGATTAGTAGCCAGCACAAGGATCGTTTACCCAGGTTCGGGCCGCGAGGATGCGTAAAACCCTAGTCCTGCTTTAGTGGATGTATTGAGTGTTCTTGAGCTCTCGAACTAGCTATGGGTGCTGCCTGGTTCGAAAGAGCCGAATCCTTTTCCTGTATGCCATGGGCCTCCTTTTATAGGCGAAAGGGGCTACCACAGTGGCACACAGGAGGTGGAAAGGCCTATAGTGCTGCGAGCTTATCGCTCGTATTACAGGACAAGACGCATTTAGTGCGTAGCTTAGGTGTCCCTTCACTTTATCGGGGTCGAGAGCGAGGCCCGTCCCGTCCGTCGCCGCTCCTCCTTGCTTCGACACGCGCCCTGGCCAGTGATGCATGTGGTGCCATGTAGGCAGGCAAGCAGCTGAGGCGGCGTGGTGGTGGAACCTCCACGAAGATCTGCATGCCGCCACGCAGGTGTGTGCTGAGTTGGCCTGGAAGCTGCATGCCGCCACGCAGGTGCCTGCCCAGCTGGTTGGGCTGGCAGCTGCATGTGAACGACGGTGGGGATCTGGTTGGTGCGGGCCTGGCAGCGGCCCTGCTGTTGCTTCCAGCAAGGGTCTTGCCGTAGCGCGCTGTCATCCCCGGCAAGGGTCTTGCCGGGGGTCTTGTGGGTTTTCCTTGGTAAAGATCTTGATGTGGATTGTTGCCCTCTAATCCTTACCTGATCTTGCGTATTCTTTGTCTTCACAAAGATCTGCATGCCACCATGGAGGTGCCTCCCGAGTCCTGGCTCAACGTGGTTGCTGGCGTGAGAGACCGTGGGCTTGAGGGTGGCTTGCTCCGCTTGGTGTGGGCGGGCTGCCCCGGCAAGGGGCTTGCCGGGGCTGCTAAGGTTTCCCCCGGCAAGGGCCTTGCTGGGGAAACCTGCTTCGTCCGTCTGCACTTTGTGGATTTGGTCCTTGGTGTTGCTTTGCTTGCCTTGTGACTTCGGCTTCTCTCAGGCTTCCCTCCTTTGCCCTGCTATGTATGGCCGTGGCGTGTGGCTCTGACTGCCCGTGCACAAGTATAGGGGTCAAAAGGAGAGCCCCTACTTTTGTACACCGACAGGAGCCCCCGGGCCTGGACCATACATAAGCGCGACACATTGTTGGGCCAGGCCCAGAACGGTGCACGGGCAGGCGGGGTGGATTTTACCGCGGCAACTGCTCCGTCCGCTGCGCTTGCCCACGACCCGCGTCAAACGCGCGACATGGGAGTCGTGCGCGCGTGCGCGTGACCGAAGCATGCTGGCGTCATCTTGTGGCGGACAGTAAAGAGGCGGCTTGCGTGTCTCCTCGAGACCGCAGGGCCGCTGCTCATTTACTACCTTACTTGGGAACCGTCGCTCCATGCGTCCCACTGCGCCCATCCCTTGCGCCACGTTCGCTGCATGCACGATGCAGAGCGAATGACAGGCGCGCGGGATACAGGAAGTCACGTGCACGTGGGTCGATTCCCATGCGCTTTTAATGGAGCGGGGAGGGCGGTCGACGGCCCCGCCTGCTGTTATTCAATGGACCGGATTGGCTGAGGGGGCGGCCGAGCCTTGCCCCCGCCCCTTTATAAAGAGGGGAGCGGGAGGAACGGCGCCCCTCAATCCTTCGTCATCTGCCACTCTCTATTCCCACTTCCTCCTTTGTTCTGTCATGGCGAGGGGGCGCGGCGACACTTCATCGGTGGCGGCAAGGGTCTCGGCTAGACAGTGCATCACTCCTCCCCAAGAGCTCGTAGCGCCGGAGCTGGACGTTAGAGGGAGGGGGAGGGGGCGAGGTTGAGGCCGTCGTGGTGCTCGAGGGAGAGGAGGACGGGGTGGCAGATCGGCCTCGCCTCCGCCAGCGGCCCCTCCTCCGGTGGAGGGCCACGTCGGGGATAATCCTTGCGAGTTCTTCGTCAGGCTGCACCAGCCGCCGCACCGTCGTCTTTGTCTCCCGACTCCATTTGCGTGGGAGATGGAGCTGGATCCGCCGCAGGCGTTGCGGTTGCACATGAGGGGTTGTGGGAACAGCGACACATGGGCCGATGTCGAGTTCCCCGCCCCTCATGTCATGTATCTTCGCCGAGGGTGGAAGACCTTTGCCCGCATCCACATCTTGATGGAGGGGCTCACTCTCCATTTCAAATTAATGGAGAATGGCCTCCTCTCCGTCAAGATCTTCGGGCACTTCGGGACTCGCGTAAGGTGCTAGTGGAGAGCTCCTCTGACGATGAAGATTCCTCCTCGAGCAAGAGTGGCGAGGAAGACAACGACAACGACAATGAGGGTAGCGGGCGGCAGGATGATGGGTCCGACTAGGCGTCGGGCGCTGCTCCGGGCGGCACCGGCGACCCCATCATCCGTGTCGCCGGCTCCTTGAACTTATTTGGGTCGTCTTCTTGGGAGGCTGACGTTGGGAGGCTGCAGAAGAGGAAGAGGGCGGGCGGCAAGGCCGTCAAGTCGGAGTACGCAGGCACCGACGCCTTCGTCGCGTATTGACGTCCTGCCGCCTCATCTTCGAGCTCTTCCCCCGGCGCCGTCATCACCAGCCAGCCTTTGGAAGGCCACCGAGATGTTCTCTTGGCGCTTTCTGCCACTCGTAGCTCGCCTAGGCGCCCCTTTTGCTCTTCTGCTTTCTTGTTCCATTTCCCGAGGAGAGGGACAAGAAAGGGATTACAGACATTTTATCTCTTTTTAGTCTTGTAAGCCTTCGGGCCTTTGTTAACTTTAGAACTTGTAATCCCCTTGCTCATATTTTTCATTTCGTATGAACTGTACCTATACGGGATGTTTTTTTAATGAAAAAGGGATGTTTGCCAGGTTTTTCGTTCGCGGGTGGAACCCACGACAAGGAGCGAATCCTCGTTATTTTTTTAAGATAAAAGTTTTTCACCCGGCAACAAGCCTTGCCGTCCCCCCACTCTGCTCGACCTTTCTCACGCCCTTGGCGGATGCAGTGATGAGGTGGGCTTAGGCTCCTCGTTCCACTTCCTTGCTGCCGCGACTACGACCGATTTCACACCTAGGAGATAATCCTTGGGTGCCGAAAAAGGGGAGCGCGGTAGCCTAGAAATAAAACGAGGTTTCACATATCCCCAGTCCATAACAAAATGCATGATAAAGGATAAAATACTTATCTGGATCTGCAGCCCCCGGCAACCTTGGCTCGCCATGGATGAATCCTTGTACTTGCAGCCCCCGACAACTTTGGCTTGCAGGGGTCGGTGCATCGGTCCGTTCCTTTTTCCCAAACGGCTCGACAACAATGCTTATGTGCCCTGCGAACCAAAAGGGACAGAGAAGAACATAGAGACGCTCACTCGACCTCTAAGCTAGGGGGTAGCCGCTGCCAAGCACTATCAACCCTAACCGAGGAGGAGACTCAACCTAGCATGCATGCTATAACTTAGGGCGCCAGCACTTCATTTATTTATGCTCAGGGTCTGCGTCTGGCTTTGTACAAAGGGTTACATGCCTTGCCGGCAAGGCTTGTACAAAAGGGTGGCTTGCTGGGAGGCCCGGCAGCCGCGCCTTAAGGGTAAAAATTGCAAAGATGCTCGATGTTCCAGGAGTTGCTCACTAGAATGGCATCTTCGATCTCCAGCCGGACTGCGCCGGGCCTGGTGACTTATGTTACCCGATAAGGGCCCTCCCACTTCGGCGTCAACTTGTTGGAATTCTTGGCCGACTGAACATGCCGAAGAACAAGGTCGCCTTCCTCAAAGCTCCGGGCATGAACCTTGCAGCTATGGTAGCGGCGCAAGGCTTGCTGGTAGCATGCTGCTCTGACAGCCGCCCGGAGACGATCTTCCTCAAGGAGCATCACGTCATCTTGCCACAATCGCTCTTGCTCAAGTTCATCATAAGAGAGCCCTCGAGGTGACCCGTATATGAGTTCCGTGGGGAGAACTGCTTCTGCCCCGTAGATCAGGGCAAAGGGTGTCTGGCCGGTGGCTCGATTTGGCGTCGTTCTGATCGACCAAAGAACCACCGGCAGCTCGTCAATCCAGTGCCTTCCACTCTTGCGCAGCCTGTCGAAAGTCTTCGTTCTTAAGCCTCGCAGAACTTCAACATTGGCCCTCTCTGCTTGGCCGTTGCTCCGTGGGTGTGCCACGGAAGCAAAACAGACCTTGCTACCGAGATCCTCAGTGTATTGCATGAAGGCATGGCTTTGTTGGAAATATGCCCTAGAGGCAATAATAAAAGTATTATTATTATATTTCCTTGTTCATGATAATTGTCTTTTATTCATGCTATAACTGTATTATCCGGAAATCGTAATACACGTGTGAATACATAGACCACAATATGTCCCTAGTGAGCCTCTAGTTGACTAGCTCGTTGTGATCAACAGATAGTCATGGTTTCCTGGCTATGGACATTGGATGTCGTTGATAACGGATCACATCATTAGGAGAATGATGTGATGGACAAGACCCAATCCTAAGCATAGCACAAAGATCGTAGTTCGCTTGCTAGAGCTTTTCCAATGTCAAGTATCTCTTCCTTAGACCATGAGATCGTGTAACTCCCGGATACCGTAGGAGTGCTTTGGGTGTATCAAACGTCACAACGTGAATCGGGTGACTATAAAGGTGCACTACTGGTATCTCCGAAAGTGTCATTGGGTTGACACGGATCGAGATGGGATTTGTCACTCCGTGCAAACGGAGAGGTATCTCTGGGCCCACTCGGTAGGACATCATCATAATGTGCACAATGTGATTAAGGGGTTGATCACGGATGATGTGTTGCGGAACGAGTAAAGAGACTTGCCGTAACGAGATTGAACAAGGTATCGGTATACCGACGATCGAATCTCGGGCAAGTAAAATACCGCTAGACAAAGGGAATTGTATACGGATCGACCGAGTCCTTGACATCGTGGTTCATCCGATGAGATCATCGTGGAACATGTGGGAGCCAACATGGGTATCCAGATCCCGCTGTTGGTTATTGATCGGAGAACGTCTCGGTCATGTCTACATGTCTCCCGAACCCGTAGGGTCTACACACTTAAGGTTCGATGACGCTAGGGTTATAAAGGAAGCTTGTATGTGGTTACCGAATGTTGTTCGAGTCCGGATGAGATCCCGGACATCACGAGGAGTTCCGGAATGGTCCGGAGGTAAAGATTTATATATGGGAAGTCCTGTTTTGGTCACCGGAAAAGTTTCGGGGTTTATCGGTAACGTACCGGGACCACCGGGAGGGTCCCGGGGGTCCACCAAGTGGGGCCACCTGCCCCAGAAGGCTGCATGGGCCAAGTGTGGGAGGGGACCAGCCCCAGGTGGGCTGGTGCGCCCCCCCACCAAGGCCCAAGGCGCCTAGGGCTGGGGGAAACCCTAAAGGGGGGCGCCTCCCTTGCCTTGGGGGGCAAGGCAACCCCCCTGGCCGCCGCCCCCTCCTCAGATTGGATCTGAGGGGGCCGGCCTCCCCCTCCCTTGCCCCTATATATATGTGGGGGGTGGGAGGGCAGCCATACCCATGTTCTGGCGCAGCCCTCCCCCTCTCCCAATTACTCCTCCTCTCCCTTGGTGCTTGGCGAAGCCCTGCGGGATTGCCACGCCTCCATCACCACCACGTTGTGTGCTGCTGCTGGAGGGAGTCTTCCTCAACCTCTCCTCTCTCCTTGCTGGATCAAGGCGGGGAGACGCCACCGGCTGTATGTGTGTTGAACGCGGAGGTGCCGTCTGCTCGCACTTGGATCATCGGTGATTTGAATCACGACGAGTACGACTCCATCAACCCGCTCACTTGAACGCTTCCGCTCAGCGATCTACAAGGGTATGTAGATGCACTCTCTTTCTACTCGTTGCTGGTCTCTCCATAGATAGATCTTGGTGACACGTAGGAAAATTTTGAATTTCTGCTACGTTCCCCAACAGTGGCATCATGAGCTAGGTCTATTGCGTAGATTCTTTGCACGAGTAGAACACAAAGTAGTTGTGGGCGTTGATGTTTCTCAATATGCTTACCGTTACTAGTCCAATCTTGTTTCGACGGTATTGTGGGATGAAGCGGCCCGGACCGACCTTACACGTACACTTACGTGAGACAAGTTCCACCGATTGACATGCACTTCGTGCATAAGGTGGCTCGCGGGTGCCAGTCTCTCCCACTTTAGTCGGAACGGATTCGATGAAAAGGGTCCTTATGAAGGGTAAATAGCAATTGGCATATCACGTTGTGGTTTTTGCGTAGGTAAGAAACGTTTTGCTAGAAACCCATAGCAGCCATCGTAAAACATGCAACAACAATTAGAGGACGCCTAACTTGTTTTTGCGGGGTATGCTATGTGATGTGATATGGCCAAAAGAATGTGATGAATGATATGGGATGTATGAGATTGATCATGTTCTTGTAATAGGAATCACGACTTGCATGTCGATGAGTATGACAACCGGCAGGAGCCATAGGAGTTGTCTTTATTTATTGTATGACCTGCGTGTCATTGAACAACGCCATGTAATTACTTTACTTTATTGCTAACCGTAGCCATAGTAGTAGAAGTAATAAGTTGGCGAGACGACTTCATGGAGACACGATGATGGAGATCATGATGATGGAGATCATGGTGTCATGCCGGTGACGATGATGATCATGGAGCCTCAAGATGGACATCAAAGGAGCAAAATGATATTGGCCATATCATGTCACTATTTGATTGCATGTGATGTTTATCATGTTTATGCATCTTGTTTACTTAGGACGACGGTAGTAAATAAGATGATCCTTACAAAATTTCAAGAAGTGTTCTCCCCGATCGTGCACCGTTGCTACAGTTCGTCGCTTCTAAGCACCACGTGATGATCGGGTGTGATGGATTCTTACGCTCACATACAACGGGTGTAAGACAGTTTTACAGCGAAAACACTTGGGGTTAACTTGACGAGCCTAGCATGTGCGGACATGGCCTCGAACACGGAGACCGAAAGGTCGAGCATGAGTCGTATGGAAGATACGATCAACATGAAGATGTTCACCGATGAGACTAGTCCGTCTCACGTGATGATCGGACACGCCTAGTTGACTCGGATCATGTAATCACTTAGATGACCAGAGGGATGTCTATCGAGTGGGAGTTCATAAGATGAACTTAATTATCCTGAACATAGTCAAAAGATCTTTGCAAATTATGTCGAAGCTCGCGCTTTAGTTCCACTGCTTAGATATGTTCCTAGAGAAAATATAGTTGAAAGTTGTGAGAGCGATTATGCGGACAAGAGAAAGCTTATGTCCTTAATGCACCGCTCGGTGTCTTTGAACCCCAAACGCCGTTTGTGGATGTTGCGAACATCGGACATACACGCTTTGATAACTACGTGATAGTTCGGTTAAATGGTTTAGAGTTGAGGCACCAAAGACGTTTTCGAAACGTCACGGAACATATGAGATGTTTCGAGGGCTGAAATTGAGATTTCAGGCTCGTGCCACGCCAAGAGGTATGAGACCTCCGACGATTTTCTTAGCCTGCAAACTAAGGGAGAAAAGCTCAATCGTTGAGCTTGTGCTCATATTGTCTGAGTGCAACAATCACTTAAATCGAGTGGGAGTCGATCTTCCAGAGGAGATAGTGATGTTTCTCCAAAGTCATTGCCACCAAGCTGCTAGAGCTTCGTGATGAACTATAACATATCAGGGATAGATATGATGATCCTTGAGGTATTCGCGATGTTTGACACCGCGAAAGTAGAAATCAAGAAGGAGCATCAATTGTTGATGGTTGGTGAAACCACTAGTTTCAAGAAGGGCAAGGGCAAGAAGGGATACTTCATGAAACGGCAAATCAGCTGCTGCTCTAGTGAAGAAACCCAAGGTTGAACCCAAACCCGAGACTAAGTGCTTCTGTAATAAGAGGAACGGGCACTGAAGCGGAACCACCCTAGATACTTGGTAGATGAGAAGGCTGGCAAGGTCGATAGAAGTATATTGATATACATTATGTTAATGTGTACTTTACTAGTACTCCTAGTAGCACCGTGGTATTAGATACGGTTCGGTTGCTAAGTGTTAGTAACTCAAATAAAAGCTACGGAATAAACGGAGACTAGCTAAAGGAGAGTCGACGATATGTGTTGGAAGTGTTTCCAAGGTTGATGTGATCAAGCATCGCACGCTCCCTCTACCATCGAGATTTGGTGTTTGCTGAGCATAGACATGATTGGATTATGTCTATTGCAATACGGTTATTCATTTAAGGAGAATAATGGTTACTCTATTTATTTGAATAATACCTTCAATGGTCTTGCACCTAAAGGAATGGTTTATTGAATCTCGATCGTAGTGATACACATTTCATGCCAAAAGATATAAGATAGTAATGATAGTACCACTTACTTGTGGCATCGCCATGTAAGTCATATTGGTGTAAAACGCATGAAGAAGCTCCATGTTGATGGATGTTTGGACTCACTCATTTTGAAAAGTTTGAGACATGCGAACCATGTCTATTGGTGTATACGCATGAAGAAACTCTATGCAGATGGATCGTTTGGACTCACTTGATTTTGAATCACTTGAGATATGCAAATCATACCACATGGGCAAGATGACTAAAAAGCCTCGTTTTTCAAAGAAATGGAACAAGATAGCAACTTGTTGGAAGTAACACATTTGATGTGTGCAGTCCAATGAGTGCCGAGGCATGCAAATGAATATCGTTATGTTATTACTTCACGATGATTCGACTAGATGTAGAGTATATTTACTTGATGAAACACAAGTCTGAATTATTGAATGGTTCAAGTAATTTCAGAGTGAAGTTGAAGATCATCGTGACAAGAGGATGAAATGTCTATGATATGATCATAGAGATGAGTATCTGAGTTCTGAGCTTTGGCACGCATAATTAAGACATTGTGGAAATTGTTTCACAATTAATACCGCTACCGAACACCATAGTTTGATGGTGTGTCCGAACATCATAGTTGCACCCTATTGGATATGGTGCGTACTATAATGTCTCTTATCGAATTACCACTATTGTTTATGGGTTAGGCATTAGAGACAACCACATTCACTTTAAATAGGGCACCACGTAATTCCGCTGAGATGACACCGTATGAACTATGGTTTAGAGAAACCTAAGCTGTCATTTCTTAAAGGTTTGGGGCTGCAACGCTTATATGAAAAAGTTTCAGGTTGATAAGCTCGAACCCAAAGCGGATAAAATGCATCTTCATAGGACACCCAAAACAGTTGGGAATACCTCCTAATTCAGATCCGAAAGCAATAGGGATTGTTTCTTGAATCGGGTCCTTTCTCGAGGAAAAGTTTGTCTCGAAAAGTTGAGTGGGAGGATGGTGGACACTTGATATGGTTATTGAACCGTCACTACAACTAGTGTGTAGCAGGCACGTGAAGTTGTTCTGTGGCACCTACACCAATTGAAGTAGAAGCTATGATAGTGATCATGAAACTTGGATCAAGTCACTACCGTCCCTCGAGGGTGACAAGGATGCATACTACTTTAGAGTGGTACAGTAATCTGTCTTGAAGGTCATGTTGCGAGACAACAATGAACCTACGAGCTATGAAGAAGCAATGGTGGGCCCAAATTCGACAAATGGTTATAAACCGTGAAATCCGAGATAGGATCCATGTATCATAACAAAGCATGAACTTTGGTGGACTTGCCCGATGATCGGCAAGCCATTGAGATAAATGGATCTTTAAGAAGAAGACGGACGTGGGACGGTAATGTCACCATCCATGAAGCTCGACTTGTGGCGAAGAGTTCTTCACAAGTTCAAGGAGTTGACTACAATGAGATTTTCTCATTCATAGCGATGCTTAAGTCCGTCGGAATCATGTTAGCAATAGCTGCATTTATGAAATCTGGCGGATGGATGTCAAAATGAGTTTCCTTACTAGTTTTCGTAAGGAAAGGTTGTATGTGATACAATCAAAAGGTTTTGTCGATCCTAAGGATGCTAAAAGGTATGCTAGCTCCAATGATCCTTATAAGGACCGGAGTAAGCATCTCGGAGTTGGAATATGTACTTTGATAAGATGATCAAAGATTTTGGGTTTATACAAATTTATGAGAAACTTGTATTTCCAAAGAAGTGAGTGGGAGCACTATAAAATTTCTGATGAGTATATGTTGTTGACATATTGTTGATCAGAAATGATGTAGAATTTTCTGTAAAGCATATAGGGTTACTTGAAAAGTGTTTTTCAATAGAAAACCTGGATTAAGCTACTTGAACATTGAGCATCAAGATCTATGAGGATAGATCAAAAACGCTTAATGGTACTTTCAAATGAGCATATACCTTAACATGATCTTGAAGGTGTTCAAGATGGATCACCAAGAAGGAGTTCTTGCACGAGTTGAAAGGTATGAAGTTAAGACTTAAAGCTCGACCACAGCAGAAAAGAGAGAAAGGACGAAGGTCGCCCCTATGTTTTCGACGTAGGCTCTATAGTATGCTATCTTTGTGTACCGACCGAAGTGTGCCTTGCCATGAGTCATCTAAGGGTACAAGAATGATCCAGAATGGATCATTGGACAACGATCAAAATTGTCCTTGGAGTAAATAAGGACATGTTTCTCGATTATGGAGGTGATAAAGAGTTCGGCGTAAAGTGTTACGCCGATGCAAGCTTTAACACCTATCCGAGTGACTCGAGTAGCAAACCGGATACGTATAATGGAGCAACTATTTGGAATAGCTCCAAGTGGAGCGTGGAAGCAGTGTTTACAATATGACCTAGAAATTTGCAAAGCACACACGGATCTGAAAGGTTCATACCGTTGACTAAAACCTCTCTCACAAGCGAACATGATCAAACCCCGAACTCATTTGATGATGTTGGTCACATGGCGATGTGACTGTCAATGTTAAATCACATAGCGATGTGAACTAGATTATTGACTCTAGTGCAAGTGGGAGACTGTTGGAAATATGCCCTAGAGGCAATAATAAAAGTATTATTATTATATTTCCTTGTTCATGATAATTGTCTTTTATTCATGCTATAAGCAGTATTATCCGGAAATCGTAATACGTGTGAATACATAGACCACAATATGTCCCTAGTGAGCCTCTAGTTGACTAGCTCGTTGTGATCAACAGATAGTCATGGTTTCTGACTATGGACATTGGATGTCGTTGATAACGGATCACATCATTAGGAGAATGATGTGATGGACAAGACCCAATCCTAAGCATAGCACAAAGATCGTAGTTCGTTTGCTAGAGCTTTTCCAATGTCAAGTATCTCTTCCTTAGACCATGAGATCGTGTAACTCCCGGATACCGTAGGAGTGCTTTGGGTGTATCAAACGTCACAACGAATCGGGTGACTATAAAGGTGCACTACAGGTATCTCCGAAAGTGTCATTGGGTTGACACGGATCGAGATCGGATTTGTCACTCCCGCAAACGGAGAGGTATCTCTGGGCCCACTCGGTAGGACATCATCATAATGTGCACAATGTGATTAAGGGGTTGATCACGGGATGATGTGTTGCGGAACGAGTAAAGAGACTTGCGTAACGAGATTGAACAAGGTATCGGTATACCGACGATCGAATCTCGGGCAAGTAAAATACCGCTAGACAAAGGGAATTGTATACGGATCGATCGAGTCCTTGACATCGTGGTTCATCCGATGAGATCATCGTGGAACATGTGGGAGCCAACATGGGTATCCAGATCCCGCTGTTGGTTATTGATCGGAGAACGCCTCGGTCATGTCTACATGTCTCCCGAACCCGTAGGGTCTACACACTTAAGGTTCGATGGACGCTAGGGTTATAAAGGAAGCTTGTATGTGGTTACCGAATGTTGTTCGAGTCCGGATGAGATCCCGGACATCACGAGGAGTTCGGAATGGTCGGAGGTAAAGATTTATATATGGGAAGTCCTGTTTTGGTCACCGGAAAAGTTTCGGGGTTTATCGGTAACGTACCGGGACCACCGGGAGGGTCCCGGGGGTCCACCAAGTGGGGCCACCTGCCCCAGAAGGCTGCATGGGCCAAGTGTGGGAGGGGACCAGCCCCAGGTGGGCTGGTGCGCCCCCCCACCAAGGCCCAAGGCGCCTAGGGCTGGGGGAAACCCTAAAGGGGGGCGCCTCCCTTGCCTTGGGGGGCAAGGCAACCCCCCTGGCCGCCGCCCCCTCCTCAGATTGGATCTGAGGGGGCCGGCCTCCCCCTCCCTTGCCCCTATATATATGTGGGGGGTGGGAGGGCAGCCATACCCATGTTCTGGCGCAGCCCTCCCCCTCTCCCAATTACTCCTCCTCTCCCTTGGTGCTTGGCGAAGCCCTGCGGGATTGCCACGCTCCTCCATCACCACCACGCCGTTGTGCTGCTGCTGGAGGGAGTCTTCCTCAACCTCTCCCTCTCTCCTTGCTGGATCAAGGCGGGGGAGACGTCACCGGGCTGTATGTGTGTTGAACGCGGAGGTGCCGTCCGTTCGGCACTGGATCATCGGTGATTTGAATCACGACGAGTACGACTCCATCAACCCCGTTCACTTGAACGCTTCCGCTCAGCGATCTACAAGGGTATGTAGATGCACTCTCTTTCTACTCGTTGCTGGTCTCTCCATAGATAGATCTTGGTGACACGTAGGAAAATTTTTGAATTTCTGCTACGTTCCCCAACAGGCTTGTGAACTGTGTGCCGTTGTCGGTGATGATCCGGTTGGGTACCCCTAAACGGCATACTAGCCCCTTGAAGAACTTGATGGCTGACTGCGCTGTCACCTTCTTCACTGCTTCCACCTCTGGCCACTTTGTGAACTTGTCGATCGCAACGTACAAGTACTCAAAGCCCCCGACGGCATGGGGGAAGGGGCCCAATATGTCGAGCCCCCAGACCGAGAAGGGCCAGGAGAGAGGGATGGTTTTAAGGGCTTGGGCTGGTTTATGAAGCTTCTTTGAATTGAACTCGCATGCTTCACACTTGGTTATTAGTGCCGTCGCATCTTGGAGAGCGGTGGGCCAGAAGAAGCCTTGCCGGCAAGGGCCCTCGACCGTATGTGGGAGCCACATATGCCTCCATGTATCTCTGCCAACAGCTTTAGTCCTTCCTTCCAGGAGATGCACTTCAATTTCACCCCATTCGGTCTTCTTCTGTACAATACGTTGTCAACGAATTGGTAAGAGCAGACCGGCGGGCTACTCTTTCTGCCTCTTCCTGCTCCTCAGGAAGTTCTCCTTTTTGGAGGAATCGGATGGTGTGCTACGCCCATGCCGGAGCCTGTGGCTCGACGACAAGGACCAAAGGCATCTCTTCTGCCACGGGAGCGGCCGGCTCTACGGCCATGGCCTGAGGCCCTGCCGGAGTCGGTTACCCCGCGGCAGGATCGGCGTCCACGGCAACATCTTCGCCAGCAGCTCCGGGGAGCTCGATGGGGAAGTACTTGCCGGAGCCTTGCTTCCTCCACTTGTTTTGCCCGGTTGACGATTCGACGGATGGTTGAGTTAACTGAAGCACAAAAGTACCTGGTTCCACATGTAGCTTGAGGGCGGCGCGCTTTGACAGGTAGTCGGCGATGTCGTTCTCTGTCCGGGGGACGTGCTCTGCTTGTATACCATCAAAGCGCTCTTCCAGTTTCCTCACCTCATCTACGTAACCTTCCATCAACGGGCTCTGATAATCTTTCTTGACCTGCCTGACGACGAGCTATGAGTCGCCCCTGACGATGAGCTTTTTGACTCCAAGGTCCGCCGCGATCTTGAGACCGGCAAGCAAACCCTCGTACTCGGCGGTGTTGTTAGTTGACATCTCCCGGGGAAAGTGCATTTGGATGACATACTTGAGGTGCTCTCCGGTGGGTGTGACAAGCAGCACACCAGCACCGGCGCCTTGCAGCAAAAAAAACCCATCAAATTATATGATCCAGTTGTGGCTCATTTCCTTGCCGGGGAGAGTGGTCTCTTGTACCTCTTCATCGGGCGTCGAGGTCCATTCTGCAACAAACTCCACCAAGACCCTGCTCTGAATCGTCGAGGTGCTTTCGAACTTTAAACCGAAACTTGACAGCTCCAGGGCCCATTCCATGATCCTCCCCGTTTGAAAGTGCAACTAATCCCCGGGTGGTTTTGGTAATTAATAACAACATATATATCATTGAACTAATAACTTCTTGAGTATCATTTCAGAAAGTTCAGTGATATGGGTATGGCAATGACTGAAGATGTGGACCCCTCAAAATGCTAAGGAAAGCATTGGCAAAAGCTCAAGACTCCATTTTTGGTTTAGTGATCCAAGATCACATTGAGTCTATAGGAAAGCCAATACTATTAAAAGGGGATGAGGTTATGATAATGATCTGGTTGCTCAAAGTGCTTAGTGATCTATCTCCCAAACTATCAGCAATCTTTCATTCCAACATATACTCATAAGTAATCTCGGTCCCACCGATTCCATAAACTCACCACACCGAGATGAACCACCTCAGCCATATAGCCAAACCCTAGAAATTTCGGATTTTCCGATTCCAAACTCGGTCTCACCGAAACTAGTGTTGCCAACCTTCAGAACATACGTAATCAAATCGGTGTCACCGAGATGATAAAGTCGGTCCCACCGAGATTGGCAAACCATAGTCTTTGGAAGAATCGGACTCACCGAGATTGTATTTTCGGTCCCACGAAAATCCCAACGCTCACAAGATTTGAACTTTCGGTCTCACCGAGTTGTCAACTTCGGTCCGACCGAGATTGGTCAAATGTGTGTAACAGTTGGATTTTGTGTGGAGGCTATAAATACCCTCCACCTCCTCTTCATTCGTGGAGAGAGCCATCGAAAGAACTACCACTCCTACCTTACATTTACGAGAAGAAAACTACCTACCCTTGTGTTGAGATCAAGTTGCTCCACTCCCACCATATGAAGCTTGATCTCTAGCCTTCCCAAGTTGCTTTCCACTCAATCCTTTCTTCCACCACAGCCAAATCAGTGAGGAGAGTTGAGTGTTGGGGAGATTATCATTTGAAGCACAAGAGCAAGGAGTTCATCATCACCAACACCATCTATTACCTTTTGGAGGGTGGTGCCTCCTAGATTGGTTAGGTGTCGCTTGGGAGCCTCCGTCAAGATGTGGAGTTGAACCAAGAAGTTTGTAAGGGCAAGGAGATCGCCTACTTCGTGAAGATCTACCCCGAGTAAGGCTAGTCCTCCGTGGGCGTATGCCATGATGGCATAGACAAGGTTGCTTCTTCGTGGACCCTTCGTGGGTGGAGCCCTCCGTGGACTCTCGCAGCCGTTACCCTCCGTGGGTTGAAGTCTCCATCAACGTGGATTGACGATAGCACCACCTATCGGAACCACGAGAAAAAACCTCCGTGTCTCCAAATTGCGTTTGCTCTTCTCCACCTCTATTTACTACATGTGCAATTTACTTTCCGCTGCCATTACTCTAGAATTGCATGTGTAGGGTGATACTTGACTTGATCATCATTGTGAACTTGCTAAAAACTTGTCCTAATCAAAAGGCTAAACTTTTATATTGTCAAGTAGTCTAATCACCCCCTCTAGACATACTTTCGATCCTACAAGTGGTATCGAGCTTTGGTCTCCATTGGATTGGTTTCATTGCATTGACTCCATAAGCTTGGTTTCACAACCTAGGAGAGTATGGCGTCTAGTGAGGGTAATTTTCAGAGAGGTCCTTACTTTGATGGTTCAAATTTTGCTAGTTGGAAGCACAAAATGAAAATGCATATTCTTGGACATAACCCTGCCGCATGGGGCATTATTTGTGTTGGCTTGCAAGGTGAGTTCTTCAAGGAAGGAAAAGTTCCGGATCGAGAAGCTACAGTGGATGAATTGCGGATGTTGCAAAACAATGCTCAAGCTTGCGACATTCTCTTCAATGCTTTGTGTCCCGAGGAGTTCAACAAAATCAGCCGTCTTGAGAATGCAAAAGAGATTTGGGATACTTTGGTCGAAATGCACGAAGGTACCGAGTCCGTGAAGGAATCAAAGCTAGATGTTCTTCAAGGTCAACTTGACAAGTTCAAGATGAAGGAAGGTGAAGGAGTCGCTGAAATGTACTCTAGGCTTGCTCTCATCACAAATGAGATTGCCGGCTTAGGAAGCAAAGAAATGACCGACCGATTCATCATCAAGAAGATTCTCAGAGCTTTGGATGGAAAGTATGACACCGTGTGCACTTTGATCCAAATGATGCCAAACTACAAGAATCTCAAGCCTACCAAGTCATTGGAAGAATTGTTGCTCATGAGATGACACTTAAAGATAAGGAAGAGCTTCACAACAAGTCAAGTGGTGCTTACAAAGCTACATGTGATGCTCCCACAACCTCAAGTGACAAGCTAGTTTCCAATGAAGAGATAAGCCTAATGGTGAAGAACTTCAACAAGTTCTACAAGAGTAGAAGCAAGGAAAGAAGCTCAAAGTCTAGATCATATGATGAAAAGAGATCTTCTAGTCGTGATCGAATCTGCTACAATTGTGGAAGACCGGACACTACTCAAATGAGTGTTCGACTCCCACAAGAGAAGAGAAGAATCTCCAAGAAGAAGAAGCTCAAGAGAAGAGTCACCTCGAAAGAGAGAAGGAGTAGAGATGATCGTTATGAACGAAGATCCTCTCGGAGAAGCAAGGATTCGGAAAGGAAAGACAAGTCATCAAGGAGCTACACAAGAATAAAACATCAAGCTCATGTAGGTGAATGGGTCTCCGCTCCGACTCCGACAATCACTCCGAAAGAAGCTATCACTCCAACTCCGAATCTGATCAAGATGAAGGTGTTGCGGTCTTGCTCTCGTATCCTCCAACTCCAACTCCTATGACTTGTTTGATTCACCAAATGAGGGAATTGGAAGATGCTTCATGGCAAAAGGCCCCAAGGTATCACACCCTGAATTCATTGACTTTGATAGTGATGAGGATGACTTGCTTGGTGAAGATGAGCTTTTACATGACAAATCTAGTGAGCCAAGTAATGATGAACATGCTAGTAGTCTTTATAGTCGAGAAGAGTCGAATGACAATGCTATGAAGGAGATTGAGCGTCTAACTAAAGAACTAAACACTCTTAAGTTAGCTCATGAAACAACTCAAGAAGATCATAGAGAGCTCCTAAGATCTCATGAGAAGCTACGCTTCGAGAAGCTCAATCTAGACCAAGAACATGAGTTCCTAAAAGCTATCAATGACGATCTTCGAAAGAAGAGTTCTTCATATCTTGCCAAACGACTTCTCTTGTCTAATTTCTTGCCACCTATTAAAACTAAGCATGACAAGCATAAGAAAAATTCTTCATCTAGTAGTAACAATAACCATGCTAAATCCAATATTGTTGCTTCTAGTAATTCTCTTGATTCCACTAACAATGTTTCAAGCCAAGTTACACTTGAGCAAGAAAATAGATTATTGAAAGGGATTATAGAGAAAGGTGTCTACAAGAGCCTTGCCGGAAGCAAGAACTTTGAGGAAATTGTTCGCAAGCAAGGAAGGCAGGAAGAATCAAGGAATTGGTTTTGAGCGAAGGTTCAACGCCGAGGGTGTTGAATGGGAAGAAGGTCAATATCCCACTCCAAAGTTTGTTTCTCAAAAGGAGAAGTATGATCCTACTTCTTCCAATGTGGAACAAGCTCAAGATGACCTTCCACCACAAGACCACAAGCTAAAAGGCAAGGACAAGCTTCAAGAGGAGATTGATGCATTTATTGAAGCACCTAAGGCCATGGTCAAGTGGGTTCCCAAGGAAACGTCAAGTTCTACTTCGTCAAGCTCAACTACTACCCCAAGGATTCCCATCAAGATGATGTGGATCCCGAAGAAGAAGAACTAGAGAGTTCTTGAGGGTGACTCCGCCAACATACTTCACTCACATTCATTTTGGCAAGAACTTGTGCAATCAACTTCCACATCTTGCACTAGTTCATGGAGTCACAAACCCTCTTGTTGGTAAGTCAAGGGACAAGGTAATCATTGCTTTCATGGACATCATCTATTGTGTACTTCAATCTATGTCCATGGATATCTTTGTTTGTTCCTTGTGGGACTAACCCATGTAGGTATTGAAAGTGCCCGAATCCAAAGGATTGCTCCCAACTCTTGATGATCTTCATCAACATTGAGCATCCACATCTTCAACATCTACATGAAGTCTTCTACGACAACCCAAGGTTAGTTTGACCCTTTAAAAGGGGTTCTCACATCAAGGGGGAGCTTTGCTCTAAAGATTTGAGCTAAAGCATCTTCAAATGATGTGAACACATTAATGCTTTATGTAAAAGTGGTAACCCCACTTGTGCTTAAACGATGAGTATGACCTATGATCAAATGTTCTCATTTGACTCCTAAGTCAATATACTCATATATAGATGACCTAGTCATCGACAAATTGTGTGCTAGTTGCTAGAGTTTTGTTTGTGCATGTTTGACACATATTTCATTTGCTATCTTATTGTGTGAGCATGTTGGATGCATAGTTTTATCCATTCGAGGACATCCATTTGTTGCTATGGTCTTTTGGATTTTTCTTTTTGACCAAATGGATGGACAAGAATGCCTAAGTTCCTCCCCTAGCTATCTATGCTTTCTTGTCTCAAATTCTATTCATGCTTATATCACAAACTTTGAACAAGTCTTTTTTTCGGACAGACCGAGTGAGGAGCACTCGGAGCCACCGATCCGTCAAAAACTTAACTTCCAAAACCTTCTAAGTATTTTCGGTCAGACCAACCCACTCAAAATCGGACAGACCGAAAGCACTTGGATTGATCTAGGTTTTCACCTCGGTGAAACCGGGTTGCAAATTTCGGCGTGATCAAGTGTGTAATCGCTTGCGATTAACCATCTCGGTGCCACCGAAGTTTTACAACTCGGTCCCACCGACAACGAAGGGTATATATACCGAGGGCAGCGCTGCGTTGATTCTTTCTTCAAAACGTCTCGCCCCAAACCCTTTTTTGCCATCGCCGTGGTCTCCGGATCGTCTCCGTTGCCGCTCAGGCGCCCTCGCCGCAGTCTCCGTCGCCGTCAGCGGTCAATCTCTCGCGCCGTTGCGCCGAGAGAAACTCCACCAAGTTAGGGTGAGTTTGATCCTCTCGTGTTTCAACCTCCGATTCTATGCACGATTGGTTTGCCTAGCTTCTTGCCACGTTTGAAATCTTCCTATCCAGCAGATTAGTTCGTTAGAACGAAATTGAGTGAAAGTTTTAGGGTTAGGTTTCCGCGAACACATCTCGGTGAGACCGATTCTACATTCTCGGATGACCGACTTGGCCTCTGGCCATTGATCGCACTTTTCGGTCCAACCGAAGTTGTGCAAATCGGTACGACCGAAATGAGGATTTAGTGAAACCCTAGTGCTCTCGGCAAGATCGAAACCCATTTCGTCCAACCGAAAGTGGTGTGAATGGTTCTGTTTAGACACTTTGGATTCACGAATTTTAGACTCGGTCGACCGAAATGCATTCTCGTGAAAACCTAAAACTAAAATTTGAACTCATTCTTTTTGCAAAATCTTCGCAGTTTGTGATAACTCTTCTATTCGCCTTTACCTAATCTATTCACGGGTTGTCGGCCATGTCGATGCAAGTGACAGCGTAACAGGTCTGAGTCACCAATTGAGATTCGAGGCGGGCACTAGTCCCGAAGCCAGCAGTTTTTCTGATGATGGTGAGAGGAGCACACCAAGTGGTTTGCCTCCTGCTGCCACCAGGGCCAGGAAGAAGAGGAATTCAGATGAAGAGGATTCTGATTTCATTGCTGAGGAAGAGATTTCTTCTAGGCCAAAGAGGAAAGTGGTTGCCAAAGAGCATCAAGGGCAACAAACCAAGAAAGGCACCAGCAAAGTGAAGAAGTCCACAGTTGCTAAGAAGTGAGCATGGAAGAAGAAACCTCCAAGCAAGGTAAAGAAAACTTCCAAGAGGAAGAGGATTGTGCATGATGAAGCGGTGATGATGATTACGATGAGGAAGCACCCCACCTCCTCGAAGCCTAAGTTGATGGGAGATGCCATCGAGGCAGGAGCACCTACTAAGTCTAAGCCATCAGCTCCAAAGAAAGGCAGCTCAAGCCAAGCCTGCTGCCAAGCCCAAGAAAACAGTGAGAAACATTCTGCTTGAGAGAAGAAGAAAGACAATGTGCCACCGGTGAGTCGATGATGAGGCACATGTATTGCTGAAACTCCGTCAGAAACTGCCAGTCCACAATGATGCTCATCCTCGAGCTGAAAACATGAAGGAAAGAAAGGACAAAGGTCTCAGGCTATGGAGACAAGCTGATCCATATGCCATAAGGAGAAGGACTGCTGTAGATCCAAGGTTCCACACCAGAGAGCAGCAAGATTTCTATGAGACTGTGCTCATGGACAAGAAGCCCATTGTTGCTGACACTCGCTATGTTGATTGGGCATATATTGACAGTGAAGAGCACAGAGACTACTTTCCACATGTGCATGAGAGCTTTCTTGCATGTGGTGTTCTTGAGTTCGTTGGTCGAAGTCGACGCTTGGAATGATGAGATGATCATGCAATTCTATGCCACAGCTCATTTCTATCCAGATGGCAGAATTGTATGGATGAGTGAAGGCCAGAGATTCTCTTCAACTGTTGAAGAGTGGGCTGCACTGCTGAATGCTCCAAGGTCAAGACAAGATGATGTTGATGTCTATGGAATTCCCAAGAAAAACCATGAGTCTATGAAGAACATGTACAATGAGGTACCAGCTAAGGATGTAGAGTTCGAAGCTCGGCTCGATGTATCATCTCGAGCAGGTCTCCCTACCACGAACACAATTCGAGGCATACCACGATGCCCAAGTCCGAGATCATCGCATGATACGAGGCTATTCTATCAACATGCTGCATATACTAGATCGAAGGCACCTTTCAAGGTGATGGACACGATAGTTGAGACTATCAAGAGGACTGCAGCAGACTGAAGAGGTCATGTGGATTTGCCCGCACATTCAGATGCTTATCAATGCCAAGTTTGGCACGGGCACCTACTTGTTGGATAGACCCCACTTGCCACTTGCAGCCCTGAGCATGAGGATAATGAAGTTGTGATGGTGAGGATGATCCCACGTCTGTTGAAGGTCAAGCAAAGTCTGAAGCTGCCAAACAAGCTAAAGCTGAGAAGGAAGCAGCAGCAGCAGCAGCAAAACCCAAGAGTGTTGGAGAACAGCTCCTTGAAGCTACCCAGAGGATTGAACTACGCATGGCCAGCATAGTGCAGTCTCAGGAGAGTCTTGAGAGGATAGTTGAAGACAAGTTCCATGCTCTGGATGTCAAGCTGACTGAAGTGCAAGTCACTGTCAACAAGCTTGAGGCAGATATCGAGGAAGCCAAGAGGGAGAAGGAAGAGCTCATGAAGGAGATGCAGGATGACCTTGTCTAGATGACTATGAGCAGCTGCTCCGGTTCCCACAAGACCAGATCATTTGCTATCGATGGCAGACACGGGGCTCTATCAGATCAAGACCTCCCACAGCTCCATCGGGCCCAGCTCCAGCTCCGGTGTCCACTCCTCCGGCTCCACAGACTTCAGCTGAAGCCTTTGCAGATGCAGCTATCTCAACTCCATCAACCCAGACAGGAGCCGCCAGCAGAGTCCCTAGTGACGTTTAGATCTATACCTTTTGACCTTTTTGGTAACTTGTTGCCAAAGGGGGAGAAATTGTATAGATCATAGGACTTCGAGAGAGAGAGAGTGCTCGCTTTTGCTTTTGCTCTTTCGTTTGCGGTTTCTTTGAGATACTTTTGAGTTTTCCGAGACATTCCGTGTGTTTGATACTACGTTTGCTCTACTTTGATGAGTGCTTGATCATACTATGCCTTAATGTGTGCTTAATGCTTATCATATGTCATTCATATCTTGTATGATCATTTACTCATGTCTTGGTGATTGGGTGCATGTTATTCATTCTTATCATTTTGTGCGCTCCACCAAGATGTATGTGACATGGAAGAGTGACCCATGATCCTAATCGATTGTGCATTTGCATTCAAACGCAAATCTTAAATAATGCACAAATTTAGGGGGAGCTCTTGCTTATCACATACTTCTCAAAGCGATTTATATTATTCATTGATTATATCATTTGTCGAAGCTTTGATCTATATGTTGTCATCAATTACCAAAAAGGGGGAGATTGAAAGTGCAACTAATCCCCGGGTGGTTTTGGTAATTAATAACAACATATATATCATTGAACTAATAACTTCTTGAGTATCATTTCAGAAAGTTCCAGTGATATGGGTATGGCAATGACTCAAGATGTGGACCCTCAAAATGCTAAGGAAAGCATTGGCAAAAGCTCAAGACTCCATTTTTGGTTTAGTGATCCAAGATCACATTGAGTCTATAGGAAAGCCAATACTATTAAAAGGGGATGAGGTTATGATAATGATCTGGTTGCTCAAAGTGCTTAGTGATCTATCTCCCAAACTATCGCAATCTTTCATTCCAACATATACTCATAAGTAATCTCGGTCCCACCGATTCCATAAACTCACCACACCGAGATGAACCACCTCACCATATAGCCAAACCCTAGAAATTTGGATTTTCCGATTCCAAACTCGGTCTCACCGAAACTAGTGTTGCCAACCTTCAGAACATTCGTAATCAAATCGGTGTCACCGAGATGATAAAGTCGGTCCCACCGAGATTGGCAAACCATAGTCTTTGGAAGAATCGGACTCACCGAGATTGTATTTTCGGTCCCACGAAAATCCCAACGCTCACAAGATTTGAACTTTCGGTCTCACCGAGTTGTCAACTTCGGTCCGACCGAGATTGGTCAAATGTGTGTAACGGTTGGATTTTGTGTGGAGGCTATAAATACCCTCCACCTCCTCTTCATTCGTGGAGAGAGCCATCGAAAGAACTACCACTCCTACCTTACATTTACGAGAAGAAAACTACCTACCCTTGTGTTGAGATCAAGTTGCTCCACTCCCACCATATGAAGCTTGATCTCTAGCCTTCCCAAGTTGCTTTCCACTCAATCCTTTCTTCCACCACAGCCAAATCGGTGAGGAGAGTTGAGTGTTGGGGAGATTATCATTTGAAGCACAAGAGCAAGGAGTTCATCATCACCAACACCATCTATTACCTTTTGGAGGGTGGTGCCTCCTAGATTGGTTAGGTGTCGCTTGGGAGCCTCCGTCAAGATGTGGAGTTGAACCAAGAAGTTTGTAAGGGCAAGGAGATCGCCTACTTCGTGAAGATCTACCCCGAGTAAGGCTAGTCCTCCGTGGGCGTATGCCATGATGGCATAGACAAGGTTGCTTCTTTGTGGACCCTTCGTGGGTGGAGCCCTCCGTGGACTCTCGCAGCCGTTACCCTCCGTGGGTTGAAGTCTCCATCAACGTGGGTTGACGATAGACCACCTATCGGAACCACGAGAAAAAATCTCCGTGTCTCCAAATTGCGTTTGCTCTTCTCCACCTCTATTTACTACATGTGCAATTTACTTTCCGCTGCCATTACTCTAGAATTGCATGTGTAGGGTGATACTTGACTTGATCATCATTGTGAACTTGCTAAAAACTTGTCCTAATCAAAAGGCTAAACTTTTATATTGTCAAGTAGTCTAATCACCCCCCCTCTAGACATACTTTCGATCCTACACCGTTGCATCTGGGTTATGCAATATCTGCTGCAATGGGAGGCGGGTGACCACCGTGATCTCGTGCGCTTGGAAGTAATGGCGCAGCTTCCTCGAGGCCATAAGGAGGCCGAAGAGCAGCTTTTGCACACCTGAGTACCTCGACCTAGCCCCCTGCAAGAGGGAGCTGACAAAGTAAACAGGGTGCTGCACCATTTTCTTCTTTTGCACCACTTCACCCGGTCGCACGGACCCTGTCGCACTAGCGCCAGCCCCTGCCGGGAACTCAGTCTTTCCGGGACCGAGCCCTGCCGAGGAAGGTTCCGGCTTGCCATCCGTTGACTCTGCCGCTGCCGCTGCCTCTTTGTCGGCCTCTCTCTGCGCCACTAGTGCAACACTAACAACCTGATTCATCGCCGCTAGATACAGCAACAACGGTTCTTGTGGTTTGGGTGCAACCAACAACGGGGTAGAGGAGAGGTACTTCTTCAAGTCTTGCAGTGCTGCCTCGGCCTCTGGGGTCCACTCCACTGGGCCTGTCTTCTTCAAGATCTTGAAAAAGGGAAGGGCATGCTCCGCGGACTTGGAGATGAATCTGCTCATGGCGGCAATGCAGCCAGTGAGCCGACACACATCATTGATCCGCTTGGGTGCCTCAATCTGCTCAATGGCCTTGATCTTATCTGGGTTTGCCTCGATGCCGCGTTGCGACACAAAGAACCCGAGAAGCTTGCTGGACGGGATGCTGAAGACACACTTCTCAGGGTTCAACTTGAGGTTGATCTTGCGCTGGTTTGCAAACGTTTCCTCCAGATCTTGCACAAGTGTTGTTCTGTCTTTGGTTTTGACCACTATGTCATCCATATAGGCTTCCATATTTCTATGTAGCTGGGGATCAAAACCAATTTGGACCGCTCTTGCAAAGGTTGAGCTAGCACTCTTCAACCCGGAAGGCATCCGTAAAAAGCAATACGTACCACATGGGGCGATGAATGTTGTCTTTTCCTCGTCTTCTTTTGTCATGAAGATCTGGTGGTATCCCGAGTAGGCGTCGAGAAGTGATAAAAGGTCACACCCAGCCATGGAGTCAACAATCTGGTCAATGCACGGCAATAGGAAGGGATCCTTTGGACAAGCCTTATTGATGTCTGTGTAATCAATACATAGTCTCCACTTCCCGTTTGCCTTGCGCACCACCACCGGATTGGCCAACCACGTCGGATGGAGCACTCCTCTTACCAAGCCTGCCGCCTCTAGTTTTCTGATCTCCTCCGTGATGAACTCCTGCCTCTCCAGAGCTTGCTTCCTGACCTTCTGCTTGATGGGCCGCGCATGAGGACAGATAGGAAGATGGTGCTCAATCACTTCCCTGGGAACGCCAGGGATGTCGGAAGCTTGCCATGCAAACACGTCGACATTTACCCGCAGGAAAGTGACGAGTTCGCTTTCCTATTTGCTATCGAGGGTGGAGCTTATGGTGAAAGCTCCCCCCGTGTCGTCCTCCTTGACGGGCACCTTCTTGGTCTCTGGTGGTGCAGCTCTGGACTTCTTTCTCTTGCCGGCGGAGCTCTCTGGCACGTTCTCAATGGGAGTGCAACATCCCGAAGAGGTGTGCTTGCCGGAGTGGGTGCAAGGGGCCTCGCCGGTCTTCTTCCCTCCCAGGGCTCCGTCGACAGGAGCAGGTGCCTTGGCTGCAGCTGCTGCAACTGCTTCCCGGTAGAGTTGGTCAGCACAAATCAACACATCTTTCTTGTCGGAGGGGACAGTGATGATGTTCATCGGCCCAGGCATCTTCAGCATGTTGTAGGCATAATGTGAAGCCGCCATGAACTTGGATAGTGTCGGGCGGCCGAGAATCCAGTTGTAGGGCAAGGGGATCTCGACAACATCAAAGACAATCCTCTCCGTCCTATGGTTCAGCTCGCCTCCGAACGTCACGGGCAGCGTGACCTTTCCCTTCGGCTGGCTCCTCCCCGGGTTTACCCCTTGGAATGTGCCCGTCTCCTCTCCACCAGGGATCTGTATCCTCTTGATCACAACAGGCGAGATCAGGTTCAGACCGGCCCCGCCGTCAACCAGCATCTTTGTCACCTTGAGGTGCGGATTGTTGGTGAGACCAACAACGGCAAGCACCCGATCGCAGTGGTGCGGTCAGGATGGTCCTCGGTGTCGAAGATGATGGGCGTGCTGGACCACCTCAGCGGCCTCCGTGCGTCGAGCGACGGCTCCACCGCTGTGATCTCACGCGCCCACTGCTTGAGCTGGCGGTGGGATGTATGCAGCAAGGCGCCGCCATCGACACACATGGCCTCTGTGGCTTTCTGGAACTCGTGGTCGCCGGACTCATCGTCCTCGTCGTGATCGTCGTCTTCCTGCTTCTTGTCGCGGCCCTGAGCAGGCCTCTCCTGCTGATTATCTTTGCCACGGCGGCCTCCTTGGCCGCCACGCTTCTTTCCGGATCCTTCGGCACCCTCTTGGCCCTTCTCCTTGTCCTGCCGCTCATACTCGGCTTTCTGCTTCTCAGCGAGCAGCTCCACCTGCCGCCAGTTCTGGAGATCGTGGCCTTTGGTGTGGTGGATCTTGCAATACTGCTTGTCGGAGCCTCCTGGCTTGTCGGCAGCCGCCAAGGCCTGGCAAGCGGCACACCCAGCAACCTCCTTGCCGGGGTCACTTGCCTTGGGTTTCTTGGTGGCGCCGGTGTCATCAGATCCCTTGACAACAAGCACGGTCTTGCCACTGCACTTCCTGTTACAATGCCGACCCTTCTTCGCCGGGGTGGCGGTATCATCTGTGGAGTCGGTTTCCGCGCCGGCTTCTTTGCCAGGGTACTTCCACTACTAGGGAAACCCTTATACACGGAATTTTACCAGTAGCACTGTACAAAATCAAACGCTACTGCTACTTAGTAGCAACGCGCGTAAATAAACCGCTCTACTGCTATGACTTTAGCAGTAGCGCGTACAAGCAAAAAGCGCTGCTGCTATGTTTAAACTGGTCGCACATGGCTAGCCCAACCTAGAAGTAGCGGCAGATATCGCTTTGACTGACGCTATGCTACACTCCTTAGCTGTAGCGCGCTTACGTGTAAGGCACTGCTGCTAACGGAAATAAAATAAAGTGAAAAACAAGTAGAAAAGTAAATGAAAATGAAAGAAATAGAAAAAGAAGAAAGAAAAAAAAATAAAATGTAAATAAAAATAAAAGAAAAAGGGAAAAAAGGAGAAAGGAATAGCAGTAGCGGTTTTCAGGAAACGCGCTGTAGCTAACTTAGCTATAGCGCGTTTCAGAAACGCGCTACCATTACGTTTCACTTAAACAGCGGTTTCCTCCCTGCCCCCTGGCCACCACACTTCTTTACCAAATCCCTCGCCCTCGCCGCAGTCTCCCCAATTCGCCGTCGCCCCACTTCTCCACTGTCTCCTGCCGGTGTGGACACCCGCAACCTCACCGTCTCCCCCCGAGGCCGCCGTCATCCTCACCGCCGCCGCCTGAGGCCGCCCTCAGCCTCACCGCCGCCGCCCGAGGCCGCCCTCGACATCACCATCGGCGCCCTCCACCTCACCGCCGCCCGAGCCCGCCCAGGACTGCCGTTGCCCATGCCCGAGCCCGCCCTCTCCGCCCCTGCCTCCGTCACCGAGCACCTCCCCGCCACTGTCTCTCCCCTCTCTGTAAGTCCCCCACCCCTCCCCCCGACTCCTCTCTCTCTGTATTTTAGAGAAAAAATTAGTAGAGCAAAAGTTTGTTTATAGCAAAAAATTTAGTTTAGAGCAAAGGATGTTAAGTAGTAGATGTTAGAGCAAAAATTAGTTTAGAGCAAAAAAATTGGTTTACAACAAAAGTTAGTTAGGGCAGTAGGGTTTAATTAAGGTAGATGCTGCTTGTATAGTATATAGTGATACTAGTAGATGTTAATTAGGTTAGGGCAATAGTGGTACTAGTAGATGTTAATCAGATGTTTTTCAGTTAGGCCACTAGAATTTTGCTAGGTTAATTAGGTTAGTAGTGCTGCTAGTAGTAGTGGTACAGTAGGTTAATTAGGTGATGTTAAATGAATAACCTAAATGAATGAAATTAGTAGTTAACTGATTTTTTTCCTTTCATCATTATAGAGCACTAAAGTTAACTGAATTTTGTTCTATTAATAGTTAAATGAATTTTCTTCTACACTTGTTTTTGAATTGGCTTGTGAAATTTGGACATGTGGTTGCTCGTGTATATTTGGACATGTGTTGCGGTGTCGAAGAGGGATATTTGAACACTGTTTCCAGGGAATGATGCTGAGTGGCCTATGTTTTGCCAGAATGTTGATTCATTTATGTTCCGGCAAATTTCATGTTCTCGATTTGTCCACTTTTTAGCAAAGGTCATGCCAAAATTTTCCGTGAATTTCGGCATGACTTGTGCTACAAACTAGGACATATCGAGTGCCCGGGATTTGTCGCACCAGGAAGGAGTCAACATTCCTGCAAAATAATAGGCCTTTTTTATGTCATTATTCATTTTATTAGGTCTAGAATTAATTGACTAGATTTAATCATAGGAAACATGGCTAGCAACGATGAAGGACATGGTTCTGGTGATTGCGACGACGTCTACCGGGCGGCAGACGAATTTTTTAGCCTTATCGACGATCAACCGATGTTGTTGCTGGGCCCACCGGTGGCATCGGGGACTGAGACCGACACGTAGACCGGTGCTGAGACTGAGACCGACGCTGAGACTTAGACCGACATCGAGACCGTCGCTGAGACTGAGACCGGTGCTGCCTCGGGGAGCGGAGCCGGTGTAGAACTGAAAGCAAAGAGGCAACGACTTCCTAACAAACTCAGGACTACTAGACTGGTGGTCACGGAGGTGGATGACGACATTTTTGAACCAAAGGCGCCCGAGGAAGCGCGTCGATGCTACGACAATCAAATAGGCTGCATCGTACGGACAACCGCCACCATCAACGATGAGAAACTACAGAAGATAGAAAATATGAGGAGCTCCCTCCTAAAGAAGTTTCACCAGATATTCTTGTTCCCGGGCCGGAATGAGAAGGATTATGAAGATCCAGACGAGGACCCGGCAATGAAGAAGATAAACAAACACGCCATGACCAAGTTTACCGACGTGTTGGCCGCCTGGAAACTCGAGTGAAAGCAAGGATCATCGACAAGAAGGAACCCCACTCCGAGATTGTAAAGGATAATCTGACAATCACGGAAGAGCAGTTTCAAATATTCAAGGAGGCTTGCAAGGCCGAAGCTGCCAAAAAAAGTCTAAGTACATGGAGGGGCTTCAAGAGAGGAACATTGGGAGCCACCACCTCGGAAGCCGTGGTTACGGCGGAAAGAGGTCCAAATGGGCCAAGGAGGACGCGGAAGCCGCGAGTCTGGGCATCCCAGACCCCTTGGCAGATTTCACCGTCCCACAGGAGCGTGACGTCCTGAGGGCCCGACACCGTTGGGACCCAGTGAAGAAGGTTTACGAGACAACACCGGTCATTACGGAGTTCATGAGACTGCTGGTAATTTTAGTTTCTGATCAATTCATTTGCACATTAGTCATATTTGTAAACGATCCTTGTGCCTTTTTGAGAGAGCAACACCAGATTGTGGCGAAAGTGACTCGCTGTGCGAGGCATTGGCGAGGCCCAAGTGGGACACTCCATTCAACCGGCGTTGAACATATTGAAATGACAACCGTGGATACTGACCGTCAGATGGACGCTGCGTGCGATGTCGAAGACGACGCCACGTGGAAGAAGTACTACCGTGAGACCACGGAGGAGAGAAAGGAAAGATGAAGATTAACTGAAGAAAACATTGACAAGAAGGTTGAGATTGCGGTTGAGAAGAAATCATCTCAGACAGTCGCAATAGCGGTAGCTGCCGCAAAACAGGTGGTTGCAGATTTGTCTACTTCCTTGGTGACGGGCGTTTTCACTTGGACAAGGCAAAATCCAGAAAAAATGCAGAGGACTTTCCCCTTGCTGACTTCTTGAGGAGCAGCTCGACTAGCGTTGCACCAGCACTGCTCCCGCACTGCCCTCTGACGGCTCCTCTACCGCTCCCTTTTGCTCTGACTGTCCCCCCGCACTGGCTCCCTTTTGGCTCCCACACTGCTCCCAAGACCGACTCCCGTGACTGGATGTGCTTAGTGGTGCCCCATCTTTGGCTGAGCTCGACGCCCTCATGGTATCTGTCACACCGGCCCCCTTCAATATAAATGTATAATCTCCGTTTTGTTGCCTTTCGGATGTCTCACATCATAGAGTTTTCTTTTGAGCCGTGAAACCCGTGCACCATATTGTACACCATCGGCGACGAGAAGGTGGGCGGGGAAGGCGACAATAATGGAGCCGAGGAACCATTGTTCCACACCGCCGATCCCCGAACGTCTTCAAGGTTTCGTGGCGAGTGTCAAACCGGGCCACGAGAATTTGCCTCCTCTAATACTAGTGGGGGATGACGACGAGACCCCGCGGCGGCTTGGTGATTGTTGCAATGGGTGGGTCCTGTTGTGGCCAAAGAGTCTGTTTCATCTGGAGGCGGCCGGGAGCACACCCACAAGCACGCAGCCTTAGCAAGGTATGAACATCAACACCCCACCTACCCAATTAGCGTCGGGTGTCGGGTTGGGTGATAGCAGACGGGGTAAGGAGGAGGCTCCATTAGTCACTAATGACGTTGCCATGGATGAGGATCAGGATGACGATGGCGCTGAATAGTATGTCTATACTGGCGCCTCCTCAGGGTTTGAGCGTCATGAGTCAGTGCCTGAATTACCGTCTCAACGTATTATGGACGACCTTCCGGTAGTAAAGAAGTCTAGGAAGAGAGCGAGGAAGGGCAAAAAAGCTGATTCTATGATCCAGCTGCCTCAGCAGCCTCGGCTTCAGGACCGTATAGATATCCCCGATGCGGATAAATGGCATATCCCCGATCAACCAATCCTACCTGCAATAGCGCTACGGGCCAGATTCAGCGATCTAAGGAGACTTCATGACGATGTGCTGCGGGTAGAGAAAGGCCTCATCACCTCGAAAGATCTAGGATACCCACTCTACGTGGTTAACGTTCCGCGGCAAATGTCGTACGTCGACAGCTTCCCCGTGGATAAGTTCTTCCTCCGATTCGATTACATATTCGACATGTTTCACGTGAAGAAGCTGGATTTTACGTTTGTCCGCCTTTATGCCTTGCACATGAACTACATCATCGGGGTTGAGCAGATATCTCATATCTATGTCGCTGACCCGTACTACATGCACGAGGGCTTCTTGGGAGTTTGCGCAAAGCAAGGTGAATACGCGAGGGATTAAATCGTTAATTTCATGCTCGCCAATAAGGACAAGGAGGCGATTCTCGTGCCTTATCATCCCGTGTAAGTCATCCGCGCTACTATCCTTCCTTCGATTTCAATAATTCATTTGCATGGTGGAGGCTAATTAATTTGAGGTGTACTTATTTTGCGCAGCGGCGGGCGCGCCGTCCACATCATCCTCTACCCCCGATTCTCCCACACTCTTTACTTGGAATCGTCGAAGAACATTCACAAAAAGGATTACACCCACATCAAAGATGTTCTCGATAGTGCTATGTTTTACTACCAAGCAAGGGGTGGAGAGGTTAGGGACAAGAAGAGAAGGGGTGGCAGGCTCGCCTTCAGCCATAAGACCGACTTCTGCTACATCCAGCAACCGAACGATTCTCTTAATGATGGATTCTATGTCCTACACCACATGCTGGAGTACAGATGGGATCACCAAAACCTTCGCATGTCACCTAGATCTGGCGACCCCATATTCTGCAATGGGTAAAGGACATAGGAGATATCGAGGATCATCAACTTCGAGCTGAGTTCTATAACATCCAGCGCGAACTTGCCCAAATCATCATGAAGGAGGTCGTCGGAAAAACAGGGATGTTCTACGGAGAAGGACAAATGTCGCGGGAAGACGTCCGAACATGGATAGCCTCTCAGCGTCTCGACATGAAGCCTTTCACTAAGCTCGAGGACTATCTCCCTGACATGGATGGATGGCATGACATGGTGGAGTGATTGTTGATATATGACAATGTGTCTGTCTAGTCCATACTTTCTGTATGACAAAACTTTGAGTTATGCATGGTGAAACTTTATTTGTGATGTAATTAAACCGTCCTCCTCCTCGACTAGCGAAAATCACTCTAGTTAGGGCATTTTGGGTACGGTGAACTTTGTTATTTATGCTTATGATATGTTGTTTCTATTTTTGCCAAGTCTGTCTCTTTCTGTTGCTCAACTATATATGTTGCATATCATCGACTCATGTGACAATGCATGTGCATAGATCATAGATGGTGAAGAAGTGCTACGCCAGGAGTATATATACGACAAGTGGCCGGAGTGTCAGGCCCAGGTGTACCGGTTTCCAGTTTCCGAGCAACAGGCAGTAGTTAGTTTAGGTTCACGCTAGTGCGAGAGAGGGATACGAACTCATGTACTCAAAGTGATAGCTCTTCTCGCGTATATCATTGTTTAGATGGATGACAATGTATTTGCAAGTAATCGAGACTTGTATCGCTATTTTCGAGATGATGACGAGAGACCACTTTGTGTTTGATGATGATTATGATGATGACATGATTTGATGAGACTAATTGTATGTATATGCTATGATTACATTTGTATGTGTATGATATGCTAAAGATTATTGTATAAAGCCTATTCAAATACAAAACAAATACAAAACAAATATGCAGGAAAAAAACTAATAAAACTAGTAGTAGCGAGGGGAAAATTTAGCGAAGGCGCCGCCTTACGATGGCGCTTCCTCAAACAGCTACCGCAGATAATATCAGCAGTGCCCTTTTCTAAAGAGCGCTACATCTATTCATGTATAGCAGTAGCATGGGACAACAGGCGCTACTGCTATACGTTAGCTGTAGCGCCTTATTAGTAGTGCCGGTCCCCGCGCTACTAAGAGGCCCAAAACCCGCGCTGCTGCTAGGCTTTTCCCTAGTAGTGTTCCTTCCCTCTTCAGCACGAGCACAACGATCGGCCAGAACATAAAGTTCGACCACATCCCTGACCTTGTTCATCGCCAGCTCTTCATGCATCTTATGATTGCGCACATTCTGATGGAATGCATAGATCACAGTGGCAGGATGAACGTCAGGGATGTTGTACTGTACTCGGCTGAACCTTTGGATGTACTTGCACAAGTTTTCTCCTTCCTTCCGGGGGATAATATGCAAATCACTCGCCTGGCCATGAGCTTGATGGCCTCCGGTAAAGGCGCCAACAAACTCATGACACAGATCCGCCCAAGAAGAAATGGAGTCTACCGGCAAGTGCATCAACCATGACATAACATTGGGCTTGAGTGCCAACGGAAAATAGTTGGTGAGCACCTTATAGTTGCGAGCTCCGGCAGCTTGCATCGTGATGGTGTAGATGCTGAGGAACTCTGACGGGTGAGTCTTGCCGTTGTACTTTTCGCCAACGTCGGGCTTGAACGTGCGGTGGGAGGGCCACTAGAACTGCCGCAGCTCACGGGTGAAGGCCGGACAACCCACCTCGTAAGGTAGGCCACCGTAGCCTCCCGGTGCTGGGTGGTCCATAGTGGGGCCTGCCCGCCTGTCCGACTGGTGGCGCGCGTCACGCCGACGCTCGATGGTGGTTCGAGCGTCTTCATGAACTCTCTCCCGAAGAACTTGGCGTTGGTCGTGGTGGGTTCGTGGGTCGGAGATGCTATGGAGATATCATCCCGAGCGTCGTCGCGATGGACCGACACCCGTGGTGGTCGGGATGGAGGAGGGGAGTGCATCGTGGCCGCATCGCCTCCGGCCCGGCCTCCGCTGGCGTGCGGTGGCCCGACGGAGCGACGGCCTACGGGTCCCGCCAGCCACAACTCATCGTTGTTGGCGATGCCAACGAGGCTCCGGACGGTGGCCCTCCATTTTTCAAGCTTCTCCGCAGCGGGAGGGAAATCGAGGAGCAGCTGCGCGCGTGCTAGGGCTTCTGCTGGCGTGGGCGGTGGCGAAAGCTGTGTGGACTGCGATGCGCCTCGACTTCTAACCGCATTAGAAGGAGCCGCGTCATGGCCCCGCAGCCGTTCACCACCGCTGTCAGCACCTCGGTGCGCATGCTGGCCCTCCTCGTCATGTGATGGGCGCACGGGACTCTTCCTAGGGCGGCGCGCAGGGTCACCAGCAGGGTGGCGCTGCTCATCGCGCACGACCTGAGTAGAGCACGCCGTGGGCGCCGGTGTTGGCATCTTGGAGGCTGCCGCACCGCCGCGGGGTCGCACTCTCGAGCCCGCGATGCGTGGCTCGTGGCCCGGCGCACGAACGATGCTGCTCACCAGGCCTGGACTGCCAGGGTGATGTCGATTTTTGCGGGCAGTGCCACGGGTTCTCTCCGCGACTGGCCCACTACTGGTCCGCACCGGTACGGGCAATCCGGTCCCGGACGAACCGATCACTGTGGTCGTGTTCTTCTTAGGAGCCATGGCGATGAAGAACAACTAGGCCAACTACTAGACCAGATCCTCACAATTGCACCCCCTACCTGGTGCGCCAAAGATGTCGATGGGAAACGACACCTATGGGATCACAAGAATCCCTACTACGGTTGCGGGGCGTGGGGTTGTGAGAAGAGCAGGATCAGTAGCCAGCACAAGGATCGTTTACCCAGGTTCGGGCCGCGAGGAAGTGGATGTATTGAGAGTTCTTGACCTCTCAAACTAGCTATGGGTACTGCCTGGTTCGAAAGAGCCGAATCCTTTTCCTGTATGCCATGGGCCTCCTTTTATAGGCAAAAGGGGCTGCCATAGTGGCACACAGGAGGTGGAAAGGCCTACAGTGATGCGAGCTTATCGCTCCTATTACAGGACAAGACGCATTTAATGCGTAGCTTAGGTGTCCCTTCACTTTATCAGGGACGAGAGCGAGTCCCGTCCCATCCGTCGTCGCTCCTCCTCGCTTCGACATGTGCCCTGGCCAGTGATGCATGTGATGCCATGTAGGCAGGCAAGGAGCTGAGGTGGCGCGATGGTGGAGCCTCCACAAAGATCTGCATGCCGCCAGGTGTGTGCTGAGTTGGACTGGAAGCTGCATGCCACCACGCAGGTGCCTGCCCAGCTGGTTGGGTTGGCAGCTGCATGTGAATGGCGGTGGGGATTTGGTTGGTGCGGGCCTGGCAGCGGCCCTGCTGTTGCTTCCGGCAAGGGTCTTGCCGGGTGGCCCGGCAAGGGTCTTGCCGTAGCGAGCTGTCATCCCCGGCAAGGGTCTTGGCGGGGGTCTTGTGGGTTTTCCTTGGTAAAGATCTTGATGTGGATTGTTGCCCTCTAATCCTTACCTGATCTTGCGTATTCTTTGTCTTCACTAAGATCTGCATGCCACCATGGAGGTGCCTCCCGAGTCCTGGCCCAACATGGTTGTTGGCGTTGGAGACCGTGGGCTCGAGGGTGGCTCGCTTCGCTTGGTGTGGGCGGGCTGCCCCGACAAGGGGCTTGCCGGGGCTGCCGAGGTTTCCCCCGGCAAGGGCCTTGCCGGGGAAACCTGCTTCGTCCGTCTGCACTTTGTGGCCTTGGTCCTTGGTGTTGCTTTGCTTGCCTTGTGACTTCGGCTTCTCTCCGGCTTCCCTCCTTTGCCCTGCTATGCATGGCCATGGCGCATGGCTCTGACTGCCCGAGCACAAGTAAAGGGGTCAAAAGGAGATCCCCTACTTTCGTACACCGACATTCTATACCCCTTCGTAAGGGGGTTGATGTTTTTATGGGCTAGATTTTCACGATCTAGCCCCTAATTCCCTCCTCCACATCTCGACCTTCATCGTCTTCTTTGAAGCGCTCCTTCGAGTTCAGACGCACTTCGGTTTATGGCTGAAGGTGTTCAGCGTCAAGCCCAAGGTGGTTGGCGGAGAGCATGCGGACTGTGGAGGGGCCATGATTAGTAAACTAACGCAGGTCCAGTGGCTGGGCAGCCACTTTGTTGACACCATCCATATGTAGCAAAAGGAGTGGTTTTATATCATCGAGCCGAGCGAGGCCGCCTGGGGAGCGACCCATGCATTCCAGTCTAGACCCCCTACCAGATTGGCCTCATCGACCACCAAGAGCCCGGACTGGGGGTGTGTCGCTCACACGAAGGCGTTGCAAAAGTGCATCGAGAGCATAATAGAGATCGGTGCAAAGCTGGTCGACATGGTCCAGATCATGCTCCACCGCCGGTTTCTCCCTTGCCAGGAGAGGTCCAAGCCTATGTGGGAGCATGAGACCGAGGATCCGTCCACCGTGCGACACCTCTACAGCACGACTCCTGACAAAATATGGGGCCAACTATTCCAGCCCTAGAAGGAGTGGCCGGTCGAGGGGAAGGACATCAGCCTCGGCGCTGCAAAAACCCCCAAAGGAGGTGAGCGACATTCCTGTGCGAGGAGTGTGCGGATATTCATACCGCGTTTGATTCGGCCTGACCTTGGTATGTGGATTTTGCAAGGCTGGCTTGCCAAGGCCAAAAAGATCAGCGGCCCGACGCCACTGCCGGAAGAGCCCCAATCAGAGCAACTGGAACAGCTACTGGTCGTAGTACCTTATAAGGCGCTCGTCAAGAAGGGCAAGAAAAAAGAAGTACCGAAGGCCAAGCAGGTCCTCTGCTGCAGGGTTCGTTCGAGCAACCGGTCCGGAGATGCTGCAGCCTCATCCGTATAGGATGGGGACGAGTATGAGGACAAGGAGGAGAGTGCCTCCTTGCGCTGCAAAAAGATGGCGGTGTTCAAGGACGTCGTGGAGGTCCAACCTTCTCCGTCCCAGAAGAAACGATGTCGTCCTAAGCTGGTCCTGTCTGATAGCTCAGACTCCGACAAGGAGTCCGAGGCGTCCGAGGAGTTCCCATAGAAGGGACCCGGAGTCAAGCTCCTAGCCAACAGGTAAGGCATTGGTATTTTTAGCTATCCTATTTTCAGTAATTCGTTTTAGTTGAAGGCTAACCCTTCTAAATTGCAGCCCCCACATGAGCGTCCCGCCAAGCAGACTTCGGAGGGGACATCTCCACCCACCGAACTAGCGGACACTGGGTCTATGGCGCACTCCGTGCCTCCTTGTTCTCCAAAGAGGTTGAGGAAATGCGGTCCCAAAGGACTCCTCCGAACACAGAGGGAGAGGCCGACGCCGTAATGGCCGAGGTTAACACCTCGATAACCGAAGACTGGGGGAGCGTCCCTCCTGTCTAACGCGGGAAAGGAGTCCGGACCATCCGGATCACTCCCGAGCCCCAAGGGCCTTCGACGAACCAGGCTCCTCCCAGCGGGGAAGGGGCCGGGGAGCCAACGTCAGCGCTGAACACCTCTACATGGGCGACGGCTGGCTGGCCAGACGTACTGGAGGAGCTGGTGGACAACTCCGCCATCATTGACACGCACCGCACCCTTATGAGTGTGGTTATGCATGGTGTTCGGTCTGTCCAATCCGAACTGAACGACGCTATCCAAGGCCTTCTAACAGGCTTTGAGGTAAGTCAAGTAATGCTCTTTCCTCATAATACGGTTGTAGTTGTTAGTTTGGGTAGGCCGTATACATAGCAGCCCCCGAGACTCTACGAGGACTTCGAAGAAAACTGCAGAGGATCAAATTCAGTAGCCTGATTAATGATGTCGACATTTCTTTTCCTGACACAGGCATCTTCCGTGGCCGTGGCTACTAATGTGGTGGCGTTAGAGGAGATGGATTGGAAGCTCAATCTTTTCTGATGAAGAGCTTGACCTTGTCAACAAACGGCTTGACGAGGCGCAAGGTAAGCCCTGTGAGAAGATGTGTACATTTCTTGACGCCGGATATTGATGATCCGGACTCTATGCTAATCCTTATCTTGATGATCCTCCATCTACTGCCGCTGAGGTCGAGGGCTTGAGGGAGGCCCTGAAGAAAGCCAAGGCCAAGGCGGCCGAAAGAAGATGGCCGCCGAGAAGGCGGTGGCCGAGCTTGAGAAGGCCAAGCTTGCTGCTGAGCAACACGAGGTTTGACTGACTGAAGTCCAAGTGGAGCTCCAGGATGCCACCGAGAAGCTAGAGGACCTTGAGAAGGGGCAGGAGGAGTGATACGTCTCCGTCGTATCTATAATTCTTGATTGTTCCATGCCAATATTATTCAACTTTCATATACTTTTGGCAATTTTTTATATTATTTTTAGGACTAACATATTGATCCAGTGCCCAGTGCCAGCATGTCTGTTGCATGTTTTATGTTTCACAGAAACCCCATATCAAACGGAGTCCAAATTGGATAAAAACGTACGGAGAATTATTTTGGAATATTTGTGATTTTTGGGAAGTAAAATCAACGCGAGATGGTGCCCGAGGTGGCCACGAGACAGGGGCCCACGCCCACTCCAGGTGGGCGTGCCCCCCACCCTCCTGGGCACCCATTAAGGCGGTTGATGCCCTTCTTTGACCGCAAGAAAGCTAATTTTTGGAAAAAGATATGGGCGAAGGTTTCAATCCAATCGGAGTTACGGATCTCCGGATATAAAAGAAACGGCGCCAGGGCAGAATCCCAGAACACAGAAACAGAGAGAAACAGAGAGATAGATCCAATCTCGGAGGGGCTCTCGCCCCTCCCACGCAATGGGAGCCAAGGCCCAGAGGGGAAACCCTTCTCCCATCTAGGGAGGAGGTCAAGGAAGAAGAAGAAGGGGGCCTCTCTCCCCCTTGCTTCCGGTCGCGTTGGAGCACTGCCGGGGGCCATCATCATCACCGCGATCTTCACCAACACCTCCGCCATCTTCACCAACATCTCCATCACCTTCCCCCTTCTATCTACAACAGTCCACTCTCCCGCAACCCGATGTACCCTCTACTTGAACATGGTGCTTTATGCTTCTTATTATTATCCAATGATGTGTTGCCATCCTATGATGTCTGAGTAGATTTTCCTTGTCCTATCGATGATTGATGAATTGCTATGATTGGTTTGAGTTGCATGTTTTATTATTGGTGCTGTCCTATTGTGCCCTCCGTGTCGCGCAAGCGTGAGGGATTCCCGCCGTAGGGTTTGCAATACGTTATGATTTGCTTATGGTGGGTGGCGTGAGTGATAGAAGCACAGACCCGAGTAAGTAGGTTGTTTGCGTATGGGATAAAGGGGACTTGATACTTTACTGCTATGGTTGGGTTTTACCTTAATGATCTTTAGTAGTTGCAGAAGCTTGCTAGAGTTCCAATCATAAGTGCATATGATCCAAGAAGAGAAAGTATGTTAGCTTATGCCTCTCCCTCAAATAGAATTGCAATAGTGATTACCGGTCTAGTAACGTAGTCAATTGCTTAGGGACAATTCCACAACTCCTACCACCACTTTTCCACACTCGCTATATTTACTTTTTTGTTTATTTATGTAAACAGCCCCTAATTTATATTTACATGCTCTTTATTATCTTGCAAACCTATCCTATCACACCTACAAAGTACTTCTAGTTTCATACTTGTTCTAGGTAAAGCAAACACTAAGCGTGCGTAGAGTTGTATCGGTGGTCGACAGAACTTGAGGGAATATTTGTTCTACCTTTAGCTCCTCGTTGGGTTCGATACTCTTACTTATCGAAAGAGGCTACAATTGATCCCGTATACTTGCGGGTTATCAAGACCTTTTTCTGGCGCCGTTGCCGGGGAGTCATAGCGTGGGGTGAATATTCTCGTGTGTGCTTGTTTGCTTTATCCTTATGTTAAACATGAAATTGTTGCTATTGCACCCACGCATGATAGTCCTATTATCTTTTTGAATTCTCCAAACTACACTATATCGGAGAAGTTTATGATTATATTGATGGGTTGCCTTTTTACCGTTGCACATGATAATTTTGATGGATATAATATGCGTGTGCTTGCTGCTCCTACTTGCAATTATTATGAGAGAGGAACTACATCTCCGCCTCTTTATGTTTCCAACACGATAGAATTGCAAGAAACTGCTTATACTATGCATTGGCCTTTACTTGGTGTGCATGAATTGTTCTTTTATGACATGCCGATGCATAGGAAGAGAGTTAGACTTCGTTCTTGCTTGATATTTGTTACTTTGTGCACACTACTAAATTACTAATAATTGTTAATTAAAATTGGCTTTGATATACCTTGGGATCCGGGTGGATCCATTACTTGAGCACTATATGCCTAGCTTAATGGCTTTAAAGAAAGCGCTGCCAGGGAGACAGCCCAAAAGTTTTAGAGAGTCAACTGGAACATCAAATGGTTCTGATTCATTTTGCACTGTCTTTCTGTACAAATTGTTTATTTTTCCTAATTTTGGTAGAATTTGTGGGGTACCATAAGTATGGTGGATGTTCAGATTGCTACAGACTGTTCTGTTTTTGACAGATTCTGTTTTTGATGCATAGTTTGCTTGTTTTGATGAATCTATCAATTTATATCAGTGGATTAAGCCATGAAAAAGTTATATTACAGTAGACACAATACAAAAACAAAATATTAATTGGTTTGCAACAGTACTTAGAGTGGTGATTTGCTTTATTATACTAACGGATCTTACTGAGTTTTCTGTTGAAGTTTTGTGTGGATGAAGTGTCTAATCGAGGAGGTCTTGATATGAGGAAAAGGAAGAGAGGCAAGAGCTCAAGCTTGGGGATGCCCGAGGCACCCCAAGTAAATATTCAAGGAGACTCAAGCGTCTAACCTTGGGGATGCCTCGAAAGGCATCCCCTCTTTCTTCAACAAGTATCGGTATATTTTCGTATTCGTTACGTTCAAGCGATATGTGCAAGTCTTGGAGCGTCTTTTGCATTTAGTTTTCATTTTTCTTTTATGCACCATGCTGGTATGAGATAGTCCTTTGGTTGATTTATAGAATGCTCATTGCATTTCACTTATATCTTTTGAGTATGGCTTTATAGAATGCTTCATGTGCTTCACTTATATCATTTGAAGTTTGGATTGCATGTTTCTCTTCACATAGAAAACCGCCATTTGTAGAATGCTCTTTTGCTTCACTTATATTTATTAGAGCGTGGGCATATCTTTTGTATAAAGAGTTAAACTCTCTAGCTTCACTTATATCTATTTAGAGAGATGACAGGAATTGGTCATTCACATGGTTAGTCATAAAATCCTACATAAAACTTGTAGATCACTGAATATGATATGTTTGATTCCTTGCAATAGTTTTGCGATATAAAGGTGGTGATATTAGAGTCGTGCTAGTTGAGCAATTGTGAAATTGATAAATACTTGTGTTGAGGTTTGCAAGTCCCGTAGCATGCACGTATGGTGAACCGTTATGTAACGAAGTTGGAGCATGAGGTGTTCTTTGATTGCTTTCCTTATGAGTGGAGGTCGGGATCGCGCGATGGTTAAATCCTACCAACCCGTCCCCTAGGAGCATGCGTAGTAGTACTTTGCTTTGAGGGCAAGTAGACTTTTTCAATAAGTATATGAGTTCTTTATGACTAATGTGAGTCCATGGATATACGCACACTCACCCTTCCACTTTGCTAGCCTCTATTGTGCCGCGCAACTTTCGCCCGTGTCATGAAACCATTATTTACCTTCCTCAAAATAGCCACCATACCTACCTATTATGGCATTTCCATAGCCATTCCGAGATATATTGCCATGTAACTTCCATCATCATCATATACATGACTTGAGCATTCATTGTCATATTGCTTTGCATGATCGTAAGATAGCTAGCATGATGTTTTCATGGCTTGTCCATTTTTTGATGTCATTGCTATGCTAGATCATTGCACATCCCGGTACACCACCGGAGGCATTCATATAGAGTCATATCTTTGTTCTAGTATCGAGTTGTAATATTGAGTTGTAAGTAAATAAAAGTGTGATGATCATCATTATTAGAGCATTGCCCCAGTGAGGAAAGGATGATGGAGACTACGATTCCCCCACAAGTTGGGATGAGACTCCGGACTTTATGAATAATAAAATAGTCCAAAGAAGCCCAAATAAAAAAGAGAGGCCAAAGAAGCCCACCAAAAAATATTAAAAATAAAAAAATAAAAAAATGAGAGAAAAAGAGAGAAGGGGCAATGTTACTATCCTTTTACCACACTTGTGCTTCAAAGTAGCACCATGTTCTTCATAGAGAGAGTCTCCTATGCTTTCACTTTCATATACTAGTGGGAATTTTTTATTGTAGAACTTGGCTTGTATATTCCGATGACGGGCTTCCTCAAATGCCCTAGGTCTTCGTGAGCAAGCAAGTTGGATGCACACCCACTTAGTTTCTTTTGTTGTGCTTTCATACACTTATAGGTCTAGTGCATCTGTTGCATGGCAATCCCTACTCCTCGCATTGATATCTATTCATGGGCATCTCCATAGCCTGTTAATACGCCTAGTTGATGTGAGACTATCTTCTCCCTTTTTGTCCTCACAACCACCACCATATACCACCATAGTGCTATGTCCATGGCTTGCGCTCATGTATTGCGTAAGAGTTGAAAAAGCTGAAGCGCGTTAAAAAGTATGAACCAATTGCTTGGCTGAAACTGGGGTTATGCATGATGGGAGTATTTTGTGTAATGAAGATGGAGCATAGCCAGACTATATGATTTTGTAGGGATGAGCTTTCTTTGGCTATGTTATTTCGATAAGACATAATTGCTTGGTTGGTATGCTTGAAGTATTATTGTTTTTATGTCAAATGATAGACTATTGCTTTGAATCACTCGTGTCTTAATATTCATGCCATGATTAGATATATGATCAAGATTATTCTAGGTAGCATTCCACATCAAAAATTATATTTTTTATCATTTACCTACTCGAGGACGAGCAGGAATTAAGCTTGGGGATGCTGATACGTCTCCGTCGTATCTATAATTTTTGATTGTTCCATGCCAATATTATTCAACTTTCATATACTTTTGGCAACTTTTATATTATTTTTGGGACTAACATATTGATCTAGTGCCCAGTGCCAGTTCTTGTCTGTTGCATGTTTTATGTTTCGCAGAAACCCCATATCAAACGGAGTCCAAATGGGATAAAAACGGACGGAGAATTATTTTGGAATATTTGTGATTTTTGGGAAGTAAAATCAACGCTGGACAATGCCCGAGGTGGCCACGAGACAGGGGCCCACGCCCACTCCAAGTGGGCGCGCCCCCACCCTCCTAAGCACCCCGTAAGGCAGTTGATGCCCTTCTTTGGCCGAAAGAAAGCTAATTTTTGGAAAAAGACCTAGGTGAAGGTTTCAATCCAATCGGAGTTACGGATCTCTGGATATAAAAGAAACGGTGCCAGGGCAGAATCCCAGAATGCAGAAACAGAGAGAAACAGAGAGATAGATCCAATCTCGGAGGGGCTCTCGCCCCTCCCACGCCATGGGCGCCAAGGACCAGAGGGGAAACCCTTCTCCCATCTGGGGAGGAGTTCAAGGAAGAAGAATAAGAAGGGGGCCTCTCTCCCCCTTGCTTCCAGTGGCGCCGGAGCGCTTCCGAGGGCCATCATCATCACCGCGATCTTCACCAACACCTCCGCCATCTTCACCAACATCTCCATCACCTTCCCCCTTCTATATACAGCGGTCCACTCTCCCGCAACCCGTTGTACCCTCTACTTGAACATGGTGCTTTATGCTTCATATTATTATCCAATGATGTGTTGCCATCCTATGATGTCTGAGTAGATTTCCGTTGTCCTATCGGTGATTGATGAATTGATATGATTGGTTTGAGTTGCATGTTTTATTATTGGTGCTGTCCTATTGTGCCCTCCGTGTCGCGCAAGCGTGAGGGATTCCCGCTGTAGGGTTTGCAATATGTTTATGATTTGCTTATGGTGGGTGGCGTGAGTGAGAGAAGCACAGACCCGAGTAAGTAGGTTGTTTGCGTATGGGATAAAGGGGACTTGATACTTTACTGCTATGGTTGGGTTTTACCTTAATGATCTTTAGTAGTTGCGGATGCTTGCTAGAGGTCCAATCATAAGTGCATATGATCCAAGAAGAGAAAGTATGTTAGCTTATGCCTCTCCCTCAAATAGAATTGCAATAGTGATTACCAGTCTAGTAACGTAGTCAATTGCTTAGGGACAATTCCACAACTCCTACCACCAGTTTTCTACACTCGCTATATTTACTTTATTGTTTATTTATCTAAACAGCCCCTAGTTTATATTTACGTGCTCTTTATTATCTTGCAAACCTATCCTATCACACCTACAAAGTACTTCTAGTTTCATACTTGTTCTAGGTAAAGCAAACACTAAGCATGCGTAGAGTTGTACCGGTGGTCGATAGAACTTGAGGGAATATTTGTTCTACCTTTAGCTCCTTGTTGGGTTCGACACCCTTACTTATCGAAAGAGGCTATAATTGATCCCGTATACTTGCGGGTTATCAAGGAGAAATCCTCCCGGCTAGGGAAGGCAGAGAAGGAGCTCCAGGAGGCGAGGATTGACGTGCGAGGTGTCCGGGAGGAGCTCTGCCAAGCCGCGCAAATTGCAAATGGTAAGAAATACTTACTGTAGAGTGTGTTCGGAGGCAACTGGTTCGCCCTGCTGACGCGGCTCTAGCGCTCCACAAGCATCTTCGCCGAACTTCCGAAGAATGTGGCTGCTGCAATGAGGCACTATGCCACCCTTGAGGAGGACTCCACGTAGCGGCTCTTCTGGTGACAGTTTTCGGATTCCGAGCGTCCTCCCCTCCTTAGTGCTAAAATTAAGCAGCTGATGGAGATGCATCGGATGCCCGAGCTGGCCGTGAAGGACCTTTGTATCAGTCTGTGGCCTACCGAGCCCCTTCGAAACACCTACTTTGGCCTTGTGCAGAAGCTTTGGGAGGCGCCGCTCCGGATTGACGTTGTAAAGCGGTCAGTGTGCCTTGACGGGGCGAGGCTTGCATTCGTGAAGACCATGGTGCATTGGCCGAGTATTAATCCGATGGACATGGACACTGGTCCTCCGCCCAAGGGAAAGGAGCATCATCGCCCTGAGCAGTACTTTGCACAGGTGATGAATGGCGCGCGGGCGATAAAGGGCCAATGTTCGAAAGATGTAATATTTGAGTGATTGTGTTAAGTTTGTACCAAGTGGACCCTGTGCTTTATAATGCATCTGCCTGACTTGTTTTATATTGTCATGATTTAATTTTGACTCCTGTGCGGTCGTATGTTTATTCTGAAAGCTACCAGTCGCCGGCTTCAGCCCCCAAGTGAATATCACGAGGGGTGTTTTGTATCCGCACTGTTACTCTTAGCCAACGTCTTCTTACCCGCAGGCGGTAGTGCGGGAGCGGAACCAGGCAACCGGGCTATTCGGTTTTATTGCTTTCACTTAGCCGTAGGAGCTTGATGGTGGGGACTAGGGACTAGCCCCCGGTGTGTTGTGATGTACTTGGGGATCAAAACCTGCCCTTTCCGATCACATGGTTTGTGTTAAGACGAACCCTTCGCGTGACATGGCGAAATCTCCAACGGTTTTTAGAGTCAAAACTCGTCATCGGATCGCGGACCAGTTCGCGCTTACTATGACGGTCAGTTTTTGGATTTTTCCTCCTAAGGTACTTGACCGGGCAAACCAGAAGTACAATCGCAGGGGTTCTCCCTTTGCCCTCTTAGCCGAACGTGCGGAACATAAGAGGCAAGCATAGGAGCTGGGCAACCCAACTACTGACCCAAGACATACTTCAGATAGATGCATATAGTGCAATATCCGAGACGCCGAACACCTAGCAAAAAGCGATGCCGGACTTGAAGATATTGAGATGATATATAAATCATACTCTTGACTAGTTAATATATTTTCATGTCGGGCTGTGCGAAGAGCGAGTGGAGAATTAGAAAGGGGATAGAAAAAAATCACAAAAGGCAGATAGCCGAAGACCATAAATGGTGCTTTTATTATTTCTCGTAACATTAAGTCGTCTAACCGTACAATTCAAACTGCCAAGGCATTATAAAAATATAAGAGATGTACAGAATAAAGGTTTACGCAGGGCATTGATGCGTGAGTTGAAGCCTTTACTTCACCCTGCTGCACGTCTGCGGCTTTGCTTCTGGGAAGTGGGGGTTGGGACCTTCGATGTGACCTTGAGGGGTGAGAATCCTACTGATGGAGCTTTATACTTGGGGGTTTATGGATTTGGCCCTCGGGTCATCCGAGGACGAGGTAGTTTTGAAATTCGGTTTAGCCGAACATATATTTCGGATTTGTTGATATATATGCCTCACGTCTGCCCATGGTATTTTGAGTGCGAACTTGTGCTGGACGAGGCACGTAGAGTGCAAAGAATGTGGGCGTGCCATGGGGCGCCCGTCCCTATTTGTGGCGAACGCATGCAGGTTCCCATGACGGGGAACGGGTTCGAATCCGTTTACTATTGTCGCCGGCCTTTTCGGTGGGTCGGCATCCGGGCCTATATGGGCATGTCTGGTCTTCGGCCGCTAGGGCCACAGTGTGTTCTTTGGTTCGAAGTGAGCGTTCTGTGTTGCCGTTGATAGTTATGACGCCCGAGGGACCAAGCATCTTCAACTTGAGGTACACGTAATGCGGAACAACATTGAATTTGGTGAACGCTGTTTGGCCGAGGAAGGGCGTGATAGCCACTACGAAAAGGTGCAATTTCAAATATCAAGTCCTTGCTTCGGAAGTTATCCGGAGATCCAAACACTACTTCGAGCATCATGGTGCCCATGCAGCGGGCCTCCACTCCTGGAATGACCCGCTTAAAGGTGGTGTTACTGGGTTTGATCCTTGATGGATCGATCCCCATTTTTCTCACTGTATCCTTGTATATCAGATTCAGGCTGCTACCTCTGTCCATTAGGACTCTAGTGAGGTGGAATCCATCGATGATGGGGTCTAGCACTAGGGCTGCGGACCCTCCATGGCGTATGCTAGTGGGATGGTCCCTGCGATCGAACGTGGTCGGGCAAGCTGACCATGGATTAAACTTCAGCGCTACTAGCTCGACGAAGTATACGTCTTGTAGTGCTCGCTTCCTCTTCTTCTTCTGTATATGGGTTGCGTAAATCATGTTTACTGTCTTAACCTCGGAAGGGAAGGGTTTCTGGCCTCCACTAGTCGACCTGCGGGGCTCATCATCATCCTCTCTTCGTGGACTTTTGCCTGAGTCTTCAGTTGTGAATTTTCCGGCCTATTTGATCACCCAACAATTTCGGTTGGAGTGGTTGGCGGGCTTTTCTGACGTGTCGTGGATCTGACAAGGCCTGTCCAGAATTGTATCAAGTCTAGACGGGCCATCGCTATTGCCTTTAGGGGTTTTCTTTCGGGGTCCAGACTTCTGGTTTCAGAATCCGGCATTTACTGCCGTATCCTCGCCCTCGCCATCATTGTGGCGACATTTATCCTTACTGCATCGGGGATTTCCATTTCCATCCCGAACCTCGGAGGTACCGGGTGTGTTTGGGTTTGTGTTTTTGCGAGCAAGCCAATTATCTTCGCCTATGCAAAAGCGGGTCATGAGGGAAGTAAGTGCTGCCATAGTTCTTGGTTTGTCCTGGCCAAGCTGCCATGCGAGTCATTCGTCCTTGACACTATGTTTTAAGGCAGCCAAGGCTTCGGCATCCAGACAATCAACAATCTGGTTTTTCTTGGTCAGGAACCGGTTCCGAAATTGTCGGGCAGATTCTCTGGGCTATTGTGTGATGCGACTTAGGTCATCGGCATCCGGAGGCTGGACGTAGGTGCCGTGAAAGTCTGCTCGAAAAGCATCCTCGAGCTCTTCCCAGCAGCCTATGGTGTCCTCGAGAGGTTGTTCAACCAGTGTCGAGGTGGACCTTCTCGCGCAAAGGTCATCTCCTCACGCCATGTGGATGTGGAGGAGGAAATCCTCTGTTCATATGGCTGGATCTGTGGTTCCGTCGTATGATTCGATGTTCACAGGCTTGAAGCCTTCTGGGCATTGGTGTTGCATTACCCTCTCCGTGAAGCACAAGGGGTGTGCGGTGCCCCGAACTGGGGCTACATCTTGTCGGAGGTCTTCGACCCTCCGAATCTGTTGCTGCTCCCGGATTCTATCTTTTCGGTTTAGCCGATCGTAGTATCCTTCCTGGTAAGTGGGCGGGTCTTCTCTGGGTCCATAGATGGACTTGGTACAGCCTCCTCGAGCGTCTAGGTCATGGCAGAGGTCATACTCATAAGTGGGTCGTACTTGATCTTTGCCGTAATGGTGGGGTGGGGCGGTTGGGTGTTCGACCTTGTCAGCTTCTCTGTCATGCCCTCTAGGGGGTGGTCCGGCTGTTCGGCGCTTGTTTATGTCGGACGTGTTGGCTCTAAGGCCTCATTGTCGAACTGCGGCAGTAGTCTTTGCTTGGGATAACTTTTGGTTGGTTGTTCACGGCCGTACCCTTCTCCGGCAGCTAGGACTTAGTCGATCGGTCGTTTAGGGTGTCCTGTTCGGCCTTGATTTTTTGTTTTTGTTTCTTTAGGCTGCGGGCGATGGCTAAAATCCTCCGCTTGAACCGTTCCTTCTCCAGAGGGTCTTCGGGACGATGAAATTGTCATCCCCGAGACTGACCTCCTCTTCAGAGAGTGGGATGTAGTTGCTATCCTCAGAGTCGTCGGGGTTTTCTGGATTGAGCGGGTCCTCTTGCCCCGCGGGGTCATCCTGATGATGTTTGTTGGTTGCGTCTCCAGCGAGGTCATCCATACTATTTATGGTGCCATTCTCTGTAGAGTCCATGTTGCTTGCATGGCTTCAACATGGCTTTGATCAGCGGCGCTGTTTTTGGCGTTTGGGCGGCTCATCTCTAGGCTTGCCTCGGTCCTGATTAGGAGTGTCGATGCTGTCCTTGGGGGTGTCCACCATGTAAATGTCGTAGGTGGATGTGGCCGACCAGCGACCGGTGACGGGGGACAACATTGGCATTGGACGTGGCTCCGTCCTCCTCGTCCATGTATTCGACATTCTCCAAATTATAGTCTAGCATATCGGTTAAATCATCAATAGTGGCTACCAAGTGGGTGGTGGGTGGGATGCAAAATTCCCTATGGTACGCCTCGAAGGGTTGATGATTGAAGGTGGAGGGCGGGTCCTCCTAGATGGTCATATTCTGAATTCGGTCCAGCGCCTCGTTTATCATTGCGAGGGGTGCCGAACTCAAGGGTTCCGGGCCAAATTTTGGTGTAACAGAGGGGGGGGGGATTTCAATGCCCTGGCCGGTCCTTGGTTTCCGCTGGCCGTGTTGAGCTCGGGATGCGGAGTTGGATCCTTGAAGGCGTTTGGGCTGTCACTAGAGGTCAAGGACGGGCTTTGGTCCTTGCTTGTGGCTTCCCCGTCGGGGTTCGAGATCGAGCTGCTTTGGGCTGGGGGTGACCCCGGCCATTGGCTGCCGCTTTACCGTGAGGGCTCAAGGCCAGGCGAGTGTTGTGAAAGGATGGTTCAGCCGAGATTGATTCTTGGCCTCTACATCCTGATTCTACCCGAAGGTCTAGGATAGGTCTTCCGCGGTCATGGTGTGTCCGGACGGAGGCGGAGTCTGGCCCCCACTTAAAGCGGAGCTCTCCTGGCTCGAAGCTGCCGAGGCCGATCTGCTGATCAGATCGGAAAGGGACTCCAAAGCGGGCGTGGCAAATGTGTGGGAGGGGGAAGTGAATCCAGTGAAAAACAGATCGCCCCGTGTGTCCGCAACATATTCCAGACCACTGAATTGAATTTTGTGTCTGGGGGCTAAGGCGTCGATCTGACTTAGATGACCAATCGAGTCCGCGTGCAGCACGATGCTGCCAAACGTGAAGAGTTGCCTGGGGATGAAGAAGTCCCAGACCTAATGCCTTCTCCTATGATTAGGCGAGCCATCGATCCTTTGGGCGACCCCACAACGGAACTCTCAATGAAAGCACCAATGTCGGTGTCAAAACCGGCAGACCTCGGGGTTGGGGGTCCCGAGCTGTGGATCTAGGATTTATGGGGAACAAGGGACAACGAACACAATGTTTACCCAGGTTCAGGCCCTCTCGAAGAGGTAATACCCTACGTCCTTGTTGATTGTATTGGATGTATAATACGGTTTACAGAGTAGATCTTCCTCGAGATCTATATGAGCTAAGCCCTAAGGTGATGAGGCGATGAATGTAGCTTCAGCCCTAAGACTAAAAACCCTCGATTTATATAGACACCGATAGGGTGGTTACCGAAGATAGATTACAATAAGGGTTTAAAGGGATCATGCGCCTTCTTGACTTGGAGGGCACATCACGGCTGTCGGTGTCAAACCCGGCGGATCTCGGGTAGGGGGTCCCGAACTGTGCGTCTAAGGCTAATGGTAACATGAGGCGGGGGACACGATGTTTACCCAGGTTCGTGCCCTCTCGATGGAGGTAATACCCTACTTCCTGCTTGATTGATCTTGATGATATGAGTACTACAAGAGTTGATCTACCACCAGATCGTAGAGGCTAAACCCTAGAAGCTAGCCTATGATTATGATTGTCCTCGTCCTACGGACTAAACCCTCCGGTTTATATAGACACCGGAGGGGGCTAGGGTTACACAGAGTCGGTTACAGAGAAGGAGATCTACATATCCAAATTGCGAAGCTTGCCTTCCACGCAAAGGAGAGTCCCATCCGGACACGGGACGAAGTCTTCAATCTTGTATCTTCATAGTCCAATAGTTCGGCCAAAGTATATAGTCCGACTATCCGAGGACCCCTTAATCCCGGACTCCCTCAGTAGCCCCTGAACCAGGCTTCAATGACGATGAGTCCAGCGCGCAGATTGTCTTCGGCATTGCAAGGCGGGTTCTTCTCCAAATTCTCCAGAGTACCTGTTGTAATGAGCAGTGTCCAGCTTCCCATTAATGTTGCACTCCTCGGCTTCTGTGCTTTAATAATGGCTATCTCCACGTGTCAAGCGAATGCGAGAAGTCGGGGCATTTTTTCATTTGCCACCTTGACCATGCAAGTAAATCGTCTATTTAAAGAGTTGGGGATCCTCAGATCCAAATCACACCATCTCCTCCCAATGAGTATCCATTAGAGCGCGTCCGAAAAAAATCCATCCCATCATGGCCGGCAGTCGCGGCTCCTCCTCTCGCTCCCATAGCACCAAGCCAGGTGATTGGGAGAAGTGTTCCATTCCACATAGCCGATTGCAGACCCAGGGGTTCCTCCCGCCGGCCTACATGGTCCCCGTCCGAGCCGGACTAGCCACTTATAATGGCGGGGAGCAAGCGGAGAGTTCTCCCAACCCATCCAGGGGGGAGCGGGTATGCTTTGTCCCCTATTTGCCGAGGGGACTCGGATTTCCAATCCATCCATTCCTTCGCGAGATCCTGGAGTTCTACGATCTCCAGCTGCATAACCTTACTCCAGCCTCCATACTACATATCGCAGGCTATGTCGCCTTCTGCGAGCAATTTCTGGGCAGCGAAGCTCATTTCGAGCTATGGAAGAGGCTATTCTGCCTTGTACCCCGTACTCAGGAGGGGTCGATATATCAAGTGCGCGGAGCCGAAATATGGCGCATCGCTGGGACCGGATACCTGTCCGGTACTCCAAAGAAGACATCCGAAGACTGTCCTTCGGATTGGTTTTATATGGAGGGCATCCCTCTTCCGGACCCTATTCGGTTGGGCCTTCCTGAGTTTGTAAATGCCCCATTGAAGAAATGCCACAGCTGGCGCCCCCGGAGCCCCCAGGAGGAAGATAACAGAGAGATCCTTTTCCAGATGGACAAGATAAAGACACTGGCCAAATCAGGACTGACAATTGAGGTTATGTCAATATGTATAATGCGGGCAGTGCAGCCACTTCAGTATCGGGGGAAACCCATGTGGCACTTCAATGGAGAAGACGATGCCACCCGCTGCAGCCGTAAAGGTCTGGACTCTGCCGCCGCTCTGGTGAAAATACTGTCTGATTTGTACAAAGGAGAAGAAGAGGAGTTCATTCGTATTAAGCCACGGGATGGATTCTCCATGTACAACCCCCAAGCTGGGTGAGCTGCTATCTTTTATTCTAGTTTTTCCCGCATTCTTTAGCACAAATATTTACCTTGTCGATTCATAGCAGGAACTGCGAAAAGCTATGAGGGAGGTTCACAGCCCATCTCCACAACCAGAGGACCCCGACCGGGCCCTCGACCCCGGACTTAAAGAAGATCCGGACATATTTGTGGAGCTCGTCGACAGGACATTTTATCAGTTAAGCTGCGATGGTACCTTGGTGGCCATCATAGCTGATTATCCTGGCCTACTCCCTGTATCACATGTAAGTAAAACCGGAGTCCCAACTTCCAAGAAGGATTCCCTCTTTGCAAATTACCCACCGCACATGTATTGCATTTTACAGGGAAGGCCATCAGGACGCCGCGCCGAACCCATGGTTACTCGTCAACAAGGGACACCGAAGCCGGGTAGGCTTCAAAGGAAGGCGGTCAGGACCGAGACACCGTTGCAAAGGTATGATTAAAAACCTTCTACGTAATTATCGTTGTTAAAATATAACAATGTCCATGGTTTCCTGGCAGAAAAAGCGCTCGTCGGACTATATCCGGGGAGCCTGCCGGCCACGCCTCCACCAGCCAGACTCAGAGGCCGGACTCTAGGGCGGAGGTCAATGCAGGGACAACGCCAGATGATCCTCCTACAGAAGATGCAGATAGATCCTCCGCTACGAACTCCGAAGTGGAGAGTGCCACGAATCATAGGCGCCGGCGGGCCACACTACGCGACCCTAATTTCTCTAAAGAGGCGTTCAACGCCTTCAAATCAGGGGACGTGTACATCCGAGCTACTCAATATGGCCTCGCCAAAGCCACGGACCAGTATGTAAAGGATATACGGGTAAGAAAATTTGATAAGTATGTATATTAGTAGCCCTTGAGACTTGAAACAGTTGGCAAATTGATTTAAGGATCAATTATGTGCATAGGTTCTTACAGAGAAGAATACCCAGCTGTCTAAAGAGCTGGAGGAGTGCAAAGCCCAGCTACGGGCCGCAGTCACCGGAATGGAGGAGTCCAAGAAGGCCTCATCTAGTAATAATTGTCTTGATCGAAAAGAATATACTGACATATACCAGTTAGTATTTGACACACGTGCAAATCTAACAATAGATTCTGCAGACAATCCCGGAGGTAATCCGGAGATCGTATCGGAGGATGAACAACATGCTCAACGACAACTAAAGGCTGGCGAGTGATAACCCACAAGTGTAGGGGATCGCAACAGCTTTCGAGGGTAAAGTATTCAACCCAAATTTATTGATTCGGCACAAGGGGAGCCAAAGAATATTCTTGAGTATTAGCAGTTGAGTTGTCAATTCAACCACACCTGGATAACTTAGTATCTGCAGCAAAGTATTTAGTAGCAAAAGTGGTATGATAATAAAGGTAACGGTAGCAAAAGTAAAGATAATAGTTTTTGGGTTTTTGTAGTAATTGTGACAGTAGCAACGGAAAAGTAAATAAGCGAAGAACAATATATGAAAAGCTCGTAGGCAATGGATCAGTGATGGATAATTATGCAGGATGCGATTCCTCATATAATAGCTATAACATAGGGTGACACAGAACTAGCTCCAATTCATCAATGTAATGTAGGCACGTGTTCCGTAAATAGTCATACGTGCTTATGGAAAAGAACTTGCATGACATCTTTTGTCCTGCCCTCCCGTGGCAGCGGGGTCCTAGCGGAAACTAAGGGATATTGAGGCCTCCTTTTAATAGAGAACCGGAACAAAGCATTAGCACATAGTGAATACATGAACTCCTCAAACTACGGTCATCACCGAGAAGTATCCCGATTATTCTCACTTCGGGGTTGTCGAATCATAACACATAATAGGTGACTATAGACTTGCAATATAGGATCAAGAACACACATATATTCATGAAAACATAATAGGTTCAGATCTGAAATCATGGAACTCGGGCCCTAGTGACAAGCATTAAGCATAGCAAAGTCATAGCAACATCAATCTCAGAACATAGTGGATACTAGGGATCAAACCCTAACAAAACTAACTTGATTACATGGTAAATCTCATCCAACCCATCACCGTCCAGCAAGCCTACGATGGAATTACTCACACATGGCCGTGAGCATCATGAAATTGGTGATTGAGGATGGTTGATGATGACGACGGCGACGAATCCCCCTCTCCGGAGCCCCGAATGGACTCGAGATCAGCCCTCCCGAGAGAGATTAGGGCTTGGCGGCGGCTCTGTGTCATAAAACGCGATGAAACTTTCTCCTTTTATTTTTTTCTCCCCGAACGTGAATATATGGAGTTGGAGTTGAGGTCGATGGAGGTCCAGGGGGCGCACGAGATAGGAGGGCGCGCCCTAGGGGGGCGCCCCCTGTCTCGTGGACAGCCTGTGGGCCCCTGGTCTTGATTCTTTCGCCAAAAATTCTTATTAATTCCAAAAAGTGCCTCCATGGATTTCCAGGACATTCCGAGAACTTTTCTTTTCTACACATAAAACAACATCATGGCAGTTCTGCTGAAAACAGCATCCGTCTGGGTTAGTTTCATTCAAATCATGCAAGTTAGAGTCCAAAACAAGGGCAAAAGTGTTTGGAAAAGTAGATACGTTGGAGACGTATCAACTCCCCCAAGGTTAAAGCTTTGCTTGTCCTCAAGCAATTCAGTTGATAAACTGAAAGAGATAAAGAAAAACTTTTACAAACTCTGTTTGCTCTTATTGTTGTAACATGAAAAGCCAACATTCAAGTTTCAGCAAATATTATGAACTAACCATACTCACAATAACACTTAGGTCTCACAATTACTCATATCAATAGCATAATCAGCTAGCGAGCCATAATAATAAAACTCGGATGACAACACTTTCTCAAAATAATCATAACATGATATAACAAAATGGTATCTCGCTAGACCTTTATGAGACCGCAAAACATAAATGCAGAGCACCTTTAAAGATCAAGGACTGACTAAACATTGTAATTCATGGTAAAAGAGATCCAGTCAAGTCATACCCAATATAAACCAATAATAATGAATGCAAATGACAATGTGCTCTCTAGCGGGTGCTTTTAATAAGAAGGGTGATGACTCAACATAAAAGTAAATAGATAGGCCCTTCGCAGAGGGAAGTAGGGATTTGTAGAGGAGCCAGAGCTTGATTTTAAAATAGAGATTGAATAGCGGCATACTTTCGCTGTCAACGCAACAACTATGAGATGGTTGTATCTTCCATACTATATGCATTATAGGCAGTTCCCAAACAGAATGGTAAAGGTTTATACTCCTCTAACCACAAACAAGCATCAATCCATGGCTTGCTCGAAACAACGAGTGCCTCCAACTGACAACAGCCCTGGGGGAGTTTTGTTCAATTATTTTGATTTGCTTTGATCTTTTTGGATCATGGGACTAGGCATCCCGGTTACTAGCCCTTTCTCGTGAATGAGGAGCGGAGTCCACTCCTCTTGAGAATAACCCACCTAGCATGGAAGATATAGGCAGCCCTAGTTGTAACATGAGCTGCTCGAGCATACAAAACAGAATTTCATTTGAAGGTTTGGAGTTTGGCACATACAAATTTACTTGGAACGGCAGGTAAATACCGCATATAGGTAGGTATGGTGGACTCATATGGAACAACTTTGGGGTTTAAGGAGTTTGGATGCACAAGCAGTATTCCCGCTTAGTACAGGTGAAGGCTAGCAAAAGACTGGGAAGCGACCAACTGAGAGAGCGACAACAGTAGTAAACATGCATTAGAATTAATTCACACCAAATACAAGCGTGAGTAGGATATAATCCACCATGAACATAAATATCGTGAAGGCTAGGTTGATTTGATTCAACTACATGCGTGAACATGTGCCAAGTCGAGTCACTCAATTCATTCAAAGGAGGATACCGTCCCATCATATCACATCATAATCATTCTAATAGCATGTTGGCACGCAAGGTAAATCATTATAACTCATAGCTAATCAAGCATGGCACAAGCAACTATAATATCTAAATGTCGTTGCAGATATATTTACTTCATAATAGCTGACTCAGAAACGAGGAACTCATCATATTTACAAAAACAAGAGAGGTCGAGTTCATACCAGCTTTTCTCATCCCAATAAGTCCATCATATATCGTCATTATTGCCTTTCACTTGCATGACCGAACGATGTGTATAATTATAAGAGTGCACGTGCATTGGACTAAGCTGGAATCTGCAAGCATTCAACTCAAGAGAGAAGACAGGGTAAAATGGGCTCTAAGTTAAATAAACAATCATGCATATAAGAGCCACTAAGCATTTTCAATAGAGTCCTCTCAACCCCCAAAAGAAAGAAAAGAAAATAAAATTATTTACACGGGAAAGCTCCCAACAAGTAAGAAGAAGAACTAGAAATCTTTTTGGGTTTTCATTTTAATTTCTACTACAAGCATGGAAATTAAACTAACTAATTTTTTTGGTTTTTCTTAAAGTTTATCAAACACACAAGAATAATACTAGAAAAAGAAATTTAAACTAACATGGATAATACAATGAAAGAGTATGAGCACCAACAACTAGTCTGTGAACATGAATGTAAAGTCGGTGAGAAATACGTACTCCCCCAAGCTTAGGCTTTTGGCCTAAGTTGGTCTAGTACCAAGGACCGCCGCTACTGTCCCCGGTGTACTGGGAGGTGTAATCAGGATACCATTGGCTGGTCATCTCTGGATCCCACTAGACAGATGATGCACGATAAGAGTCTAGTTCAGGTTCCGGCTCAGGTTCAGGTTCTGGAGTAAAAGCTGTGGCTCGATGATTGTTCACTGCCTCCGGTATGACAAGAAAATTTTCTGCAAGCAAATCAAACAATAGAGGCACAGGCAAAATAATAATCTCAATGTGCTTCTTATTAAATCTAAGTTTATACAAGAGCAATTTATCTTTGTTGTCAACAATAAACTTGTGTGCTACCATGCTCTTGTAATCTAAAATGTGAGGAGGCAATTTTGTCTCCTCCTTCTCATGGTGCCTAATGGGTATCTGAAAATATTTTAGCAAGACGTGCAGCATAGATACCTCCAAATATGGGGCCTTTTGTACGATTCAGGGCTAGCCGTTTAGCAACGACGGCACCCATACTAAAAGTATTGTCTCCAAGAAAGGCATGTTGAAGAATGATAATATCAGGAACGCTCAAGTTTCCACTATTCCCACGACCAATCAAGCATCTACTAGCAAATATGGCAAAGCAGCGTAAAACAGGAAAGTGTATGCTAGAGACTTTTGCCTCAGAGCCCTTCTTTGGCTCCTCTACAACTATAGTTTTAACAAAGCCATCCACATCTTCACGATGAGGTTCCTCTAATTCTCCCTCATAAGGTATCCTACACACCGCGCAAAAATTACGTAAAGACATTTCTTTGAATTCATCGTATAAATGAAATGATACTGCAGGCGGTGACTTCTTAGGATGATAATAAAAGTTTTGCACAAAAGTATTGGTGAGTAAGAGATACTGATCGATTCGGTCGTTGATGAACCCGGTGAGGCCTGCAGTCTCAATCAAAGAGTAAAAATCTTCATGAATTCCAGCTTCTTTCAAGATCCTCGCACGACCATTCACACGATCGTACTTCCGCTAAGCGAGGAAGATTATACTTGGCTTTTTCCTTCTCTTTGGCTTGTTTTTCCTGAGAGATTTGGCTAGAAGAGCCCTTCAGAAACCTCCTTAACATTTTCTGAAAATTTCTGAAATTTTAGTAACTTCAAAATAAAAGTGAATAAAACTAAAGAAGATTGATAGCAACTACTCCTACAAGTGCCTAGAGCCTATATCATGCATTGGAATTGCTTGGGAGCTCAAAAATTTAACATGCAAGGTCAAGAACATGGTCACCTATGTAGCAAAAATTTGCAATGAATAAAGCACTAGAACAAAAACTAATTGGACCAATGGAGGAGTCACATACCAAGCAACAATCTCCCAAAGCAGTTTTGTGAATGAAGCTTTGAGCAAGGAGATCGAAAATCGCAGCAAAATGAGCTAGAACTCGTGCTTGAGCTGGATGGGGATTTTTTTGCGTAGAAGATAAAGTGTGTGGTTGCTGGCATAAGTGGAGGGGGGCCACCAGGGGCCCACGACACAGGGGGCGCGCCCTATAGGGGGGGCGCCGTCCACTCTCGTGGCCTGGTGCTTGCCCCTCCTGCAGTGAATTCAGTGCCTAAAATCCTCAAATATTCCAGAAAAAATCATACTAAATTTGCAGGGCATTTGGAGCACTTTTATTTTTGGACTATTTTTTATTGCACGGATAATTCAAAAAACAGACAGATAATACTATTTTGCTTTATTTATTCTAAATAACAGAAAGCAAAAACAAGGTACAGAAGGTTGTGCCTTCTAGTTTCATCCATCTCGTGATCATCAAAATTAATCCACTAGCAAGGTTGATCAAGTCTTGTTAACAAACTCATTCCGAATAACACGGAACCAGAGAAATTTCGAATAACACTAATTTACCTCAACCGGGATATGAAAATCCCCAACAATAAGAATATCATATTTTTTCTTGACAGTAGGAAGAGGAAATTCAAAACCTCGAATAATAATAGTTGGAGCTTTTCCAATAGAATTGATGCTATGAACTTGAGATTGTTTCCTCAGAAAATGTACCGTATGCTCATTAGCATTAACATGAATAGTGACATTGCCTTTGTTGAAATCAATAACAGCCCCTACAGTGTTAAGAAAAGGTCTAGCAAGGATAATAGACATACTATCGTCCTCGGGAATATCAAGAATGACAAAGTCCGTTAAAATAGTCACATTTGCAACCACAAGAGGCACATCCTCACAAATACCGATAGGTATGGCAGTTGATTTATCAGCCATTTGCAAAGATATTTGGTAGGTGTCAACTTATTCAATTCGAGTCTACGATATAAAGAGAGAGGCATAACACTAACACCGGCTCCAAGATCACATAAAGCAGTTCTAACGTAATTTCTTTTAATGGAGCATGGTATAGTTGGTACCCCCGGATCTCCAAGTTTCTTTGGTATTCCACCCTTAAAAGTGTAATTAGCAAGCATGGTGGAAATTTCAGCTTCCGGTATCTTTCTTTTATTTGTGATGATATCCTTCATATACTTAGCATAAAGATTTACTTTGAGCATATCAGTTAAGTGCATACGTAAGAAAATAGGTCTAATCATTTCAGCAAAGCGCTCAAAATCCTCATCATCCTTTGACTTTGATGGTTTAGGAGGAAAGGGCATGGGTTTCTGAACCCATGGTTCTCTTTCTTTACCGTGCTTTCTAGCAACAAAATCTCTCTTATCATAACGTTGATTCTTTGATTGTGGGTTATCAAGATCAACAGCAGGTTCAATTTCTACATCATTGTTTTTGCTAGGTTGAGCATCAACATGAACATTATCATTATCATTATCACTAGGTTCATGTTCATCACCGATTGTGTTTCAAACATCGAAATAGAAATATCATTGGGATTCTCGTGTGTCTCTGAGAGGTTCACTAGAAGCATGCAAAGTTCTATCGTTTTTCTTCTTCTTCTTTAGAAGAACTAGGTGCCTCTAAATTGTTTCTCTGAGAATCTTGCTCGATTCTCTTAGGGTGGCCTTCATGATACAAAGTTTCTTGAGTCATTCTACCAATTCTAGTAGCCACTCTAACAGCATAGTCATTTTTATTATTTAATTCATCAAGCAAATCATTTTGTGCTTTAAGTACTTGCTCAGCTTAAGTAGCAACCATAGAAGCATATTTGCTAACGAGTTTGAGTTCATCTTTAACTCTAGCTATATTATCACCTACGTGTGCTATCTCGAAAGCATTATTCTTTAGCTCTCTACCAACATAAGCATTAAAACTTTCTTGTCTAGCCATAAAGTCATCAAATTCATCTAAGCACGGGCTATGAAATTTAGTAGAGGGGACTTCAACTTTATCATATCTATAGAGAGAATTTACCTTTACTACCTGTGTCGGGTCATCAAGACAATGTGGTTCTTCAACAGGCGGTATATTAAGACCATGTATTTCTTCAATAGGTGGTAAATTCTTAACATCTTCGGCTTTAATACCTTTTTCTTTCATTGATTTCTTTGCCTCTTGCATATCTTCAGGACTAAGAAATAAAACACCTCTCTTCTTCGGAGTGGGTTTAGGAATGGGCTCAGGAGTTGGCTCAATTGGTTCAAGAATCACTTCAGGAATTGGCTCAGGAAGAGTCCAATTATTTTCATTAGTCAACATATTATTCAATAATATTTCAGCTTCGTTGACTGTTCTTTCCCTGAAAACACAACCAACACAACTATCCAAGTAGTCCTTGGAAGCATCGGTTAGTCCATTATAAAAGATATCAAGTATTTCATTTTTCTTAAGAGGATGATCAGGCAAAGCATTAAGTAACCGTAGAAGCCTCCCCCAAGCTTGTGGGAGACTCTCTTCTTTGGTTTGCACAAAATTATATATTTCCCGCAAGGCAACTTATTTTTTATGAGCAGGGAAATATTTAGCAGAGAAGTAATAAATCATATCTTGGGGACTACGCACACAACCAGGAGCAAGAGAATTGTACCAAGTCTTAGCATCACCCTTTAACGAGAACGGAAATATCTTAAGGATATAATAATAGCGAGACTTCTCATCATTAGTAAATAGGGTGGCTATATCATTCAACTTGGTAAGATGTGCCACAACAGTTTCAGATTCAAGGCCATAAAAAGGATCAGATTCAACTAAAGTAATAATCTCAGGATCAACAAAGAATTCATAATCCTTATCAGTAACACAAATAGGTGAAGTAGCAAAAGCAGGATCGGATTTCATTCTAGCATTAAGGGACTGCTGCTTCCATTTAGCTAATAATTTCTTAAGATCATATCTATCATTGCAAGCAAAGATTTCCCTAGCAGCTTCTTCATTCATAGCATAACCCTTAGGAACAACTAGCAATACATAATCATTGGGAGAACCTTCATCATCACTATCATCAATAATAGGTTCTTCAGTAATTTCATTCCCCCTAACTCTAGCAAGTTGTTCATCAAGAAATTCACCTAATGGCAAAGTAGTATCACACACAGAAGTAGTTTCATCATTCATAGCAGAAGTGGCATCATCAATAACATGCGACATATCAGAATTCATAGCAGTAGCAGGTTTAAGTGTCGCAAGCCTACTAATAACGGAAGGAGAATCTAGTGCAAGGCTAGATGGCAGTTCCTTACCTCCCCTCGTAGTTGAGGGCAAAATAGTAGTTCGGTCATCTTTCAAGTTCTTCATAGTGATCAACAGATATAAATCCCAAGTGACTTAGAGAATAGAGCTATGCTCCCCTGCAACGGCGCCAGAAATTAGTCTTGATAACCCACAAGTGTAGGGAATCGCAATAGCTTTCGAGGGTAAAGTATTCAACCCAAATTTATTGATTCGGCACAAGGGAAGCCAAAGAATATTCTTGAGTATTAGCAGTTGAATTGTCAATTCAACCACACCTGGATAACTTAGTATCTGCAGCAAAGTATTTAGTAACAAAAGTGGTCTGATAATAAAGGTAACGGTAGCAAAAGTAAAGATAATAGTTTTTGGGTTTTTGTAGTAATTGTAACGGTAGAAACGGAAAGGTAAATAAGCGAAGAACAATATATGAAAAGCTCACAGGCAATGGATCAGTGATGGATAATTATGCCGGATGCGATTCCTCATGTAATAGCTATAACACAGGGTGACACAGAACTAGCTCCAATTCATCACTGTAATGTAGGCATGTATTCCGTAAATAGTCATACGTGCTTATGGAAAAGAACTTGCATGCCATCTTTTGTCCTACCCTCCCGTGGCAGCGGGGTCCTAGCGGAAACTAAGGGATATTAAGGCCTCCTTTTAATAGAGAACGGAACAAAGCATTAGCACATAGTGAATACATGAACTCCTCAAACTACGGTCATCACCGAGAAGTATCCCGATTATTGTCACTTCGGGGTTGTCGGATCATAACACATAATAGGTGACTATAGACTTGCAAGATAGGATCAAGAACACGCATATATTCATGAAAACATAATAGGTTCAGATCTGAAATCATGGCACTCGGGCCCTAGTGACAAGCATTCAGCATAGCAAAGTCATAGCAACATCAATCTCAGAACATAGTGGATACTAGGGATCAAACCCTAACAAAACTAACTTGATTACATGGTAAATCTCATCCAACCCATCACTGTCCAACAAGCCTACGATAGAATTACTCACACATGGCGGTGAGCATCATGAAATTGGTGATGGAGGATGGTTGATGATGACGACGGCGACGAATCCCCCTCTCCGGAGCCTCGAACGGACTCCAGATTAGCTCTCCTGAGAGAGATTAGGGCTTGGCGGCGGCTCCGTGTCATAAAACGCGATGAAACTTTCTCCTTTTATTTTTTCCTCCCCGAACGTGAATATATGGAGTTGGAGTTGAGGTCGGTGGAGTTCTAGGTGTCTTGTGGACAGCCTGTGGGCCCCGTGGCCTTGATTCTTTTGCCAAAAATTCTTATTAATTCCAAAAAGTGCCTCCATGGATTTCCAGGACATTCCGAGAACTTTTATTTTCTACACATAAAACAACATCATGGCAATTCTGCTAAAAACAACGTCAGTCCGGGTTAGTTTCATTCAAATCATGCAAGTTAGAGTCCAAAACAAGGGCAAAAGTGTTTGGAAAAGTAGATACGTTGGAGATGTATCAGCGAGCACGTGCTTACAAAGGTTATACAGGAGAAGAATGATCTCCAGGACGCGAAGACCCGGCTGGACATTGAATTAAAGGATGTTCGGGCCCAGCTTGCTGACTCCGTGAAGGAGAATAAGAAGCTTTGATGCGGCATTTTTAGTAAGTGCTCGAACGAACCTATATAAAGTTCGGCGAAGAAGAGGGCTAACAGAATTATGTCTATAGGTATGCTGACAGGTCACCCCGAAGAGGAGATGCCCGGATCTGCAGGCGATCTTCTGCAAGAGCTCTCACAACTGCACGGAAAGATTCGGCAGGTGATGCAGGGTATTGCCCATGCTTTGTGTCCGTCCGCATCCCTCCCCGAAGGCATGGGAGAGCTCATGGATATGCTCAAGGGAGCATGGCGGCGCTTCCGATTATGGAAGATATCAGCCTGCCGTCAAGGTGCAAGGGAGGCCTGGGCCATGGTGAAGACATGATACACCAAAACTGACCCAAACCACATGGCCGAAGTCGGACCTGTAGGGTCATATGGAAAAGAGATCCCCGTTAGTCTGGTATATGACCATGTAGCATTAGCCGCGAAGTATTCCCAACAGGATTGTAGGCTAGACAGCCTGTTGGATGGTATAGAAGAAGAGTTTAGTCAGTCTAAGTGACTTTGTACATCAAAGGACATATTTTGTCCCTAGCCGGATTGTAAATCATTTGTCTTGGCGGACCCTTTCACTTTAATCTCTGGACCCGACAGTCCGGAGTGTATCCGAATACCCGCTCAGTTATGTAAAAACCGGGGCACGCATGGAAACTAGGCGTAGGGGTCATAAGTGCTTGAACAGACAAGTACCCAACTAGCTATGTTATATTACATGGATAGTAAGAAACATCTTCTAGGGAGAATTGTTCCGTTAAGGGTTCGTTTCCCTGGGTACGCATGAAGGAAATATGCCCTAGAGGCAATAATAAAGTTATTATTTATTTCCTTATTTCATGATAAATGTTTATCATTCATGCTAGAATTGTATTAACCGGAAACATAATACATGTGTGAATGCATAGACAAACAGAGTGTCACTGGTATGCCTCTACTAGACTAGCTTGTTAATCAAAGATGGTTATGTTTCCTAACCATGAACAAAGGGTTGTTATTTGATTAACAAGGTCACATCATTAGTTGAATGATTTGATTGACATGACCCATTCCATTAGCTTAGCACACGATCGTTTAGTATGTTGCTACTGCTTTTATCCATGACTTATACATGTTCCTATAACTATGAGATTATGCAACTCCGTTTACGGAGGAACATTTTGGTGCTACCAAGCGTCTGGCGAAAGCTGGGTGATTATAAAGGAGTACTACAGGTGTCTCCAAAGGCAGATGTTGGGTTGGCGTATTTGAGATTAGGTTTTGTCACTCCGATAGTCGGAGAGGTATCTCTGAGCCCTCTCGGTAATACACATCACTTAAGCCTTGCAAGCATTACAACTAATGAGTTAGCTGTGAGATGATGTATTACGGAACGAGTAAAGAGACTTGCCGTAGCGAGATTGAACTAGGTATTGGATACCGATGATTGAATCTCGGGCAAGTAACATACCGATGACAAAGGGAACAACGTATGTTGTTATGCGGTCGACCGATAAAGATCTTCGTAGAATATGTAGGAGCCAATATGGGCATCCAGGTCCCGCTATTGGTTATTGACCGAGGCGTGTCTCGGTCATGTCTACATTGTTCTCGAACCGTAGGGTCCACACGCTTAAGGTTTCGATGGCGGTTATATTATGAGTTTGTGTTTTTGATGTACCGAAGAAGTTGAGTCCCGGATGTGATCACGGACATGACGAGGAGTCTCGAAATGGTCGAGACATAAAGATTGATATATTGGACGGCTATATTCGGACACGGAAAGGTTCGGAAGTTTCGGAGAAAACCGGAGTCTTGGGAGGTTACCTTAACCCCCGGGAAGTTATGGGCCTTAGTGGGCCAAGAGGGAGAGAGAGGGCCGCACGGTGGTGGCGCCCTGTGGGAGTCCGAATAGGACAAGGAGGCGCGCCCCTTCCCTCTCCTCTCCTCTCCTTCCTTCCCCTTCCTCCTTCCTAGTTGGACTAGGAAAGGGGAGTCCTACTCCCACTAGGAGGAGGACTCCCCCCCCCTTGGCGCGCCTCCTAGGGCCGGCTGGCCCTCCCCCTTGCTCCTTTATATACGGGGGCAGGGGGGCACCCTAGGACACACAAGTTGATCCTTGAGATCGTTCCTTAGCCGTGTGCGGTGCCCCCCTCCACCATATTCCACCTCGGTCATATCGTAGCGGTGCTTAGGCGAAGCCCTGCGTCGGTAGAACATCAAGATCGTCACCATGCCGTCGTGCTGACGGAACTCTTCCTCCCCGAAGCTCTGCTGGATCGGAGCTCGAGGAGCGTCACCGAGCTGTACGCGTGTCAAGAACTCGGAGGCACCGGAGTAACGGCGCTGGGATCGGTTGGATCGCGAGGAGAACGTACGACGACTTCCTCTACGTTGTGAACGCTTCCGCTTCGGTCTATGAGGGTACGTAGACAATACTCTCCCCTCTCGTTGCTATGCATCACCATGATCTTGCGTGTGCGTAGGAAATTTTTTGAAATTACTACGTTCCCCAACAACGCATGCATTAATGTGCATGTCCGAACTGCGAAAAAACGATGCAGGATATAAGCTTCTTGGGGCATGTTTTGCAATAAGTAAAAGACATCTTTTGTTCACCGATCGAATATTCCCTTAAGAACACTAGCTTTCGGCTTCACCCAGTCTGAGGTACACATCCGGCTGACCCGGCAGTAACAATCGCAGAGGTGCTCCCCTTATGCCCTAGGCGAATTAACGGGAACGTAGGGCATAAACACAAGAGCCAGGCAACCCAACTTGGCCAAAACTTAAGTCATATCGATGCATATAGTGGTGAAAAAGGTACATATGAAGAAGTGACGCATATGTGGTGGGCATAAAGCCCAGAAGATAGTTATATTAAGCTTCTATATAAGAAGCCCCCTGGTATATTGAGCGCGCGTAGCGCGGCATTAGTGTGCAGTCAAAGCATACGTGAAGCTTTTAAGGCTATATAAAAAAGAAAGAGAGAGAGAGAGAGGATATAACAACCTAAATTAACCAAACTTGCCTGATGTTGAGGCAATCAAGAAAGCTGCATAAGTGAATATATAACCCACTCAAAAAAAGAGGGCGCTCCGGAGGCAGAAATAGAACTCGCCAAGAGAGCTCCAAAAATTGGGTATTAACTGAGTCAAACAACGGGCACACTGTTTTTAAAGGGAAGGGAGAGGTAGGCTGGAAAGAGAGTGAGAGGATATAACTTAAAAAGGAATACGAAGGTAAGAAGACAAACACAGAGTTCGGCCCTAGGCGTAGAATCTTCGAAGTCTGGCCGCGTTCCATCGGTTCGGCTCGAGTCGATTGTCTGATGCATCACGCAGACGGTACGCTCCTCCGGTGAGAACTTTATCAATGATGAAGGGACCCTCCCACTTGGGCTTGAGTTTGTCCTTTTTCTTCTCTGGTAGGCGTAGAACGAGTTCACCAATGTTATAAGTTTTGGCCCATCCTTCTCTGCTTTGATACCTTCGAGCCTGCTGTTGATAGAATGCAGAACGATCCTTTGCGACGTTGCACTCCTCCTCCAGGGCATCTCAACTGTCCGATCCAACTCGGCTTCTCCCTCTTCGTACATGCGCACTCGAGATAAGTCATGGATGATATCACAGGGTAGCACTGCCTCTGCGCCGTACACCATAAAAATGGTGTGTATCCGGTTGTGCGATTTGGCGTGGTCCGCAACCCCCATAGTACAGAGTCGAGCTCCTTGACCCAGTGCGTATCTGATTCCTTCAAGGATCGCACTAGTCTGGGTTTAATGCCGCTCATAATAAGACCATTTGCTTGTTTGATTTGATCGTTTGTTTGGGGGTGATAGACGGAGGCATAATCTAGCTTAATGCCCATTTTGCCGCACCAAGTTTTCACCTCGTCGGATGTGAAGTTTAAGCCGTTATCGATGACGATGCTGTGGGGGACACTGTTACGGTGTACGACCCCGGATATGAAGTCTATCACTGGTCCGGACTCGGCCGTTTTAACTTGTTTGGCTTCTATCCATTTGGTGAATTTATCTACCATGACCAACAAGTATTTCTTCTTATGGCTTCCTCCTTTAAGGGGTCCAACCATATCAAGCCCCCAGATCGGAAAGGGCCAAGTTACAGGGATTGTTTGGAGAGCGGTAGGTGGCATATGGCTTTGATTTGCAAAAAGCTGGCAACCGACGCAATGTTGGACAAGGTCTTGTGCGTCTACCCGGGTTGTCGGCCAGTAGAAACATGTACGGAAGGCCTTGCTTACGAGTGCCCGAGCTGCGTCTTGGTGGCCGCCGAGTCCGGCATGAATTTTGGCCAAGAGCTCCCGCACTTCCTCTTCGGAGATGCACCTTTGGAGCACTCTAGTCGCGCTTTTCTTATAAAGCTCTCCCTCGTGGACTTTGTAGGCTTTAGAGTGCCGCACAATGCAACGTGCCTCATTTTGGTCCTCAGGGAATTCTTGCCTATTTAGGTAGGCTAAGAAGGGTTCTGTCCACGGGGCAATGACAACCATAATCACGTGTGTCGAAGGTGTTATTTCGGTGGCGGAGCCTCCGATTACGTCAGAGTGTTCGGGATCTGGGGTTGTGTTCGAGTCCGGACTGGTATTGCCGATATCCCCTTCCCACACCATTGGCTTGAACCGCCTTTCCAAAAAGATATTAGGTGGGAGGGGTCGCTCTTAGCGCCGATGCGGGCGAGGATATCCGCTGCTTGATTGTTTTCTCGGACCACATGGTGGAATTCGAGCCCCTCGAACCGAGCTGACATTTTGAGGATGGCATTGCGGTAGGCCGCCATTTTTGGGTCCTTGGCGTCAAAGTCTCCATTTATTTGAGATATTGCAAGGTTTGAATCCCGACGCACTTCTAGGCGTTGAATGCCCATGGAGACTGCCATCCGAAGACCATGCAACAGGGCCTCATATTCGGCTGCATTGTTGGAATCTGTGTATAGTATTTGGAGTACGTATTGGACTGTATCTCTGGTGGGGGATGTCAGGACAACGACCGCCCCTAGACCAGCCAGCATCTTAGAGCCGTCGAAGTGCATGATCCAATCGGAGTACGCGCCGTACTCTTTAGGGAGTTCGGCTTCTGTCCATTCGGCGACGAAGTCAGCCAATACTTGCAACTTAATGGCTCGCCTGGGTTGTATGTTATGTCGAACGGGAGGAGCTCGATAACCCATTTAGCAATCCGGCCCATGGCATCGCGGTTATTTATTATGTCATTGAGTGGTACTTCGGAGGCCATCGTGATTGAACACTCTTGAAAGTAGTGTTGTAGTTTTCGGGATGCCATGAAGACCGCGTACGCTATCTTTTGATAAAGTGGGTACCGTGACTTGCATGGAGTGAGGACAGTGGATACGTAGTATACCAGCTTTTGAAGCGGGAACTTATGTCCGTCTGTCTCTCGTTCGACGACGAGCACTGCGCTTACAACCTGGTGTGTTGCAGCTATATATAACATCATAGGTTCGCCGATATTTGGTGCGGCCAGGATTGGATTGGTGGACAAGAGGGATTTTATTTCCTCCAGTCCGGCCGTAGTCGCATCCGTCCACTCAAAGTGTTCGGTGCGTCGAAGAAGGCGATAAAGAGGTAGTGCCTTTTCTCCTAATCAGGAGATAAAGCGGCTTAAGGCAGCCACGCATCCAGTTAATTTCTGGATTTTCTTGAGGTCTGTTGGGGTAGCCAACTGTGACGGAGCTCGGATTTTAGCCGGATTTACTTCAATTCCTCTATTGGAAACGATAAAGCCCAAGAGCTTTCCGGCAGGTACGCCGAAAACGCATTTTTCCGGATTGAGCTTGATGTCATATGTTCAGAGATTGTCGAACGTTAGCCTCAAGTCGTCTATTAAAGATTCGATGTGTCTGGTTTTGATGTCCACATCGTCTATGTATGCCTCCACTGTTTTGCCGATTTGTTTTTCCAGGCATGTCTGAATCATGCATTGATAGGTTGCACCGGCGTTTTTGAGTCTGAAAGGCATTGTGTTAAAACAGAAGGGGCCGTATGGAGTGATGAATGCCGTTGCGGCTTGATCGGACTCCGCCGTCTTGATTTGATGGTATCTGGAGTATGCGTCAAGGAAACACAATGAGTCGTGTCCTACGATAGCGTCGATGATTTGATCAATGCGGGGGAGGGGGAAGGGATCCTTAGGGCAAGCCTTATTGAGGTCCTTGAAATCGACACATAGGTGCCAGGATTTGTCCTTCTTTTGTACCATCACCAGGTTTGCTAGCCAGTCTGGATGTTTTATTTCTCTGATGAATCTGGCCTCGAGTAGCTTGGCTAGCTCTTCTCCCATGGCTTGTCGCTTGGGTTCTGAAAATCCCCGGAGAGTCTGCGTGACCGGCTTGTATCCCTTTAGTATGTTTAGGCTATGCTCGGCCAGCCTGCATGGGATACCTGGCATGTCTGAAGGGTGCCAGGCTAAGATGTCCCAATTCTCACGCAAGAACTCTCATAGTGCAGCGTCTATTGTCGGTTCCAGCTGTACCCCAACTGATGCCGTTTTTGTAGGGTCCGTTGGGTGGACCTGGAATTTGACTATTTCGTCTGCTGGTTTAAAATAGGTGGACTTGGGTCGTTTGTCGAGTATCACGTTGTCCCTGTCCATCATGGAGCGCAGCGCAGTTAATTCTTCAGCCGCGAGAGCTTCGGATAATGCCTCCAGGGCTAGTGCGGCGGTTTTATTTTCGGCGTGGAGTGCTATGTCCGGATCACTAGCTAGAGTGATGATTCCATTGGGCCCAGGCATCTTGAGCTTCATGTACCCATAATGGAGTATATCTTCGAAGCTTGTGAATGCATCCCGCCCTAAAAGGTTGTGGTATCCACTACTGAACGGGGCCACTTGGAATGTGATTTCTTCGGACCTATAATTCTCCGGTGTGCCGAATACCACATCCAGTGTAATTTTTCCCGCACATCATGCCTCCCGACTAGGGATGATTCCTCTGAAGGTCGTGCTGCTTTGCTCAATGCGACTCTTGTCTATTTCCATTTTGTTAAGAGTTTCCTCGTAGATGAGGTTTAATCTGCTGCCACCGTCCATGAGCACTTTAGTAAGCCGGAAGCCATCCACAATTGGACTAAGGACCAAAGCGGCTGGTGCTCGAACTGTTCGGAATTGAGGTTCGTCACTAGCGTTGAAGGTTATGGCCGTGTCGTTCCATGGATTTATTGCTGCAACGTGGCAGACTTCGGCGAGGCTGCGGAGTGCTCGCTTACGCGTATTGTTTGAGGCGAAAGTCTCGAAGACTGTCAGTACTATATTGTTATTCTCCACGGGATGGTGCTCTGCGGTATTGTTGATGAGGAGGTCCTTGCCGCTCTTGGCCACCTGCCGGAGTATCCAACATGGTCTAAGGTTGTGTGTTGGTATGATGTCTGGTGTGCTGTGAATTTTGCATGGCCTGTTGAGCCATCCCTCCAATACGGGTCCACGCCGTGTAGAGGGTGTCGGTGTCAAAACCGGCGGATCTCGGGTAGGGGGTCCCGAACTGTGCGTCTAGGCGGATGGTAACAGGAGACAAGGGACACGATGTTTTTACCCAGGTTCGGGCCCTCTCGATGGAGGTAAAACCCTACGTCCTGCTTGATTAATATTGATGATATGGGTAGTACAAGAGTAGATCTACCACGAGATCAAGGAGGCTAAACCCTAGAAGCTAGCCTATGGTATGATTGTTGAGATGTATATGTTGTCCTACGTACTAAAGCCCTCCGGTTTATATAGACACCGGAGAGGGCTAGGGTTACACAGAGTCGGTTACAATGGTAGGAGATCTACATATCCGTATTGCCAAGCTTGCCTTCCACGCCAAGGAAAGTACCATCCGGACACGAGCCGGTCTTCAATCTTCTATCTTCGTAGTCTTGGAGTCCGGCGGATATTGATAGTCCGGCTGTCCGGACACCCCCTAGTCCAGGACTCCCTCAGAGGGCTTTGGCTTCTTTGTAATTGGATTGGGCGACTTGCGAGAGTGCACCCTTTTAGTTCAGACGAGGGGTTTAGTGAGAGCCGGATCCAGAATTTTGTTTGAGTTTTCCAGGCGCTTTCCATTGCACAGTACTTATGTACTATGGACTCCAAGTCGGTGAAGTGTGCTATGTCACGGCGACTTATGGCGTTGAGAATTCCCTTGTCCGTGCAATTTTTGCAAAAGAATGATATTGCGTCTTCCTCGCGATAGTCCTTAACCTTGCTCATTACAAGGAGGAATCTGGCCCAGAAGTGATGTATTGTCTCTTGGGGCTCTTGTCTAATGTGGGAAAGATCACTTGTGTCTGGGTGGGTGGGTAGATTTAAGTCCAAATCCTAACCCGATCTGAGACCCAGGGGCAAAGGAGCTCCCGACCTTGGCAGCTTAGACTCCGGGATGTTGCCCAATATTTGTGGCCCGTTGCCTGATTCTAAGTTCGGAGCCTGGGCCATGTCCTCTCGTAGATGGGTATCCGGCTCGGAGAGCTTGGGAATCCAGACATAGTTCGTCCTCAAAATAGAGGAAGAATCATTGTTTTGTTCCTCCACCACCACTATCTGATGGGTGACCGGCGGAGAGTTAATGTCCCTTTGGTCGGGTTTAAGCCCAATCCAATCATAGTCCGTATCTACTCCCAGGGTGGCGATGCGATCCAAGAGCTCGTTCAGGGAGGAAAGCTCCATTGGATCCATCTGCTTGGTGAATTCTGAGCTGACGTGAAGCTATTCTTGATGACCTGAGAAGTCATCGTCGGCGTGGCGGCCGAACGGGCGGTCATGACGAAGCCGCCCAGCCGGAGAGTCTAGCCTACAGCCAGGGCTCCTCTAGAGGTGATGTTGTCCTTGACAACAAGGCGAGCCATCAAGCCTTATCATGATGGCACAGTGGAACTCTCAATGAAAGCACCAATGTCAGTGTCAAAACTGGCGGATCTCGGGTAGGGGGTCCCGAACTGTGCGTCTAAGGCTAATGGTAACATGAGGCGGGGGACATGATGTTTACCCAGGTTCGGGCCCTCTCGATGGAGGTAATACCCTACTTCCTGCTTGATTGATCTTGATGATATGAGTATTACAAGAGTTGATCTACCACGAGATCGTAGAGGCTAAACCCTAGAAGCTAGCCTATGATTATGATTGTCCTCGTCCTATGGACTAAACCCTCCGGTTTATATAGACACCAGAGGGGGATAGGGTTACACAGAGTCTGTTACAGAGAAGGAGATCTACATATCTAAATTGCAAAGCTTGCCTTCCATGCAAAGGAGAGTCCCATCCGGATACGGGACGAAGTCTTCAATCTTGTATCTTCATAGTCCAACAGTCCGGCCAGAGTATATAGTCCGGCTGTCCGAAGACCCCTTAATCCTGGACTCCCTCAACGGCTTCATAGATCTCCTGTCAGTATACGGCTCCACCAGTCTGGCCCATGTATAATGGGTCGTCACCCCGAGGACCCCTTAGTCCATGACCTCCTCACACCCAAAACAAGTCAGCATAATCAACCTTCGCCTCAATGGCTTCTCCAAAGTAGAACAATTCACTTTGATGAAAGTTAATTTTAAAACCCGACATTTGCTCAAACGCTGAAAGCAATAGTTTGATGTTTCAAGCCTTATCTAGGTCATGTCTCATAAAAATAATTATATCATCGGCATACTGTCGAATAGAGAGGCCACCATCCACAAGGTGTGGCACTACTCCTACAATCTGACTGTCGTGCTTGGCGCGTTCAATCAGTATAGCCAATATAACATTGGGGACATTGGGTCACCCTATTGTAGTCCTTTTTTTGTCTGAAAGTAATGGCCTACATCATCAATGATTTTTATGGCCACACTACCTCTAGCTACAAAAATTTTGGAGAAACCTTTCAGTCTCAAGGCCTATTGAAGAAACGACCATTTGACCTTTTTATAGGCATTTTCAATGTTTTTTCGGTGCATCTCGTGAGCGGTCATGTAGGATTATGATAACCCACAAGTATAGGGGATCGCAACAGTTTTCAAGGGTAGATTATTCAACCCAAATTTATGGATTCGATACAAGGGGATCCAAAGAATATTTGTAAGTATTAGCAGTTGAGTTGTCAATTCAACCACACCTGGAAATTAGATATCTGCAGCAAAGTGATCAGTAGCACAGTAATATGACATTTTGATAGTGATAGCAATAGTAGCAGCATCAATAGTAACAGTAACAACAGTAGCAATAGTTTTGTAGCAGTTGTAACAGTGGCAATAACAGTAGTAACTTAGCAGGAACAATGTTCGCATTGGATCGGTGATTTCTTTGGATGATATTCATCATATATCAGTCATAACCTAGGGCAACACAGAACTAGCTCCAGTTCATAAATATAATGTAGGCATGTATTCCATAAATAGTCATACGTGCTTATGTAAAAGAACTTGCATGACATCTTTTGTCCTACCCTCCCGTGGCAGTGGGGTCCATATGGAAACTAAGGGATATTAAGGCCTCCTTTTAATTGAGAACCAGAACAAAGCATTAACACATAGTGAATACATGAACTCCTCAAACTACGGTCATCACTGGAAAGTATCCCAATTGTTATCACCTTGGAGTTTATGGATCATAACACATAATAGGTGCATATGACTTGCAAGATCGGATCACGAACATAGATATAATGGTGAAAACATAAACGGTTCAGATCTGAAATCATGGCACTCGGACCCTAGTGACAAGCATTAAGCATAGCAAAGTCATAGCAACATCAATCTCAGAAAATAGTGGATACTAGGGATCGAGCCCTGATAAAACTAACTCGGTTAAATGATGAATCTCATCCAACTCCTCACCAACCAGCGAGCCTATGAAGGAATTACTCGCTCCTGGCAGTAAGCATCATGAAGTTGGTGATGGAGGAAGGTTGGTGATGACGAAGACCGAAGATCCCCCTCTCCGGAGCCCCGAACGGATATGGCCTCCCAATGAAGAACAGGAGGTGGAGGTGGCTCCCTATCGTAAAGCGCGATGAAACTTCCCCTCCTACTTTTTCTGGAAAATAAGGATTTTATAGCGGCGAAATTAAGGTCAGCGAAGCCTCGTGGGCCCCACTACCCACCAAGGCGCGCCTGAGAGGGGTGGCGTGCCCTGGTGCCTTGTGGGCAGCTAGCTTCCCCCTCTAGTGGGTCTTGGTAACCGTATTTTTATTTATTCCAAAACAATTCCCCAAAAAGTTTTGTCCAAATCTAAGAACTTTTATTTCTGCACAAAAACAACACCATGGTTATTCTGCTAAAAACAACGTTAGTCCAGGTTAGTTTCATTCAAATCATGTAAATTAGAGTCCACAATGGAAGCAAAAGCGTTAGGAAAAGTAGATATGATGGAGACGTATCAACTCCCCCAAGTTCAGTTGACAAACTGAAAGTGCTAAAGAAAAACTTTTACGAACTTTTTGTTCTTGTTTACATATATATACTTAAATAGCACCAAGGTTTTTAGCAAAGATCATAACTAACCATGCAAACAATAACTCTTAGAAATTATATTAGCTCATATCAATGGCATAATCAACTAGCGAGCAATAATAAAATATTTCAAATGCCAACACTTTGTCAAAACAATCATGATATAATACGACAACAATGGTATCTTGCTAGCCCATTTTGAGACCGCAAAACATAAATGCAGAGCACCTCCAAAGTTCAAGCAGCGACTAAACATTATAATTCATGGCAGAAGAGATCCTGTCATCATGCATTCAACATTAACTATACATTATGCATGAGGATTACAAATAGTGCTCTCAGGTCTGGTCCTTGTTTGAGAAGGTGATGACTCAACATAAAAGTAAGTAGATAGGCCCTTCGTAGAGGGAAGCAGGGATTTAAGGAGGTGCCACAGCTCAAAGCTTAAATCAGAGATAAATATAATTTTGGGAGGTACACCCTTCATGTCAACGTCACGAACAAGAGTGTTTAATATCTTCCGTGCTAAACAAATTAGCGGTGGTTCCCAAGCGATAAAAGTAAATTTTACCCCCCCTCCACCAACAAACACAAGCCATGGCTAACCTAATCCACGGGTGCCTTCCACACCGACAACAGTCTCGGTTTTTTTAATAATTTGCAATTTTTTATTTCGGGACTAGACATCCCTATTACTGTCCCCTCTCATGCAAGGATTAGTGAATAAACACTCATCATGAGAATAACCCACTTATCATGGAAGATACTAATTATGCCTTGTCGCTCCATGAGCGGTCCAGGCACACAAAACAGGTGTTCATTTGAAATTTTAGAGGTGGCACATGCAAATTTACTTGGAACGACAGGATAAGACCACATATAGGTAGATATATCGGACTCATCGAGAATAAATTTGGTTTAAGGATTTTGATGCAGAACCAGTAATCCCGCTTAGTACAGGTGAAGGCTAGCAAATAGATTGAGAAGCGACCAGCTAGAGAGCAAAAACGTTCATGAACATGCAATATGAATAATCAACATTGAATACTAGCATGAGTAGGATATAAACACCATGAACATAAATATCGTGGAGGCTATGTTGGTTTTGATTCAACTACATGCGTGAACATGTGCCAAGACAAGCCACTTGAAACATTCAGAGGAGGATACCATATCATCATACTACATCTCAATCATTTTAATGCATGTTGACACCCAAGATAAATCATTATCCACTCCTAGATACTTAAGGATGGCATGGGAAACTATAATCTCTAATTGTCATTGCAAACATGTTTAATCATAACATGTTGAATCATGGATACCGAGTTAAACATATTTACAAAATCAAAAACAAGTTGAGTTCATACCCTCTTTCCCCTGCCAATATCACTTCATCAAATATCGTCATTATTGCCTTTCACTTGCACAATCGAATGATATGAAAATAATAATAATTCAAGAGTGTCGTGGACTAAGCTGGAATCTGCAATATTTTATTCAGAGAAGACAAAATAATATGGGCTCTCTATTATATCAGCAATAATACATATGAGAGCCACTCAACATTTTCATCGTGGTCTTCTCCTTGGTACGGCTCAACAAAAGAAAAGGAAATTAATTTTTAGAGAAACACAATGAAATATATTTTGATTTTTCGAATTTTTCTTGAAGAAAGCAAATTAACGAAAAAGGAAAACGACAAAAACTATTTACATGGGAGAGCTCCCAACAAATGAAATAATAAATGAGAAATATTTTTCGGTTTTCTTTTAATACTACAACTAAATTAAACTAGAAAGAAAACCGAAAAGAAGCAAGAAATATTTTTTGGATTTTCTCAAAGTTTTTCAAACACACAAGAAGAAAGCAAGAAAATAAATCTAGCATGGATAATACAATGAAAAAGTATTAACACCGACAACTAGAATGAAGTGTGTGAACATGAATATAATGTCGGTGGAAATGCGTACTCCCCCAAGCTTAGGCTTTTGGCCTAGCTTGGTAATCACCATCCGTAGTAGCCATGCGGTCCCATGTGGAAGTGTTGTGATGGCGGCACCTGAGCGTCCCACTCCTAGGGCTCCTGCTCTGCTGCTGCCGAGGCATTCTGGTAGGTGATAATGTCCGCTGGCATGACCCTGTATCCGTTCCTGGCAATAGAATCAAACAAAGCAGGTGCATGCAACAGGATAATATCACGGGTTTTCTCACTGAAAACCAAGTTGTAACGAATATTGCTAAAGGAATCGGTAGCATCACTTAACTGGTGATCCACCATCTCCTGGTGATCTAGATAAACTCGGGGCAACCGATAGTCATGGTGGCATATATGAACATTAAAGTGACTCGCTAAGCGAGTGGCATAAATACCACCATGGATTTTGCCCTTAGTTCTGTTAAGGTGCAGAGGACGTGCGAAAAGAGCCCCTACGCTAAAGGTGTGACCATTGTGTAGTGCCGCCCTTCTCCCTAGCAATCAATCACTTTGCGTTGAACAAAGCAAAGTAATGTATAGAAGGAAACTGCAAACTAGTGGCGATGGCTTTCGACACGCCTATTTCCTCACCCACTGTTAAAGTGAGGAGGAAGTCCTCAAACTCTGCAGGTTTAGGCTCTCTTAAATCCCCGTCAGAGGGAATCAAACATATTTCACAAAATGTAGTGAGCGGTATCTGACGGGTTTCACAATATAAATTAAACCGCACTGCAGGAGGTTGATGCGTATTCAAAAAATAAATTTTTTGCACAAAGGAGTTCATGAGGAGGTGGTGTTGGTCACACTCATCTGCGAGGAAGTTAGTCAGCCCGGCGTTTGCAATGAATTGGGCAAACTCTTGATGGAACCCGGCCTCGTCCATGAAAGCATTATGTGGCCATTCGCACGGTCGCACCTCCGCCGTTCTCAGAGTATTAAGGTCACTGTTCGATGATTCCCCAATGACTCCCTTGGCATTCTTTATGGAGGAAAACTTCCGGAAGTTACCCATCTTTTTCTATGAACAAAATTCTGAAAGTTTTGGGCCACAAAATTTTGTCAACAAAACATCACAAGATTGATAACAACTACTCACATGGATGTCTAGAGGCTATGTTAAGCATTCAAACTACTTAGAACTCAAGGAATTCATCATGCAAGCCCATTTACAGCAGCGCCAAGAGTAGCTAAATACTCAAAAATAAACCACTAGAACAAAAATTAATTGGAGTAAAGGAGGAGTCGCATACCAAGTTGCAATCCCCCAAAACAGTTTTGGAAATGGAGCTTCGAGCAAAGAGATCAAAATCCGTGGGTTTGAGAGCAAGAACGCGCGCAAGAGAGAGATAGCTGGAACGAATGTTTTTTGGAGGTAGGTGATGACATGGGCTAAAAGTAAGGGGGGCACATGGGGCCCACTACCCACCAGGGCGCACCTGGGGTAGTTGGCACACCCTGGTGCCTTGTGGGCACCAAGGGCACCCCCTCATGATGTTATTTGTACAAAAAATTCTTAAATATTCAGAAAAAAATCGTGTAAAAATTTCAGGTCATTCTAAGCACTATTTTTTACCACTTCTTTATTGCACGGAAAATTCAGAAAACAGGATAAACTTGGCATTTTATTTTATTTAACTAAGAATAACAGAAAACAAAAAGTAGGGACAAAAGGTTGTGCTTACTAAATTCATCGACCACATGTCTCCGAAAATAATCCATTAATAAGGTTGATCAAGGCTTATTAACAATCACTTTTGATTAACATGGACCCAAAGAACTTTTGTAAAAGACTAAGTTACCTCAACAGGGATATGCATATCGTCAACAGTAAGTGTTTCATATTTCTTTTTGCAGTAGGTACAGGGAGTTGGAAACTTCCAATAGTGATTGTCGGAGATTTTTCAGTAACATTAATACCTTTCACTTGAAATTGTTTCTTTGTAAAATGCACCATATGCTCATTACCATTGATATGGAAAGTGACTTTGCTTTTATTGCTATCAATAACAGCCCCTATAGTATTCAAAAAGGGTCTACCAAGGATAATCTACATGTTGTCGTCCTCAGGCATCTCAAGTATAACAAAGTATGTTAAGATAGTACCATTTGCAACAACAACGGGTACATCCTCACAAATACCAATAGGTATGGTAGTCGATTTGTCAGCCATTTGCAATGATACCTCAATAGGTGTGAGTTTATTCAAATCAATTATTTTACATAAAGAGAAAGGCATAACACTAAGACTAGCTCCTAAATAACATAAAGCAGTTTTGACATAATTTCTTTTAATAGAGCATGGTATAGTTGGTATTCCTGGATCTCCTAGTTTTTTAAGTACTCCATTCTTAAAAGAATAATTAACAAGCATGGTGGAGATTCCAACTTCAGGTATTTTTCTTTTGTTAGTGACAATGTCTTTCATGTATTCAGCACAAGGGGACATCTTTAAAATATCAGTCAAACAAGTACGCAAAAGACTGGCCTAAGCATTTCAGCAAAGCGTTAAATTTCTACATCATCCTTTTTCTTAGATGGTTTAGGTGGAAAGGGCATGGTTTTCTGAACCCATGGTTCTCTTTCTTTACCATGTTTTCTAGCAACAAAGTCGCTTTTATCATATCGTTTTTTAGGTTGTGGGTTATCAAGATTGATAGCAGGTTCAATCTCAACATCATTATCTGGTTCTTTATCATTATCTGGTTGAGCATCTTCATGAAAATCATCATTATCATTTTCTTTATCACCAGGTTATTGTTCATTACCAGATTGAGTTTTAGCATCAGAAATAGAAACATCATTATCATTATCAGAAAGTTTTTCTATCTCAGGTACACTAGATGTATGCAAAGTCCTATCATTTTTCTTTTTCCTCTTCCTTTTAGAATGACTAGGCGCATCAGTATTAATTCTTTGAGACTCTTGTTCAATTCTTTTAAGGAGTCCCTCTGGATAAAGTGGTTCCCGAGTCATTTTCCTCCTCTAGTTGCTACTCTAACAACATAATCATTCATATTATTGTTCATTTCACTAAGTAGTTCTCTTTGAGATTTAGCAACTTGTTTTAACTGAGTTTGAACCATAGGGCATGTTTTCCTACAGCTCTAACATCACTAGTGATTTTGAATAACAAATCACTCAAGCGAGCTATCATATTAGAATTTTGTTTCAATTGTTTCACAACATTTGCATTGAAGTGATCTTGCTTCATAACGTAATTGTGAAATTCATATAAGCATTAGCTAGGATGTTTATTGTAATGGATGTAACCTTCATCAAACTCTAAAAGAGAGTTTAACTCTACTACTGGTGGTGGTGGTGTGTCAAGACCATGTATTTCTTCAATAGGTGGTAAATTCTTGACATCTTCAGCTTTAATACCTTTTTATACATTTTTTGCTTCTTGCATATCTTCAGGAATGAGAAATAAGATATTCCTCTTCTTTGGAGTGCGTTTAGGCAATAGTTCAGGAAGTGTCCAATCATCATAGTTCTTTAATACATTATTCAATAACTCCTCAATTTGTTCAACAGTTCGTTCCCTGAAAACACAACCAACACAACTATCCAAGAAGTCCCTAGAAGCATCGGTTAGTCCATTATAGAATATATCAAGTATTTCATTTTTCTTAAGAGCATGATCAGGCAAAGCATTAAGTAATTGGAGAAGCCTCCCCCAAGCTTGTGGGAGACTCTCCTCTTCAATTTACACAAAGTTAAATATTTCTTGTGAGGCAGCTTATTTCTTATGAGCAGGCAAATATTTTTTAGAGAAGTAATAAATCATATCCTGGGGACTACGCACGCAACCAGGAGCAAGAGTATTGTACCATATCTTAGCATCACAATTTAATGATAATAGAGGTAACTTAAGAATATAACAGTAGAGAATTTTCTCATCTTGAGCAAAAAGGCTGGCTATATCATTTAGTTTAGTAAGATGTGCCACAACAGTTTTAGTTTCATAGCCATGGAAAATATCAGATTCAACCAAAGTAATTAACTCTGGGTCAACTGAGAATTCATAATCCTTATTAGTAACAAAAATAGGTGAAGTAGCAAACATAGGATCACATTTCATTCTAGCATTCAAGGATTTTTCTTTCAACTTGCATAATAATTTCTTAAGATCATCTCTATCCTTGCAAGCAAGAAAGTCTCTAGCTACCTCTCCATCCATAACATAACTCTCAGGTATCTTAGGCAATTGAAATCTAGGAGAGCTAGATCTAATAGGTTTTTCATAGTTTTCAGTTTTAAAGACTTCATCAGTTTCAGTAATTTCATCAGTTTCAGCATTCTCATTATATTTAGCTCTAGCAAATTGTTCATCAAGAAATCCACCTAGTGGCACATTATCATCAAACAAGGTACTAGCATCTTCATAAGCATCATTCATAGCAGAAGTAGCATCATCAATAACTTGCGACATATCAGGATTAATAGCATGTGGTTGTGTTTCTATTCAAACCAGAAGGTGAATCAAGTGCAGAGCTAGATGGCACTTCCTTACCTCCCCTCGTCTTAGAGGGAACGATCTTGGTTCTGGTATCTTCTAGATTCTTCATAGTGATAAATTGATATAAATCCCAAGTGACTCAACAAATATATCTATGCTCCCCGACAATGGCGCCAGAAAAAGATCTTGATAACGCACAAGTATAGGGGATCGCAACAATTTTCGAGGGTAGAGTATTCATCCCAAATATATAGATTCGACACAAGGGGAGAGAAAGAATATTTGTAAGTATTAGCAGTAGAGTTGTCAATTCATTCACACCAGGAGATTAAATATCTGCAGCAAAGTGATTAGTAGCACAGTAATATGATAATTTGATAGTGATAGCAATAGTACGTAGCAGCATCAATAATAACAGTAACATCAGTAGTAATAATTTTGTACCAGATGTAACAGTAGCAGCAACAGTAGTCACTTAGGAGGAACAATATGCGAAAAGCTCGTACGCATTGGATAAGTGCGTTGCGTGATATTCATCATATATCAGTCATAACATAGGGCGACACAGAACTAGCTCCAGTTCATAAATATAATGTAGGCATGTATTCTGTAAATAGTCATACATGATTATGGAAAAGAAGTTGCATGACATATTTTGTCCTTCCCTCCCGTGGTAGCGGGGTCCATAAGGAAACAAAGGGATATTAACGCCTCCTTTTAATTGAGAACCGGAACAAAGCATTAGCACATGGTGAATACATGAACTCCTCAAACTACGATCATCACCGGAAAGTATCCCAATTGTTGTCACCTTGGGGTTTATGGATGATAACACATAATATGTGCATATGACTTGCAAGATCAGATCACGAATATAGATATTATGCTGAAAACATAAACGGTTCGGATCTGAAATCATGGCACTCGGGCCCTAGTGACAAGTATTGTGCATAGCAAAGTCATAACAACATGAATCTCAAAACATAGTGGATACTAGGGCTCAAGCCCTAACAAAAATAACTCGATTACATGATGAATCTCATCCAACTCCTCATCGACCAGCGAGCCTACGAAGGAATTACTCACTCCCGGTGGTGAGCATCATGAAATTTGTGATGGAGGATGGTTGGTAATGACGAAGGCCAAAGATCCCCCTCTCTGGAGCCCCGAACAAGCTCTAGATCTAGCCTCCCGATGAAAAAAAGAGGTGGCAGCTCCGTATCATAAAACGGTATGAAACTTCATCTCCTATTTTTCTCTAGAAAAATAGGATTTTATATAGCTGGAATTAGGGTTAGTGGAGCCTCGTGGGCCCCACAACCCACCAGGGCGCGCCAGAGGCGGGTGGCGCTCCCTCGTGCCTCGTGGGCAGTTGGGGCCCCCTCCATTGGGTCTTTGTTCTAGTATTTTTATTTATTCCAAAATAATTCTCCAATAAGTTTCCACCAAATCCAAGAACTTTTATTTGTGCACAAAAACAACACCATGGTAGTTCTGCTGAAAACAGCGCCAGTCCAGGTTAGTTTCATTCAAATCATGCAAATTAGAGTCCAAAACAAGAGAAAAAGTGTTAGGAAATGTAGATACGATGGAGACGTATCAACTCCCCCAAGCTTAACCCATTGCTTGTCCTCAAGCAATTCAGTTGACAAACTGAAAGTGGTAAAGAAAATCTTTACGAACTCTTTTGTTCTTGTTTACATATATATGCTTAAATAGCACCCAGGTTTTCAGCAAAGATCATAACTAACCATGCAAACAATAACTCTTACGAATTGTATTAGCTCATATCAATGGCATAATCAACTAGCGAGCAATAATAAAATATTTCAAATGCCAACACTTTGTCAAAAGAATCATGATATAATATGACAACAGTGGTATATGCTACCTCTTGAGCACTGCGTTGGTTTTCCTTTGAAGAGGAAAGGGTGATGCAGCAAAGTAGCGTAAATATTTCCCTCGGTTGTTGAGAACGAAGGTATCAATCCAGTAGGAGGCTCCTCAAAAGTCCCTCGTACCTCCACAAACAAACAAGAACCTCACAACCAACGCGATAAAGGGGTTGTCAATCCCTTCACGGAAACTTGCAAAAGTGAGATCTGATAGAGATATAAGATAAGATAAATATTTTTGGTATTTTTATGATATAGATTGGAAAGTAAAGATTGCAAATAAAAGTCGATGGAAAACTTATATGATAAAAGATAGACCCGGGGCCATAGGTTTCACTAGTGGCTTCTCTCAAGATAGCATAAGTATTACGGTGGGTGAACAAATTGCTGTCGAGCAATTTGATAGAAAAGTGCATAATTATGATAATATCTAGGCATGATCATGTATATAGGCATCACGTCCGCGACAAGTAGACCAAAACGATTCTGCATCTACTACTATTACTCCACACATCGACCGCTATCCAGCATGCATCTAGAGTATTAAGTTCATAAGAACAGAGTAACGCATTAGGCAAGATGACATGATGTAGAGGGATAAACTCAAGCAATATGATATAAACCCCATCTTTTTATCCTCGATGGCAACAATACAATACGTGCCTTGCTGCCCCTGCTGTCATTGGGAAAGGACACTGCAAGATTGAACCCAAAGCTAAGCACTTCTCCCGTTGCAAGAAAGATCAATCTAGTAGGCCAAACCAAACTGGTAATTCAAAGAGACTTGCAAAGATAACCAATCACACCTAAAAGAATTCAGAGGAGATTCAATTATTTCTCATAGATAAACTTGATCATAAACCCACAATTCATCGGATCTCGACAAACCCTCCGCAAAAAGAGTTACATCCAATAGATCTCCAAGAAGATCGTGGAGAACTTTGGATTGAGATTCAAAGAGAGAAAAGAAGCCATCTAGCTAATCTATGGACCCGAAGGTCTGTGGTAAACTACTCACAACTCATCGGAGAGGCATTGGAGATGATGTAGAGGCCCTCCATGGTCGATTCCCCCTTCGGCGGAGCACCGGCGAAGGCTCCAAGATGGGATCTCGCGGATACAGATGGTTGCGGTGGTGGAAATAGTTTTTCGTGGTGCTCCTTGATGTTTTCAGGGTACGGGAGTATATATAGGCGAAGGAGGTAGGTCAGTGGAGCCACGCAGGGCCCACGAGGGTGGGGGCGCGCCTACCCCCCTAGGGCGCGCCCTCCTGCCTCGTGGCCGCCTCGGCTGCTTCTTGACGTCCACTCCAAGTCTCCTGGATTGCGTTTGTTCCAAAAAGATCACTCCCGAAGGTTTCATGCCGTTTGGACTCCATTTGATATTCCTTTTCTTCGAAACTCTGAAATAGGCAAAAACAGCAATTGATGCGGGCCTTGATTAGTAGGTTAGTCACAAAAATGATATAAAAGTGTAAAGTAAAGCCCATAAACATCCAAAAAGGGTAATATAATAGCATGGAACAATCTAAAATTATAGATACGTTTGAGACGTATCAAGCATCCCCAAGCTTGATTCCTGCTCGTCCTCGAGTAGGTAAATGATAAAAACAGAATTTTTGATGTGGAATGCTACCTAGCATATTTATCAATGTAATTTTATTTATTGTGTAGAATATTCAGATCCAAATGATTCTAAATAAAATTTCATATTGACATAAGAGTAATAATACTTCAAGCATACTTAACAAAGCAATCATGTCTTCTCAAAATAACATGGCTAAAGAAAGCTCTCCCTACGCAATCATATAGTCTGGCTATGCTCTATCTTCATCACACAAAGTATTTAATCATGCACAACCCCGATGACAAGCCAAGCAATTGTTTCATACTTTAGTATTCTCAAACTTTTTCAACTTTCACGCAATACATGAGCGTGAGCCATGGACATAGCACTATATGTGGAATAGAATGGTGGTTGTGGAGAAGGCAAAAAGGAGAAGATAGTCTCACATCAACTAGGCATATCAACGGGCTATGGAGATGCCCATTAATAGATATCAATGTGAGTCAGTAGGGATTGCCATGCAACAGATGCACTAGAGCTATAAGTGTATGAAAGCTCAACAAAAGAAACTAAGTGGGTGTGCATCCAACTTGCTTGCTCACGAAGACCTAGGGCATTTGCTACCTCTTGAGCACTGCGTTGGTTTTCCCTTGAATAGGAAAGAGTGATGCAGCAAAGTAGCGTAAGTATTTCCCTCAGTTGTTGAGAACCAAGGTATCAATCCAGTAGTAGGCTCCTCAAAAGTCCCTCGTACCTACACAAACAAACAAGAACCTCGCAACCAACGCGATAAAGGGGCTGTCAATCCCTTCACAGAAACTTGCAAACGTGAGATCTGATAGAGATAATAGGATAAGATAAATATTTTTGGTATTTTTATGATATAGATTGGAAAGTAAAGATTGCAAATAAAAGTAGATGGAAACCTTATATGATAAAAGATAGACCCTGGGCCATAGGTTTCACCAGTGGATTCTCTCAAGCTAGAATAAGTATTACGGTGGGTGAACAAATTACTGTCGAGCAATTGATAGAAAAGTGCATAATTATGAGAATATCTAGGCATGATCATGTATATAGGCATCAAGTCCGCAACAAGTAGATCGAAACGATTCTGCATCTACTACTATTACTCCACGCATCGACCGACTCTTCCCTGCATCTAGAGTATTAAGTTCATAAGAACAGAGTAACACATTAAGCAAGATGACATGATGTAGAAGGATAAACACAAACAATATGATATAAACCCCATCTTTTTATCCTCGATGGCAACAATACAATACGTGCCTTGTTGCCCCTGCTGTAACTGGGAAAGGACACCGCAAGATTGAACCCAAAGCTAAGCACTTCTCCCATTGCAAGAAAGATCAATCTAGTAGGCCAAACCAAACTGATAATTCGAAGAGACTTGCAAATATAACCAATCACACATAAAAGAATTCAGAGGAGATTCAATTATTTCTCATAGATAAACTTGATCATAAACCCACAATTCATCGGATCTCGAAAAACACACTGCAAAAAGAGTTACATCCAATAGATCTCCAAGAAGATCGAGGAGAACTTTGTATTGAGATTCAAAGAGAGAGAATAAGCCATCTAGCTAATAACTATGGACCCGAAGGTCTGTGGTAAACTACTCACAACTCATCGGAGAGGCCTTGGAGATGATGTAGAGGCCCTCTTTGGTCGATTCCCCCTCCGGCGGAGCGCCGACGAAGGCTCCAAGATGGGATCTTGCGGATACAGAAGGTTGCGGCGGTGGAAATAGTTTTTCGTGGTGCTCCTCGATGTTTTCAGGGTACGGGAGTATATATAGGCGAAGGAGGTAGGTAAGGGGAGCCACAAGGGGCCCATGAGGGTGGGGGGCGCCTACCCCCCTAGGGCGTGCCCTCCTACCTCGTGGCTGCCTCGGTTGCTTCTTGACGTCCACTCCAAGTCTCGTGGATTGCGTTTGTTCCAAAAAGATCACTCCCGAAGGTTTCATTCCGTTTGGACTCCGTTTGCTATTCCTTTTCTTCGAAACACTGAAATAGGCAAAAAAACAGCAATTCTGGTTGGGCCTTCGATTAGTAGGTCAGTCCCAAAAATGATATAAAAGTGTAAAGTAAAGCCTATAAGCATCCAGAATGGGTAATATAATAGCATGGCACAATCAATACTTATAGATACATTGGAGACGTATTAGTATCTCACTAGCCCTTTCTGAGACTGCAAAACATAAATGCAGAGCACCTCCAAAGTTCAAGCAGCGACTAAACATTGTAATTCCTGGTAGAAGACATCTAGTCATGATGCATTCAACATTAACTATACACAATGCATGAGGATGCAATAGTGCTCTTAGGCTGGTGCTTGTTTGAGAAGGTGATGACTCAACATAAAAGTAATATAACATAAAAGTCAATACATAGGCCCTTTGCAGAGGGAAGCAGGGATTTGCAGAGGTGCCAGAGCTCAAAGATTAAATCATAGATAAATATAATTTTGGGAGGTACACCTTTCCTGGGAACGCCATGAGCAAGAGTTTTCAATATCTTCCATGCTAAACAAATTAGCAGCGGTTCCCAAGCAATAAAAGTAAAGTTTACCCCCCCCCCCTCCACCAACAAACAGAAGCCATGGCTAACCGAATACATGGGTGCCTTCCATACCAACAACAGTCCCACGGGAGTTTTGTTTAATTATTTGCAATGTTTTATTTCGGGACTCGGCATCCCTATTACCGGTCCCTCTCGTGCAAGGACGAGGGAATAAACACTCATCATGAGAATAACCCGCTTATCATGGAAGATACTAACTACGCCTTGTCGCTCCATGAGCGGTCAAGGCACACAAAATAGATGTTCATTTGAAATTTTAGAGGTGGCACATGCAAATTTACTTGGAACGACAGGGTAATACCGCATATAGGTAGATATAGTGGACCCATCTGGAAAAACTTTGGTCTAAGGATTTCGATGCACAAGCAGTAATCCCGCTTAGTACAGGTGAAGGCTAGCAAATAGATTGAGAAGCGACCAGCTAGAGAGCAAAAACGGTCATGAACATGCATTACGAATAATCAACATTGAATACTAGCATGAGTAGGATATAACACCATGAACATAAATATCGTGGAGGCTATGTTGGTTTTGATTCAACTACATGCGTGAACATGTGCCAATTCAAGCCACTTGAAACATTCAGAGGAGGATACCATATCGTTATACTACATCACAATCATTTTAATGCAAGTTGACACCCAAGATAAATCATTATCCACTCCTAGCTACTTAAGCATGGCATGAGCAACTACAATCTCTAATTCTCATTGCAAATATATTTAATTGGAACATGCTGAATCATGGATACTGAATTAAACATATTTACAAAAAAAATAACAAGTTGAGTTCATACCGCTTTCCCCTGCCACAGTCACTTCATCATATATCATCATTATTGCCTTTCATTTGCATGGTCGATTGATATGAAAATAATAATAGTGCAAGATTGTCCTAGACTAAGCTGGAATCTGCAACATTTTATTCAAAGAAGAAGACAAAAAAATGTGGGCTCTATTAGATCAACAATAATGCATATGAGAGCCACTCAACATTTCCATCCCGGTCTTCTCCTTGCACTACAAAAAAAGACACATCCATGACATTTTGGGCCGAACGAATTTTTTCTGTCATGCTTATGATACTTCTATGACGATAATTGTGACGAAACCCGGTATCATCATAGATGTGGTGGGCTACTACTTCTATGACAAAAAATCATGACAGAAAATGGGCTTTTCGTCCTGGGCGGGCCGGAGACGCAGCTGCATGACATTCTTTCGGTCGTCCATGACGAAAAAAACCGTGGTAGAAGCAAGGGCGAGTATAATATCAGGGAGTTCCCGGTTTGGTGGGTGTGGTCAGGGCCGAGCGATGCACGGAGGGATTGCGTGTTTCTCTTGTACACGTACACACGTGGGTGCGAGGAGTTGGGCTCTAACTGAACCCAAGCGAGGCATTTGCCTACTGAACCTGAGCGATTGCACTGGCTACGCGTTACTGAACCCGAGCGATCGATCGATCCCTGGCTGTTAACTAAACCCGATCGAGCGATTCCTTCGCTACTGCCGCTAACTGAAGCTGGTCGAACATGTTGCCTCTTGATGGACAGTGAGCGTTGTTGGGGGTTGGATGAACAGTTCCTGGTGGGGTTTGGATGAACAGGACCCCATGGTAGTAGAGATCGTTGCCGTTAGATGAACAAGACCTCAATCAAGCCGGTTGGGGGTGGATGAACATGACCCCGTGGGTGGCTGGTTGAACAGTAGCCGGTGGAGGGCTGGATGAACAGTAGCCCCATGGATGGCTGGTTGAACAGTAGCCGGTTGAGGCTGGATGAACAGTAGCTGATGGAGGCAGGAGGGTGACGTCGTCGATGAACAGTCACAGGTGGAGGCTGGAGGAGGTCAATGGTGGATGAACAGTATTCCATGGAGGCTGGTGTCAGGCAGTAGACGGTGGATGAATAGTAGCCCATGGAATCCTGTTTTGTGGTACGCCACACCCCTCCCGATGAACAGGACCCTATTTCGACTGTAGGAGGTCGAAGAGAAGTCTGTTTCCTCCGTTTTGCGGTACGCTAGACCCTCCCGGTGAACAGGATCCCATCTTAACCATAGGCGGTTGAACAAAAGGCCATTTCCTCTGTTCTGTGGTACGCTAGGCCTCGTTTCGGCTGTTCCATCCAAGCCGATTGGCTCCCGATGAACATGACACATTTCGTTGCCTCCCGATGAACCCGATGCAGTTTCTCCGTTCAGACCCAGCCGGTTGGCTGCCGATGAACAGGACATCGTCGCTGCTCTCCGCTGCCTCTCCATGTACACAAGCCCTAGCCATACGTATGTGCGAGTAGGTGTTTGAGACCTCGCCCATATGTACGTACGTGGCCTTACTTTCTTGCAACTTGGTTGTATGTACGTGTACACGATATAGACGGGACTGCGTGACATGCTATGTCCGCGCCTCTACTATGACACGTGCCCTTCCTTACTCAGCCACGGTTCATTGCTGCAGCCTGCAGATAGACCGATCGACCAATATGTACGTACATGTTCGCGACCAGACAGACAACCCTACGTACGGTTCGACCGGGTGGGCCCCAGTTGTCAGGGAGGTAAGGAGGGACTTCCTTGTGTGCAAAGATATAGCTGTTAGGGGGAGAATCATATTTTTTGCTTGTAGTATGGACACACTTCCTTGCATGCGAAGATGTAGCTGGTGGGTCCCAGTAGTCAGGGGAAACATTTTTTTCACGAATTACGATGGCCTCTCCGGTGGGTCCGTGTTGTCAGGTGGAGGAATCATTATTTTGCATGTAATAACGAGGAACTTCCTTGCTGCGGCCGTGGACCCAGCTATCAGCCTCTTCACATACAGTACTCATCCGATGGAAGTCATTCCTTGACCACATTGACCACGCCGCGCCGAGAGCACCAAAGCGGTGGACAATGGCGAGGCCTAGGAAGGGGACGACGCGGAGCCGAGGAAGACGCGGCAGTGGATGCCCGCACGGAGAGGAGTACGAGGGTTGACTGGTTCGGCTGCAGTGTGAGGTTGTCGTCACCATAGAATAACAGGGGTTGTGGGTGAGTAGAGGGATGGCCTGGCCAGAGGTTGGAGTAGGATGGGGCGGTCAGGCCTGTGCGGCAGTAGAGCCAGCCGTGGGAGGCAGGAGCAAGCGGCACGACCGACGCTGGTTTGGGCGGCTGGAGCAAGAAGACCAGAGGTTGAAGAAGCACTACAACCATTGGATGGACATCGTACAGTCACTAGAGCTAGAATCATTCATATTGATTAAGTTGACAAAGCCCTCCGTCCGCGTCAACTTAGTTGGACCACAAGCCAGCCTCCCACTATGGTGGGCCCTAGCTAGTAGGGGAGTATTCTTTTTTTTGTGCGTAATAAGGAGGCACTTCCTTGCGTGCGAAGATATAGCTGGTGAGTCCGAGCTGTCAGCAGGAAGAACATTTTTTTGCGAAATACAGAGGCCCTTTCGGTGGGTCCTAGCTGTCAGGTGGAGGAATCATTATTTTGCGCGTAATAAGGAGGCACTTCCTTGCGTGCGGCCGTGGACCCAGCTGTCAGCCTCTCAACATACAGTCCTCTTCCGATGGATGTCGTTTACTGACCATGTTGACCACGCCGCCGAGAGCACAAGGGAGGTGGACGATGGCGAGGCCCTAGACTGGAACGACCCAGAGAAGCCCCACTATTTTCGTGTAATAAGGAGGCACTTGCTTGTGTGGATCTCTACTATCAGCCTCTCCACTTACATACCTCTTCTGATGGTTGTAGTTTGTTGACCACGCCACGCCGAGAGCACAAACGCGATGGACGAGGGCGAGGCCCAGGAAGGGAATGACCTGGACCCGGTGAAGCCAAAGCAGCAGATGCCTACGTTGAGGGGAGTACGAGGGCTGACTGGTCGGCTGCGGGGTGAGGGTGACGTCGCCGAAAAATAACAGGATGTGCGGGTGGGTAGAGGGATGGCCTGGCGGCAGCACAGCCGGCCACGGGAGGAGGGAGCGGGCAGTCCTGCCGGCGCTGGTTTGGGTGGCTGGAGCAAGAAGATCGAAGATTGAAGAAGCACAACGACCGTTGGATGGACATCCAACAGTCACTACTCTGTGTTGACTAAGTTGACAAAGCCTTGCGTACACGTCAAATTTTTTTTAGGACAGCATCATCGCAACCTAGTAGGCCCAGTAGTCAGCCTCCAAATCTGTGGAAAAGAGCATACAGCCCATTAGCCATTATTTTCAATAATTTACAGCTCATTTGCTAATTCTTAAGGATATTTTGAAGCCCATACTCTTTTTATTAGCATTACAGACCATATTCTGGGCAATGTTAAAAAATTCAATGAAATTTTGCATATTTCGGTGGGGTCCGAACTCTTTTAATCATGAAATTTTGAGTCACATTAAAAATAATTTTTAAAAACTTATATCAAAATAATATTCAAAAAACATTCTCCGCAAAAAAATGAATGAAATTTAAAATCTTGACTAGCAAGATGCCCATGTGTTGCACGGAACATCAAGATGCTTTTGTATGAGTAGTTTATCTTGTGGGTGAAAAGGATGAACGAGGGAAGGCCTTATCTACAAATGTGGAGAGGAGTGCGAGTAAATTGTCATAGTTTCCTTCCTATCCATTGGATATATATCGGATGGCCTATATTGCAAGATGGCAGGCACACCATCATCACCAACTCTACTTTTTATAAGAGCAGAGAAATCCAGGAAAAACGATATTTGATTGTAATTGCAGGTTGGCTTTGGTTTAAAAATTTACAGCCCATTTCTTACTACTTATATCCCATTTTTTGGGTAAGCCCATTTCTTGCTACTTGCATCCCTCCTCGTCCTGAAAGAGTTGGAGCCCAACAGGGCTGAGAAAAGCAAGTAGGCCTCGGTTGGGTATTCTCCAAAAAAACTGATCTAGCCATTTTCAGAAAGAAAAAAGATATCAACTAGGCTCGTCATGTGCTTAAATAAAAGCGTAAGCGTGGGCTAGGCGGGCCACAGCCACACAGCGCGTAGTTGAGCTCCATCTCTAAAACTAAAAAACAATTGGGTGAGTTGTTGGGTCCCTGGTGTTATCCACTCGTTGTGTAATTTTCTCGTTAATTGACTACATGGACAATGGCGTGGGACCTAGTTGTCAAACAATTAGGAGGAAGTATATTTTTTGGCTTGTAATAACGAGGCACTTCCTTGCGTAATGCAATGACCTTGGTGGGTCCCTACTGTCAGCCTCTCCACGTACAATCATCTCCCGATTCCTCTCGGTTGTTGACCATGTTGACAACGCCAGACGACGGCGGGCACAACAAGTGAGCCAAGGTGGAGAACGATGGCGAGGCCTCGGACGGGAACGAACAGGAGCCATGGAAGATGCGACAGTGTAGTGGAAGGTGGAGGGGAGTAAGAGGGCAACAACATGTAACTCAATCTTACAAACGGTACAAAAAGCTTCAAGGATTAATTGTTCATCAAATTTAGATAAAATCCAAATTGAACATGGCAATAACGTCTAACCCAACCACAGTTTTTCGTAGTCACAAACTAATGGATCGGTCTGATCCATAAAATCAACATCCCGTGCAATTAAACTTATTGGAGGATGACTACAAGTTGTTGTAAATAGAAGCTGAGCATGTTCAGAACCCATTTATCCACCTGAAACTTCTTTTTTTTGCTGTTCAACATGTCCATCCATGAGAAATCTCTTGTTGAAAAACTTAATCCTCATGGACAATAGTAACCTCGCAGTCAACGGGAAGAATGTGACAAAGCTTCTGTTTGCCTGGTTGGATGCATATCCTTCCATCGTTATTGTCCTCAAATGAATGTCATGAGAAATGAGAAAATCCTGGTGCTTATTATGCCACCGATTGGTTATATGTTTTTCTCCATGTGTTAGTGCCTAAGTAGGCATGAAGATTGAAAACAGTTAAGGTCTGAAAAAAGTGTATGTCGAAAGAGCGACAGCTGAACAGTTAATTCTAGTACAATATATATGGGCTTTCAATGTGCATGAAATCATCACCTTTATAATTCTCCAGATATCGAAAGCATCGCATCAAGCCAATAATTATGTTCAGATCATAACTAAACATTCCGATATATAAGATCTTGACAGAATCCAGCAGCATTGATAGGCTATCCGTGGACGATCTCTTCATTGAGCATATAACATAATATTAGTACCAAAAGTGTACTAAGATGATATAAAACTTATGCGCACAAATGAAAAATGCAGCTTGTGATTACAAATGTGTAGATCATAATATACGGTTCCTGAAAAAGTGAGGAGCCAAACACCAACTTGTTGTGATCAGTAAACGGATCACGAATTACACCCAACGTCTCCAGTTTGGGCGCAGAGACGACAATTATTTGTGAAGATTTATAACAATAAATAAGGAGCCACCTTTGAAGTGAAGGGGCATCTTCGATGATGAGTTGCTGTCGTTCAAAACAAATTCCAATTCTTTTAAGGTGAGGCGACTTTATTTGGAGACAACTGATAGGGATTTTTGTTGCCAAATCAATCAGCAAGTGCTCTAGGGAAGGGCAACTGGAGTGGATGATGTTGTGTAGGGAGGCCTCCGATAGATAAACCACCACAAGCAAAAGTTCTTTTAGCAGTGGGAGTCAAAGCATTTGTGCCAGATCGTCTGGTAGATGGCACCGGTGAAGGTGGCAGTGTGGAGAGAGGAGGAAAACCACAAGATGGACAACAGTGGTGTGGGCACAAATTCTTGGTGTTCGGTTCACGGTATGGAACTTTCGTGGTAATGGTAGAACTCAAACTGCTGGAGTTTTTTGAATTTAGGGGATGTCAGCCAAGCGCCCACCATGCAGGGTATGGACAGCAGGTAGCGTGTCGGGATGCAGAGGCGTTGAACAGGCCCCTGCTGGTGAGAGGAGACGATGGCTCTGAGAAGATCAAATTCAGAAAGCACAGATATCCGACGACAGTCGACATTGAGGGGCGCGGTGCGCCATAGAGGGCGCCACCGAGTTGAGAGGACTTGTGTGCGATAGCAATCCTTGCTGGGGAGAAGCAAGATGATCTCCCCAAGGAAGTCGTCCGGGAGATCACTGATGCGGTCCACCCAATATTCTAAGGGTTCCTCAAATCCGGGTGTGTGTGGGGGGAGGGGCTCACCGCTTCTCCCCGTGCTGTTGGGTGCGGGATCTACAACCGTCATCGCTGCTGGCGGGAGCCTCATCTTCTTGGCGCTGGGGCCAGTCGACTCGATTTTCCTGGCGGGCGTCATGCCGAGCTCATGGGTTTGAGAAAAGTAGCCAGAGATGAGCCTAGTGATAGTGCGAGTGGGGAAGAAGGAGGGTTGGGGTTTTCTGTAAGAGTGGAAGAAGAGGAGCAGACATTTTCTGTACGAGTGAGGAAGAAGGTGAGCGGGGGTTTTCTGTATGAGTGAGGAAGATGGGGAGCGGGAGGAATTGGGGGGCGACGGAAGCGGGAGAGTCCAGCGAGCTGCAGTATAAGTTTTTTTTGAGAGTTGCGAGCTGTAGTATAAGTGGAAGCGAGGAGGAAGGAGGGTTTTTCTGGGATTGTCCCCTCTTCAAGAAATATGGGCTTTTCCTCGCAAAAAAACAAATGGGCTTTAAGATGGATAGGCTTTTGTATCGGCCCAGTCGGCTGCCCGTGTTTCGTACTGGAGGGCCTTAACACTAGAGGCAGCCCATTAGAGACACTCTCTAGCTCTCCAGCTTATTCCCATTTGAAAGAAAATAAGAGACGCCTCCATCTATATGGCTCCTAATCGGTCAATGTACGAATAAGCTTATTTCATCTTGCATTGGTCATTCTACCTAGTTAAGATTGTAGGAATACCTGGAGCACCATGAGGTCAGCTGACAGTAGGTTCCACTAAAATTGACGTTTGTGCTTCCATTTGCAAAAATAGACACCATATGGAGATAGACAACCCTGTTTGCACAAATATGTAATAGGGTTATTTAAGCAGTGTCATTTTTTAGCAGCGGCATATGATTAATAGCAGCATATCATATGTTATTAATGGCATTACAGTGATAGTATGAAAAGGTGCCATTATCTAAGAAGTGCAATCACATCAAATCAACACTGGCACTAGATTAATGGGGGCTTACATTAACATGCATAACAATTGCATTATGACTATGTGATGACAGATTGGGAGTAGCACTTGATCAGTACGTACGTGCACGGTTAACAGGAATGATCGTTCTAACAAAGGGTGATACGGAAAGGAGAAACACATCGTCGTGTCAACTATTGTGCAATTAAATTTTGTGCAGTTCAACGGAGATGCAGCTATGTTACCGGTGTCAAAGCTTAGTGTAACAGCCCAAAACACTCTTTGTGAGAAATAAAGCAAGACAGAAGCATTTCATAAAATGGTGGTGGCATTGATTCATTTTATCAATGGCAATAGATTGACAACAACATTACTTAACAATGACATCACATTAATAGTGGCATTGTTTTATTTTACTTGTGATGTTAGATTAATAGCACCAGTAAGGGCATAGGGACAAGGGGCACAAGCATGTTTTACATCCACCGAGGCATAAAGTGGTGAGGCAGAGGTGTTGCCAAGTGCGGCAAACATGCAAAGCATGTCTGGATTTGTGCATTTTTTGTTCTCGTCGGTGACCTTTCCTATGTGACCACAAGAAATCTAGACGTGCTCGTTCTCGGTTTGTGCGGTTCAAGGGGTTTTAACGGGGATTAACAGGGATTCTGGGGGATTAAATCATGTACAAGCCAACTTCCCCTCCATTCCTCTCCAAACCCCTTGGGAGGAGGTTGAACCGAACAAGGCCTAAGACTAACCACAGTGGGAGTAACGTAATTCCATACAGTATCATAATATGATACTCAACCCTCTCTTTCTTCATTTAATTCTATGCCACCTCATCAAATTTGCCTAGTTCGCATGCATGATACTACTTATTACACTCCCATTACAACCATCCTGGTAGAATTAATATACCTAATCCAAATGGTTGCCGCCCGATCTCTTTGTCCTCCTCAAGCATCCGGCTGAGGAAAAATCATGCAAGACACTGGCTGTTTTCGCCGGCGTCGCCTCAGTGGTGGCCTTCATGGGATACAATCGGCAGTGGCTTCCCATGTTCTACTTCTCCTCGATGATGTCCGCGGACGGGGACGTGCTGGCTGTTACCTCGTCGACATCCACATAGCCGCGCCACCTCGTCGACATCCACAGCGGCTTCTTTCTCTGCCTGCATGGCGCGGCTACACGCGCGTCGATGGTGGATGGTGCAGTCGCAGGCACTAGAGGTGTTGTACGACGTGACAGTGTCGAGGGCAGCCACAATGCTCGTGCCACCGTGCTCACCGACAAGCCAGCGTGGAGCAAGTCAGCACTCTTCCTTGAGTTGTATTGGAGCGGCCAGCACGCTCTGGCTTATTGCAGCAACTGCCTCCGACGGGCTTGACGAGGTAGGTGGAGCAGCGAGATGCCTCGCTCGTAACTGTTGGGCTTGGCGGGCCTCCCAGATGGCTTTTATATCAGAGAACCTGCTCTTCCTGCTCGTCTGATGCCGCCGAAAGAGTGGAGAAAATGGTGGAAGGAGGAGCTTGGTTGGCATCCTGCTCCTGAATGGACACATGTGGCCGGAGTGGGTTTCTCGCATTCCATGCAGGTTTCTCTATCTCTACTCTTATAAAAAAACAGAGTTGGTGATGATGGTGTGCCTGCCATCCTACAATATAGGCCGGCCGATTTATATCTGACGGATAGGAAGGAAACTATGGAAAATTTGCAAAAAGATACCCACACCCCTCTCCACATTTGCAAATAAGGCCTTCACTCGTTCATCCTTTTCTCCCACAAGATAAACTACTCATACAAATGCATCTTGATGTTTCATGCAACGCATGGGCATCTTGCTAGTAAATGTAGGTTTTTGAATGCGGCGAGGAGGCAGGTACAGATGGGAGTGCAGTGGGAGGCGCCCTCGGCCGGCGTGCCGCTTCAAATGGCAGACACAATGAGAGATCGCGTCCGCTCTTACCCCCTTGACCGTGGACCTTGACCGTGTACGTCCGGCTTTGAGGACAGCATTATCCTTGATGGTGTACGTCACCTTGTGTCCTGATCTGAGACGCCACATGTACCAGATGAATGACTCCAAGTTCGACCATCGTGATGCTAGGTGCGAGCTGAGGAACACTGTTGGAGAGACCCCCCCCCTCATAATTTTCCTACATTGGCCATTTGATTCATAGGAAAGAATGCTATAGGATTTTTTTCCTATGTAATCATGTGCTAATTGGCAATCTAGCATCCACTCCAACTTTTTTCACTTCCTTTGTTTTTCCTGTGTCAAACACTCTGGTTTTTATAGGGGGAACACTGTGTTAATGCTATGGGATTCAAGTGGACATGCCACTCCAATCCTTTATTTTTCGTATTCCTGCGTTTTAAGTTCCTACGAAGAGAGTACTTGCTCTAAATGATGTGACGCTGCAAGAGCCACCTATATTAATTAACCATGCTCTAAAAAGTTGGACCAGCTTTGGCTATAGTATACTATACTAGGTTAGTAGGTTACCTTGCACTTGGCTCTTCTCCTCTTCCGGAAGTCAAACAATAATGATGGTACTACAGTAGTACTTCTGGCAATCTGACACCAAATGAACTGCTGCACGTCCACCGCTTGTAAGCAAAAGTTTCTCCTCGTGCCGCGAGCCACCACGCACGCGTTGGCGAGGGAGAAGGCGTAGTAAGCAAGCTTTTCGTCATTCTGTGAGTTGACGGGACACATCAAAGTTATTTAGTACTCTCTCCAAAAAGGGCCGACTATGTCCATGGCTACCATCCCGTGCTCCGTCATTGAGTACGTGCACTATTCACGTGTCATCGAGGAGAAAAAATATTGCGTAGTACTAGGTGCTATTGAAGTGAACGACTCACTTACGTACTACTTATCTTCATTTTCTTGCATGACACATGCACCTTGATGCTAGATGTCCCGCATGTTGGCAAAAGGATAAATAAAGCTCACATCAAAAAAAGAGTGGAAGAACTTAGATTCTCGACGGCCGAGAAGGAGCAAGGAACCTCGCGGTGGAGCGTCTGCACTCATAATATTTTATACTAATCAGTGATATAAAATCAACCAAATCTCTCCACATTCCTACACCATTCTATAGTGTGAGAATAGCTTTGAATGTTACCTCCGTGGGACACCTAGTTATAGTACTCCCTCTATTTTTATTTACTCCGCATATTAGGTTTGACTGAAGTCAAACTTCATAAAGTTTGACCAAATTTATAGAAAAAATATAAATATTTATCATAAAAAATCAAAATGATGTGAAAAGTACATTAAATAATGAATCTAATGGTGTTGATTTGTTACCGCGTCATGTTAATATTTTTGTTTAGAAACGTTGTTAAAGTTTACAAAACTTGACTTTGACCAAAGCTAATATGCGGACTAAATAAAATGGAGGGAGTATATCCAGCAGCCCGTATCGCTTCTCGCTCCTCGTCCTCATAGCCTGCTGACAGTAGCTTATATACACTTGCTCTTTGAGCAAAGGCCTCCCTAAGCATGCATTAATTTCCTGGGCATGCTTCTTTCTATTCAATGTTGCCTGCACTTTGAGCATGTTGGCAACTTCACTGCTAGCTTGCTGGCTCATTTTGCAATTGTCGCTAACACATTGCAGCACTCCTGCAAGGCCCAGAGGTTAATTTGAGAACAAGTACCTCGAGGTTAATTTGACAGATATGCCTTATAGGTTAACAGAAGTCATATCACTTTTTTGGAAAGATGTCGTGAAGTAACATGATAGACCTTCTTTCAAACCAATTAACATGTGTTCAAAAAACAAATATCAAAAAGTAACGCGATAGACCTTCTATTAACATGTGTTCAAAAAACAAGTAATCCTGCAAGACCCAGAGGTTAATTTGAGAACAAGTACCTCAAGGTTAATTTGACAGACATGCCTTATAGGTTGACAAAAGTCATTCCACTTTTTTTGGAAAGATGTTGTGAAGTAACATGATAGACCTTCTTTCAAGCCAATTAACATGTGTTCAAAAAACAAAAATTATCAAAAAGTAACACGATAGATCAAGTTCTACTTTCCTCCCACTCACTTGTTTCGAGAGAAACTCCTCTAGAAAGGTTCCATTCTTAGCAACAAAAATCTTGCCTTCGGACTTGTGGTAGAAGGTGTACCCAATTGTTTCCTTAGGGTATCTTATGAAGACGCACTTCTCTGATTTGGGTTCGAGCTTATTGGGTTGAAGCCTTTTGACAAAAGCATCGCATACCCAAACTTTAAGAAACGACAGCTTAGGTTTGTTGCCAAACCTAGTTCAAATGGTGTCGTCTCAACGGACTTTGATGGTGCCCTGTTTAACGTGAATGCAACTGCCCCTAGTGCATAACCCCAAAACGATAGTGGTAAATCGGGAAGAGACATCATAGATCACACCATATCTAATAAAGTGGGGTTACGATGTTCAGACACACCATTGCGCTGTGGTGTTCCAGGGGGCGTGAGTTGTGAAACTATTCCACATTGTTTTAAATGAAGGCCAAACTTGTAACTCAAATATTCACCTCCACGATCAGATCATAGAAACTTTATTTTCTTGTTACGATGATTCTCTACTTCACTTTGAAATTCTTTGAAATTTTCAAATGTTTCAGACTTGTGTTTCGTTAAGTAGATATATCCATATCTGCTCAAATCATCTGTGACGGTCAGAAAATAACGATACCCACCACGAGCCTCAACACTCATTGGACCGCATACATCGGTATCTTTTATCTCTAATAAATCATTAGCTCATTCCATTGTTCCAGAGAATGGAGTTTTAGTCATCTTGCCCATAAGGTACGGTTCGCAAGTATCAAATGTTTCATAATCAAGTGATTCCAAAAGTCCATCTTTATTGAGGTTCTTCATGCGCTTTACACCGATATGACCCAAACGGCAATGCCACAAATAAGTTGCACTATCATTATCAACTTTGCATCTTTTGGCATCAATATTATGAATATGTGTATCATCACGATCGAGATTCAACAGAAATAGACCACTCTTCAAGGGTGCATGACCATAAAAGATATTACTCATATAAATAGAACAACCATTATTCTCTGATTTAAATGAATAACCGTCTCGCACTAAACAAGATCCAGATATAATGTTCATGCTCAACGCTGGCACCAAATAACATTATTCAGGTCTAAAACTAATCCCGAAGGTAGATGTAGAGGTAGCGTGCCAACAGCGAGCACATCGACCTTGGAACCATTCCCGACGCGCATCATCACCTTGTCCTTAGCCAATCTTTGTTTAATTCTTAGTCCTTGCTTTGAGTTACAAATATGAGCAACCGAACCGGTATCAAATACCCAGGCACTACTACGAGAAATTAGTAAGGTACACATCAATAACATGTATATCAAATATACCTTTGTTCACTTTTCCATCCTTCTTATCCACCAAATACTTGGGGAAGTTCCGCTTCCAGTGACCAATCCCTTTGTAGTAGAAGCACTCAGTTTCAGGCTTGGGTCTAGCTTTGGGTTTTTTCCCGGGTGTGACAACTTGCTTGTCATTCTTCTTGAAGTTCCCCTTCTCTTTACCCTTATCCTTCTTGAAACTAGTGGTCTTGTTAACCATCAACACTTGATGCTCCTTCTTGATTTCTACCTCCGCAGCCTATAGCATTGCGAAGAGCTCGGGAATAGTATTTTCCATCCTTGCATATTGTAGTTCATCATGAAGCCTTTGTAGCTTGGTGGCAATGATTGAAGAAATCTCTCAATGACACAATCATCTAGAAGATTACCTCCCAGCTGAGTCAAGTGATTATGGTACCCAGACATTCTGAGTATGTGCTCACTAACAGAATTGTTCTCCTCCATCTTGCAGCTATAGAACCTGTTGGAGACTTCATATCTCTCAACTCAGGCATTTTCTTGAAATATTAACTTCAACTCCTGGAACATCTCATATGGTCCATGACGTTCAAAACGTCTTTGAAGTCATGATTCTAAGCCGTAAAGCATGTCACACTAAACTAACGAGTAGTCATCAGATCGAGCTTGCCAGACATTCACAACATCAGCTTCTGCTCCTGCAGCAGGCCTTTCACCCAGCGGTGCATCAAGGACATAATTCTTCTGTGCAGCAATGAGGATAATCCTCAAGTTACGAACCCAGTCCGTGTAGTTGCTACCATCATCTTTCAACTTAGCTTTCTCTAGGAATGCATTAAAATTCAAGGGAACAGTAGCACGGGCCATTGATCTACAACATAGATATGCAAAAATCTATCAAGACTAAGTTCATGATAAATTAAGTTCAATTAACCATATTACTTAAGAACTCCCACTTAGATAGACATCCCTCAAGTCATCTAAATGATACATGATCGAAATCAACTAAACCATGTCTGATCATCATGTGAGATGGAGTAGTCATCAATGGTGAACATCTCTATGTTGATCATATCCACTATATGATTCACGTTCGACCTTTCGGTCTCTAGTGTTCTGAGGCCATATCTGTATATGCTAGGCTCGTCAAGTTTAACTCGAGTATTCCGCATGTGCAAAACGGCTTGCACCCGTTGTATTTCAACATAGAGCTTATCACACCCGATCATCATGTGGTGTCTCAGCACGAAGAACTTTCGCAACGGTGCATACTCAGGGACAACACTTATACCTTGAAATCTTTAGTAAGGGATCATCTTATAATGATACAGCCGTACTAAGCAAAATAAGATGCATAAAAGATAAACATCACATGCAATCAAAGTATGTGACATGATATGGACATCATCATCTTGTGCTTTTGATCTCCATCACCGAAGCAACGTCATGATCTCCATCGTCACCGGCTTGACAACTTGATCTCCAACCTAGCGCCGTGGTCGTCTCGCCAACTATTGCTTCTATGACTATCGCTACTGCTTAATGATAAAGTAAAGCAATTACATGGCGTTTGTATTTCATACAATGAAGCGGCAACCATAAGGCTCCTGCCAGTTGTTAAATTTTACAAAACATGATCATCTCATACAACAACGTATAACACATCATGCCTTGACCATATCACATCACAACATGCCCTGCAAAAACAAGTTAGACGTCCTCTACTTTGTTGTTGCAAGTTTTATGTGGTTGCTAAGGGCTTCTAGCATGAACCGTACTTACCTATGGGAAAATAACCACAATAGTGATTTATCAAGTTTGCTGTTTTAACCTTCACAAGGACCGGTCGTAGTCAAATTGGATTCAACTAAAGTTGGAGAAACAAACACCCGCCAGCCACCTTTATGCAAAACTAGTTGCATGTCTGTCGGTGGAACCAGTCTCGTGAACGTGTTCATGTAAGGTTGGTCCGGGCCACTTCATCCAACAGTACCACCAAATCAAAATAAGACATTGGTTGTAAGCAGTATAACGATCACCGCCCACAACTCTTTGTGTTCTACTCGTGCATATTATCTACGCATAGACCTGGCTCGGATGCCACTGTTGGGAAATGTAGCATGCAATTTCAAAAAATTCCTACGCTCATGCAAGATCTATCTAAAAGATGCATAGAAATGAGAGGGGGAGAGTTTGTCCACATACTCTTGTAGACCAAAAGCAGAAGCATTAGCTTAACGCGGTTGATGTAGTCGAACGTCTTCTCGATTCAACCGATCAAGCACCGAACATATGATACCTCCGAGTTTTGCACACGTTTAGCTTGATGATGTCCCTCAAAATCTTGATCCAGCAGATGGTCAAAGGAGTAGATGAGTTCTGTCAACACGACAGCGTGGTGATGATGGTGGTGATGTGATCCACGCATGGCTTCGACTAAGCACTACGACAATATGACCAGAGGAGTAAACAGACAATTGATGTCCCTTGAGGTGCCCCTCTCCCCTGTATATAAAGGAGGAGAGGGGAGGAGGGTGCGCCCAAGTGGGGGGAGTCCAACTATGACACCTAGTCCTAGTCGTCCCTACCTTCCTTCTAACGGAGGGGGAAAGGCGAGAAGAGAGGGAGAGGGAGAAGGAAAGGGGGGTCGCGCCCCTCCCCTTGTCCAATTCGTACTCCCCATGGGGGGCGTGCACCACCTCCACATGACCTGCCTTGCCTCTCCCCTATGGCCCATAAGGCCCATTACTTCCTCCGGGGGGTTCCGGTAACCCCTCAATACTCCGATAATTATCTAAAACACTCCAAAACCATTCTGGTGTCTGAATACCACCTTCCAATATATCAATCTTTACCTTTCGACCATTTCAAGACTCCTCGTCATGTTTGTGATCTCATCCAGGACTCCAAACAACCTTGGGTCACAAAAACACATAACTCATATATACATATCATCATCGAACGTTAAGTGTGCGAACCCTACGGGTTCAAGAACTATGTAGACATGACCAAGACACCTCACCGGTCAATAGCCAATAGTGGAACCTGGATGCTCATATTGGTTCCCACATATTCTACGCAGATCTTTATCGGTCGAACTGCAATGTCAACATACGTTATTCCCTTTGTCATCCTATGTTACTTGCCCGAGATTCGATCGTCAGTATCTTCATACCTAGTTCAATATTGTTACTGGCAAGTCTATTTACTCGTTCTGTAGTGCATCATCCTGCAACTAACTCAGTAGTCACATTGCTTGCAAGGCTTCATATGATGTGCATTACCGAGAGGGCCCAGACATACCTCTCTGATACTCGGAGTGACAAATCCTAATCTCGATCTATGCCAACCCAACAAACACCTTAGAAGATACCTGTAGAGCATCTTTATAATCACCCACTTACGTTGTGACATTTGATAGCACACAAGGCATTCCTCCAGTGTCCGGGAGTTGCATAATCTCATAGTCGGAGGAATATATATTTGACATGAAGAAAGCAGTAGCAATAAAATTGAACAATCATTATGCTAAGCTAACGGATGGGTCTTGTCCATCACATCATTCCTCTAATGATGTGATCCCATTCATCAAATGAAAACTCATGTCCATGGCTAGGAAACTTAACCATCTTTGATCAACGAGCTAGTCTAGTAGAGGCATACTAGGGACACGGTGTTTTGTCTATGTATTCACACATGTATCAATTTTTTGGTTAATATAATTCTAGCATGAATAATAAACATTTATCATGAAAAGGAAATATAAAATAACAACTTGATTATTGCCTCTAAGGCATATTTCCTTCAGCCTCTAGGACATATTTCCAACAATTGTCGTCCTCGGGCATCTCAAGTATAACAAAGTAGCATTTGCAACAACAACGGGCACATCCTCACAAATACCGATAGGTATGGAAGTCGATTCGTCAGCCATTTGCAATGATATCTCAGTAGGTGTGAGTTTATTCAAATCAAGTCTTTTATATAAAGAGAAAGGCATAACACTAACACCGGCTCCTAAATCACATAAAGCAGTTTTGACATAATTTCTTTAATAGAGCATGGTATAGTTGGTAAACCTGGATCTCCTGGTTTCTTAGGTACTCCATCCTTACAAGAATAATTAGTAAGCACAGTGAAGATTTCAGCTTCAGGTATTTTTTATTAGTGACAATGTCTTTCATGTATTTAGCATAAGGGGCCATCTTCAAAATATTAGTCAAACGAGTATGCAAAAAGACTAGCCTAAGCATTTCAGCAAAGTGTTCAAATTATTCATCATGCTTTTTCTTGGATGGTTTACGTGGAAAGGGCATGGTTTTTCGAACCCTTGGTTCTCTTTCTTTACCATGTTTTGTAGCACCGAAGTCTCTTTTATCATATCGTTTATTTTAGGTTGTGTGTTATCAAGATCAACAGCAGGTTCAATCTCAACATCATTATCTGGTTCTTTATCATTGTCTGGTTGAGCATCTTCATGAACATTATCATTATCATTTTCGTTATCACTAGGTGAATGTTCTTTACCAGATTGAGTTTCAACATCAGAAATAGAAACATCATTATCATTATGAGAAGGTTTTTCTACCTCAGGTTCACTAGAAGTATGCAAAATCCTATCATTTTTCTTTTTCCTCTTCCTTTTTGAAGGACTAGGCGCATCAGTATTAATTCTTTGAGAGTCTTGTTCAATTCTTTTAGGGTGTCCCTCAAGATAAAGTGGTTCCTGAGTCATTTTGCCTCCTCTAGTTTCTACTCTAACAGCATAATCATTCATATTATTGTTCATTTCACTAAGTAGTTCTCTTTGATATTTAGCAACTTGTTCTTACTGAGTTTGAACCATAGAGGCATGTTTTCCTAGACCTCTAACATCATTAGTGATACTAAATAACAAGTCACTCAAGCGAGCTATCATATCAGAATTTTGTTTCAATTGTTTCATAACATTTGCATTGAAGTGATCTTGTTTCATAACGTAATTGTCAAATTCATATAAGCATTGACTAGGATGTTTATTGTAAGGGATGTCACCTTCATCAAACTTTAAAAGAGAGTTTACCTCTACCACCGGTGGTGGTGTGTCAAGACCATGTATTTCTTCAATAGGTGGTAATTCCTAACTTCTTCAGCTTTAGTACCTTTTTTCTTCATACATTTTTTTGCTTCTTACATATCTTCATGACTGAGAAATAAAATACCCCTCTTCTTCGGAGTGGGTTTAGGCGGTGGCTCAGAAAGTGTCCAATCTTTACATTATTCAATAACTCCTCAACTTGTTCAATAGTTTGTTCCCTGAACACACAACCAGCACAAATATCCAAGAAGTCCCTAGAAGCATCGGTTAGTCCATTATAGAAGATATCAAGAATTTCATTTTTCTTAAGAGGATGATCAGGCAAAGCATTAAATAATTGGAGAAGCCTCCCCCAAGCTTGTGGGAGACTCTCTTCTTCAATTTGCACAAATTTATATATTTCCTGTAAGGCAGCTGATACGTCTCCAACGTCTCTATAATTTATGAAGTATTCATGCCATGTTTACAACAATTTTATATGGTTTTGGTATGATTTGCATGGAACTAACCGGGAGTGACGCTGTTTTGAGCAAAACTACCTGGTGTTGTTTTTTATGCAGAAATTAAAGTTCCCCAAATGCAATCAAACTTTTTGACGATTTTTTGGAACAAAAGAGGAACTAGAAGCTTCGTTGGAGGACCAGAAGGTGAAGGAGGAGAGCACAACCCACATGGGCGTGCTGGGCCCTTGCCCATGTGTAGGAGGGTTGTGGTCACATCGAGGCCCATCTTCCTGTGAGACCAACGCCAAAATATCCTATAAATACAGAAACCCCCAGAAATAACCCCAGATCGAAAGTTACACCGTTGCAAGCCTCTGTAGCCACAAAAAAACAATCTAAACCATCTTCTGGCACCCTGGCGGAGGGGGAAATCATCACTGGTGGCCATCTTCATCATCCCGGCTGCCACCATAATGAGGAGGGATTAGTCCACCCTCGGGGCTAATGGTTTGTACCAGTAGCTATGTGTTTCATCTCTGTCTCTCTAACTCTCTCTTGTGTTCTTGAGTTGGCACGATCTTGATGTATCGTGAGCTTTCTTAATATAGTTGGATCATATGGTATTTTCCCCTCTCTATCTTGTAGTGATGAATTGAGTTTCCCTTTGAGATTTCGTTTATATCAGATTGAATACTTTTATGGATTTGAGAACACTTGATGTATGTCTTGCTATGAATACCCGTGGTGACAATGGGGTATAATATTGATTCACTTGATATGTGTTTTGGCACTCAACTCGCGGATTCCCGAATTGACATTGGGGTAATCTGTGCATAGGGGTTGATGCATGTTCTCGTCTTTGTTTCTCCGGTTGAAATATTGGGGCACTCTTTGAGGTTCTTTGTGTTGGATTGAGTATTATGAATCTGAAATTGTTTTATGCATATCGTCTAATCAACTCATGGATACTCGTGGTGACATTGGAGTATTTAGGTGATATTAGAGGTTGTTGATGTGTATCATATGGTGTTATTGTAGTACGAACTCTTAGATAGATCGATCGGAAAGGATAACTTGGTGTTATTTTAGTATGAAATCTTGGATACATCAATTGGAAAGGATAACTCTGAGGTGGTTTCATACCCTACAAACAATTTCTTCTTATGCTCTCCGCTAGATAGGAACTTTGGAGTGATTCTTCATCGCACGTTGAGCGATGGTTATATGATCCAATTATATTGGCATTGTTGAGAGATTGCACTAGCAAAAGTACGGACCCTGGGCCTTGTTGCTAAGTATTGCAATACCGTTTGTGCTCACTTTTTTTACTTGCTACCTTGCTATTTTTTATTGTTCTTATTACAAAAATCAATATCTACTATCATTAATTACTACACTTGTATCACCAACTCTTCACCGAACTAGTGCACCTATACAATTTACCAGTGTATTTGGTGTGTTGGTGACACAAAAGACTTTTTATTATTTGGTTGCAGAGTTGTTTGAGAGTGATCATCTTCATCCTATGCCTCCCATGGATTGGTAAACCTTATGTCATCCACTTGAGGGAAAATTGCTCATGTCCTACAAAACTCTGCGATTGGCGGCCCAACACGAGTCTACAAGAACAAGTTGTGTAGTAGACATCAGCAGCTTGTTTCTTATGAGCGGGAAAATATTTTTTAGAGAAGTAATAAATCATATGCAGGGGACTACACACACAACCAGGAGCAAGGGTATTGCACCATATCTTAGCAACACCCTTTAATGAGAACGAAAATAACTTAAGAATATAATAGTAGCAAATTTTCTCATCTTGAGCAAAAAGGGTGGTTATATCATTTAGTTTAGTAAGATGTGCCACAACAGTTTTAGTTTCATACACATGGAAATGATCATATTGAACCAAAGAAATTAACTCTGGGTCGATAGAGAATTCATAATCCTTATCAGTAACAAAAAAGGTGAAGTAACAAACTTAGGATCACATTTCATTCTAGCATTCAAGGATTTTTCTTTCAACTTGCATCATAATTTCTTAAGATCATCTCTATCCTTGCAAGCAAGAAAGTCTCTAGCTACCTCTTCATCCATAACATAACCCTTAGGTATCTTAGGAAATTTAAATCTAGGAGAGCTAGATCTAATAGATGTTTAATAGTTTTCAGTTTCAAAGACTTCATCAGTTTCAGCATTCTCATTATCTTTAGCTCTAGCAAGTTGTTCATCAAGAAATTCACCTAGTGGCACATTATCATCTAGCAAGGTACTAGCATCATCATAAGCATCATACATAGCAGAAGTAGCATCATCAATAGCTTGTGACATATTAGGATTAATAGCATGTGGTGGTCAATACAGAAGGTGAATCAATTGCAGAGGTAGATGGTAGTTCCTTACCTCCCCTCGTCTTAGAGGGAACGATCTTGGTTCTGCGAATTTTTTTAGATTCTTCATAGTGATAAATAGATATAAATCCCAAGTGAATCAACAAATATAGCTATGCTCCCCAACAACGGTGCCAAAAAAGTCTTGATAACCCACAAGTATAGGGGATCGCAATAGTTTTCGGGAGTAGAGTATTCAACCCAAATTTATAGATTCGACACAAGGCGAGCCAAAGAATATTTGTAAGTATTAGTCATTGAGTTGTCAATTCAACCACACCCAAAGATTAAATATCTGCAGCAAAGTGATCAGTCGCACAGTAACATGATAGTGTGATAGTGATAGCAATAGTAGCAGCATCAATAGTAACAGTAACAGCAGTAGCAATAGTTTTGTAGCATTAACAGTAGCAACAATAGTAGTGACTTAGCAGGAACAATATGTGAAAAGCTCGAAGGCATCGAATCGGTGATTTTGTTGGATGATATTCTTCATATATCAGTCACAACCTAGGGAGACATGGTACTAGCTCCAGTTCATAAATATAATGTAGGCATGTATTCCGTAAATAGTCATACGTGTTTATGGAAAAAAACTTGGATGTCATATTTTGTCCTACCCGCCCGTGGCAGCGGGGTTCACAAGGAAACTAAGGGATATTAAGACCTCCTTCTAATAGAGAACCAGAGCAAAGCATTAACACATAGTGAATACATGAACTCCTCGAACTACGGCCATCACCGGAAAGTATCCCAATTGTTGTCACCTTGGGGTTTACGGATCATAACACATAATAGGTGCATATGACTTGTAAGATTGGATCATGAACATAGATATAATGGTGAAAACATAAACGGTCAAATCTGAAATCATGGCACTCAGGCCCTAGTGACAAGCATTAAGCATAGCAAAGTCATAGCGACATCAATCTCATAACATAGTAGATACTAGGGATCAAGCCGTAACAAAAATAACTCGATTACATGATGAATCTCATCCAACTCCTCACCGACCAGTGAGCCTACGAAGGAATTACTCACTCCCGGCGGCGAGCATCATGAAATTGGTGATGGAGAATGGTTGGTGATGACGAAGACCGAAGACCCCCTCTCCGGAGCCCCGAGCGGGCTCCAGATTTGCCTCCTGATGAAGAACGGGAGGTGGCGGCGGCTCCGTATCATAGAACACGATGAAACTTCATGTCCTACTTTTTTGGAAAAATAGGATTTTATAGCATTGGAATTAGGGTCAGCGAAGCCTCATGGGCCCCACTACCCACCAGGGTGCGCTAGAGGGGGTGGCGCTCCCTGGTGCCTTGTGGGCAGCTGCCCCCCCCTCCTCCAATGGTTCTTGGTTCCAGTATTTTTTTATTTATTCCAAAATAATTCTCCAAAAAGTTTCGTCCAAATCTGAGAACTTTTATTTCTGGACAAAAACAACACCATGTTAGTTCTACTGAAAACAGTGTCAGTCCGGGTTAGTTTCATTCAAATCATGCAAATAACAGTCCAAAAAGAGCAAAAGTGTTAGGAAAAGTAGATATGATGGAAATGTATCATATTACTACTTCATGGAGTATATTCTTTCCTTGCATGAAACCTGTTCAGGGTGGCCAGATGACATGATCAGTGAAGGAAATATGCCCTAGAGGCAATAATAAAGTTATTATTTATTTCCTTATTACATGATAAATGTTTATTATTCATGCTAGAATTGTATTAACCGGAAACATAATACATGTGTGAATATATAGACAAACAGAGTGTCACTAGTATGCCTCTACTTGACTAGCTTGTTAATCAAATATGGTTATGTTTCCTAACCATGGACAAAGAGTTGTTATTTGATTAATGGGATCACATCATTAGTTGAATGATCTGATTGACATGACCCATTCAGTTAGCTTAGCACCCGATCGTTTAGTATGTTGCTATTGCTTTCTTCATGACTTATACATGTTCCTATGACTATGAGATTATGCAACTCCGTTTGCGGAGGAACACTTTGGTACTACCAAACGTCACAAGCGAATCGGGTGATTATAAAGGAGTACTACAGGTGTCTCCAAAGGCGGATGTTGGGTTGGCGTATTCGAGATTAGGATTTGTCACTCCGATTGTCGGAGAGGTATCTCTGGCCCTCTCGGTAATACACATCACTTAAGCCTTGCAAGCATTACAACTAATGAGTTAGCTGTGAGATGATGTATCTGAGCGAGTAAAGAGACTTGCCGGTAGCGAGATTGAACTAGGTATTGGATACCGACGATCGAATCTCGGGCAAGTAACATACCGATGACAAAGGAACAACGTATGTTGTTATGCGGTCGACCGATAAAGATCTTCGTAGAATATGTAGGAGCCAATATGGGCATCCAGGTCCCGCTATTGGTTATTGACCGGAGGCGTGTCTCGGTCATGTCTACATTCTTCTCGAACCGTAGGGTCCGCACGCTTAAGGTTTCGATGGCGGTTATATTATGAGTTTGTGTATTTTGATGTACCGGAGAAGTTGAGTCTCGGATGTGATCACGGACATGACGAGGAGTCTCGAAATGGTCGAGACATAAAGATTGATATATTGGACGGCTATATTCGGACACGGAAAGGTTCGGAAGTTTCGGAGAAAACGGAGTGGGAGGGGTTACCGGAACCCCCCGGGGAAGTAATGGGCCTTATTGGGCCAAGAGGGGAGAGAGGGCCGCACCAGGAGGTGGCGCCCCCCCGGAGTCCGAATAGGACAAGGAGGGGGGGCGCGGCCCCCCTTTTCCTCTCCCTCTCCCTCTCCTTCCTTCCCCCTTCCTCCTTCCTCGTTGGACTAGGAAAGGGGAGTCCTACTCCCACTAGGAGGAGGACTCCCCCCTCCCTTGGCGCGCCTCCTAGGGCCGGCCGGCCCTCCCCCTTGCTCCTTTATATACGGGGGCAGAGGGGGCACCCTAGAACACACAAGTTGATCCTTGAGATCGTTCCTTAGCCGTGTGCGGTGCCCCCCTCCACCATAATCCACCTCGGTCATATCGTAGCGGTGCTTAGGCGAAGCCCTGCGTCGGTAGAACATCAAGATCGTCACCACGCCGTCGTGCTGACGAAACTCTCCCTCCCCAAAGCTCTACTGGATTGGAACCCGAGGAGCGTCACCGAGCTGTACGTGTGTCAAGAACTCGGAGGCGCCGGAGTAACGGCGCTGGGATCGGTTGGATCGCGAGGAGAACGTACGACTACTTCCTCTACGTTGTGATCGCTTCTGCTTCGGTCTACGAGGGTACGTAGATAACACTCTCCCCTCTCGTTGCTATGCATCACCATGATCTTGCGTGTGCGTAGGAAATTTTTTGAAATTACTACGTTCCCCAACAGTGGTATCCGAGCCTAGGTTTTATGCGTTGATGTTATATGCACGAGTAGAACACAAGTGAGTTGTGGACGATATAAGTCATACTGCCTACCAGCATGTCATACTTTGGTTCAGCGGTATTGTGAGATGAAGCGGCCCGGACCGACATTACGCGTACGCTCACTCGTTGCTTAAAGGTGACTGGCGGGTGTCTGTCTCTCTCACTTTAGTTGAACCGAGTGTGGCTACGCCCGGTCCTTGTGAAGGTTAAAATGGAGTCTATTTGACAAACTATCGTTGTGGTTTTGATGCGTAGGTAAGAACGGTTCTTGCTAAAGCCCGTAGCAGCCACATAAAATTTGCAAACAACAAAGTAGAGGACGCCTAACTTGTTTTTGCAGGGCATGTTGTGATGTGATATGGTCAAGACGTGATGCTATATTTTATTGTATGAGATGATCATGTTTTGTAACCGAAGTTATCGGCAACTGGCTGGAGCCATATGGTTGTCGCTTTATTGTATGAAATGCAAGCATACTGTAATTGCTTTACTTTATCACTAAGCGGTAGCGATAGTCGTAGAAGCAATAGATGGCGTAACGACAACGATGCTACGATGGAGATCAAGGTGTCGCGCCGATGGCGATGGTGATCACGACGGTGCTTGGAGATGGAGATCACAAGCACAAGATGATGATGGCCATATCATATCACTTATATTGATTGCATGTGATGTTTATCCTTTATGCATCTTATCTTGCTTTGATTGACGGTAGCATTTTAAGATGATCTCTCACTAAAATTATCAAGTAGTGTTCTCCCTGAGTATGCACCGTTGCCAAAGTTCGTCGTGCCGAGACACCACGTGATGATCGGGTGTGATAAGCTCTACGTCCATCTACAACGGGTGCAAGCCAGTTTTGCACACGCAGAATACTCAGGTTATACTTGACGAGCCTAGCATATGCAGATATGGCCTCGGAACATGGAGACCGAAAGGTCGAGCGTGAATCATATAGTAGATATGATCAACATAAGATGTTCACCATTGAAAACTACTCCATCTCACGTGATGATCGGTTATGGTTTAGTTGATTTGGATCATGTGATCACTTAGATGACTAGAGGGATGTCTGTCTAAGTGGGAGATCTTAAGTAATATGATTAATTGAACTTAAATTTATCATGAACTTAGTACCTGATAGTATCTTGCTTGTCTATGTTTGTTTGTAGATAGATGGCTCGTCTTTGTTGTTCCGTTGAATTTTAATGCGTTCCTTGAGAAAGCAAAGTTGAAAGATGATGGTAGCAATTACACGGATCGGGTCCGTAACTTCGAGGATTATCCTCATTGCTGCACGTAAGAGCTACGTCTGGATGCACCGCTAGCTGCCGAACTGCTGCTGATGCAACCGACGGCGTGAAGAACGTCTAGCGAGCAAAGCTGATGACTACTCTATAGTTCGATGTGCCATGCTTTACGGCTTAGAACCGGGACTTCAAAGGCGTTTTGAGCGACATGGAGCATATGAGATGTTCCAGAGTTGAAGTTGATATTCAACAGAATGCCCGGATTGAGAGATATGAAGTCTCCAATAAGTTCTATAGCTGCAAGATGGAGGAGAATAGTTACGTCGGTGAGCACATACTCGAATGTGCGGGTATTACAATCACTTGACTCAAGCGGGAGTTAATCTTCCGGATGATTGTGTCATTGATGAATTCTTCAATCACCGCCACCAAGCTACAAAGGCTTCGTGATGAACTATAATATGCAAGGGTTAGTAAAGACTATACTGAGCTCTTCGCAATGCTAAAGGCTGCGGAGGTAGAAATCAAGAAGGAGCATCAAGTGTTGATGGTCAATAAGACCACTAGTTTCAAGAAGAAAGGCAAAGGGAAGAAGAAGGAACTTCAAGAAGAACAGCAAGCAAGTTGCTGCTCGGGAGAAGAAACCCAAGTCTGGACCTAAACCTGGCCGAGTGCTTCTCCGCAAGCAGACTGGTCCTTTGGAAGCGGAACTGCCCCAAGTATTTGGCGGATAAGAAGGATGGCAAGGTGAACAAAGGTATATGTGATATACATGTTATTGATGTGTACCTTACTAGAGCTCGTAGTAGCACTGGTATTTGATCTGGTTACATTGCTAATATTTGCAACTTGAAACAGGGACTACGGATTGCGAACAACGGCAAAGGACGAGGTGACGATGCGCGTGGGAAATGGTTCCAAAGTCGATGTGATCGCGGTCGACACGCTACCTCTACATCTACCTTCGGATTAGTTTTAGACCTAAATAATTGTTATTTGGTGCTGCGTTGAGCATGAACATTATATCTGGATCTTGTTTGATGCGAGACGGTTATTCATTTAAATCAGAGAATAATGGTTGTTCTATTTATATGAGTAATATCTTTTATGGTCATGCACCCTTGAAGAGTGGTCTATTTTGATGAATCTCGATAGTAGTGATACACATATTCATAATGTTGAAGCCAAAAGATGAAGAGTTGATAATGATAGTGCAACTTATTTGTGGCACTGCCGTTTAGGTCATATCGGTATAAAACGCATGAAGAAACTCCATCTTGATGGACTTTTGGAGTCACTTGATTATGAATCACTTGGCACTTGCAAACCGTGCCTCATGGGCAAGATGACTAAAACCCGTTCTCGGTACTATGGAGAGAGCAACAGATTTGTTGGAAATCATACATCTGATGTATGTGGTCCGATGAATGTTGAGGCTCGTGGCGGATATCGTTATTTTCTCACCTTCACAGATGATTTAAGCAGATATGGGTATATCTACTTAATGAAACATAAGTCTGAAACATTTGAAAAGTTCAAAGAATTTCAGAGTGAAGTTGAAAATCATCGTAATAAGAAAATTAAGTTTCTATGATCTGATCGTGGAGGTGAATATTTGAGTTCTGAGTTTGGTCTACATTTGAAACAATGCGGAATAGTTTAGCAACTCCGCCACCGGAACACCACAGCGTAATGGTGTGTCGAGCGTCGTGTCGCACTTTACTAGATATGGTGCGATCTATGATGTCTCTTACAGATTTACCGCTATCGTTTTGGGGTTATGCTCTTGAGACGGCCACATTCACGCTGAATAGAATACCATCAAAGTCCGTTGAGACGACACCTTATGAACTATGGTTTGCCAAGAAACCAAAGTTGTCGTTTCTTAAAGTTTGGGGATGCGATGCTTATGTGAAAAAGCTTCGACCTAATAAGCTCGAACCCAAATCGGAGAAATGTGTCTTCATAGGATACCCAAAGGAGACAGTTGGGTACACCTTCAATCACAGATCCGAAGGCAAGACATTTGTTGCTAAGAATGGATCCTTTCTAGAGAAGGAGTTTCTCTCAAAATAAGTGAGTGGGAGGAAAGTAGAACTTGATGAGGTAACTGTACCTTCTCCCTTATTGGAAAGTAGTTTATCGCAGAAACCGGTTTCGAGACATCTACACCAAATAGTGAGGAAGTTGATGATGTTGATCATGAAACTTCAGATCAAGTTACTCTGAACCTCGTAGATCAACAGAATAAGATCCGCACTGAGTGGTACGGTAATCCTGTTCTTGAAGTCATGCTACTAGATCATGATGAACCTACGAACTATGAAGAAGCGATGGTGAGCCCAGATTCCATAAAATGGCTTGAGGCCATGAAATCTGAGATGGGATCCATGTATGAAAACAAAGTGTGGACTTTGGTTGACTTGCGAGGGTCGACAAGCAATAGAAAACAAGTGGATCTTCAAGAAGAAGACCGACGACGACGGTAATATTATCGTCTACAAAGCTCGACTTGTTGCAAAAAGGTTTTCGACAAGTTCAAGGGGTTGACTACGATGAGACCTTCTCACCCGTAGCGATGCTTAAGTCTGTCCAAATCATGTTAGCAATTGCGCATTTTATGATTATGAAATTTGGCAAATGGATGTAAAAGCTGCATTCTGAATGGATTTACGGAGGAAGAGTTGTATATGATGCAACGAAGGTTTTATCGATCCAAAGGGAGCTAACAAAGTGTGCAAGCTCCAGCGATCCATTTATGGACTGGTACAAGCATCTCGGAGTTGGAATATACGCTTTGATAAGTTGATCAAAGCATATAGTTTATCTGAGACTTGCGATGAAGCTGTATTTACTAGAAAGTGAGTGGGAGCACTACTGCATTTCGATAAGTATATGTGAATGACATATTATAGATCGGAAATAATGTAGAATTATTCGCAAAGCATAAAGGAGTGTTTAAGCGGAGTTTTTCAAAGAAAGACCTCGGTGAAGCTGCTTACATATTGAGCATCAAGATCTATAGAGATAGTTCAAGGCGCTTGATAAGTTTTTCAATGAGTACATACCTTGACAAGATTTTGAAGTAGTTCAAAATGGAGCAGATCAAAGAAAGAGTTCTTTCTGTGTTACAAGGTGTGAAGTTGAGTAACACTCAAAACCCGACCACGGCAGAAGATAGAAAGAGAATGAAAGTCATTCCCTATGCCTTGGCCATAGGTTCTATAAAGTATGCTATCTGTGTACCAGATCTATTGTATACCCTACAATTGAGTTAAGCAAGGAGTACAATGGTGATCTAGGAGTAGATCACAGGACAGCGGTCAAAAATTATCCTTAGTGAAATAAGGATATGTTTCTCGATTATGGAGGTGACAAAAGGTTCGTCGTAAAAGGGTTATGTCGATGCAAGTTTTGACACCAATCTAGATGACTCTAAGTCTCGGTCTAGATACATATTGAAAGTGGGAGCAATTAGCTAGAGTATCTACGTGCGGAGTATTGTTGACATAGAAATTTGCAAAATACTTACGGATCTGAATATGACAGACCCGTTGACTAAAATTATCTCACAAGCAAAACATGATCACACCTTAGTACTCTTTGGGTGTTAATCACATAGCGATGTGAACTAGATTCTTGACTCTAGTAAACCCTTTGAGTGTTGGTCACATATTGATGTGAACTATGGGTGTTAATCACATGGTGATGTGAACTATTCTTTGGTAAATCACATGGCGATGTGAACTAGATTATTTACTCTAGTGCAAGTGGGAGGCTGAAGGAAATATGCCCTAGAGGCAATAATAAAGTTATTATTTATTTCCTTATTACATGATAAATGTTTATTATTCATGCTAGAATTGTATTAACCGGAAACATAATACATGTGTGAATATATAGACAAGCAGTGTCACTAGTATGCCTCTACTTGACTAGCTTGTTAATCAAATATGGTTATGTTTCCTAACCATGGACAAAGAGTTGTTATTTGATTAACGGGATCACATCATTAGTTGAATGATCGATTGACATGACCCATTCAGTTAGCTTAGCACCCGATCGTTTAGTATGTTGCTATTGCTTTCTTCATGACTTATACATGTTCCTATGACTATGAGATTATGCAACTCCGTTTGCTGGAGGAACACTTTGGGTACTACCAAGCGTCACAGCGAATCGGGTGATTATAAAGGAGTACTACTGGTGTCTCCAAAGGCAGATGTTGGGTTGGCGATTTCGAGATTAGGATTTGTCACTCCGATTGTCGGAGAGGTATCTCTGGGCCCTCTCGGTAATACACATCACTTAAGCCTTGCAAGCATTACAACTAATGAGTTAGCTGTGAGATGATGTATTACTGAGCGAGTAAAGAGACTTGCGTAGCGAGATTGAACTAGGTATTGGATACCGACGATCGAATCTCGGGCAAGTAACATACCGATGACAAAGGGAACAACGTATGTTGTTATGCGGTCGACCGATAAAGATCTTCGTAGAATATGTAGGAGCCAATATGGGCATCCAGGTCCCGCTATTGGTTATTGACCGGAGGCGTGTCTCGGTCATGTCTACATTGTTCTCGAACCGTAGGGTCCGCACGCTTAAGGTTTCGATGGCGGTTATATTATGAGTTTGTGTATTTTGATGTACCGAAGAAGTTGAGTCCGGATGTGATCACGGACATGACAAGGAGTCTCGAAATGGTCGAGACATAAAGATTGATATATTGACGGCTATATTCGGACACGGAAAGGTTCGGAAGTTTCGGAGAAAACCGGAGTCTTGGGAGGGGTTACCGGAACCCCGGGAAGTAATGGGCCTTATTGGGCCAAGAGGGGAGAGAGGGCCGCACCGGGAGGTGGCGCGCCCCTGTGGGAGTCCGAATAGGACAAGGAGGGGGCGGCCCCCTTTCCTCTCCCTCTCCTCTCCTTCCTTCCCCTTCCTCCTTCCTCGTTGGACTAGGAAGGGAGTCCTACTCCCACTAGGAGGAGGACTCCCCCCCCTGGCGCGCCTCCTAGGGCCGGCCGGCCCTCCCCTTGCTCCTTTATATACGGGGCGGAGGGGCACCCTAGAACACACAAGTTGATCCTTGAGATCGTTCCTTAGCCGTGTCGGTGCCCCCTCCACCATAATCCACCTCGGTCATATCGTAGCGGTGCTTAGGCGAAGCCTGCGTCGGTAGAACATCAAGATCGTCACCACGCCGTCGTCTTGTGAAACTCTCCCTCCCCGAAGCTCTCTTGGATTGGAGCCGAGGGCGTCACCGAGCTGTACGTGTGTCAAGAACTCGGAGGCGCCGGAGTAACGGCGCTGGGATCGGTTGGATCGCGAGGAGAACGTACGACTACTTCCTCTACGTTGTGATCGCTTCCGCTTCGGTCTACGAGGGTACGTAGACAACACTCTCCCCCTCTCGTTGCTATGCATCACCATGATCTTGCGTGTGCGTAGGAAATTTTTTGAAATTACTACGTTCCCCAACAATCAGCAACCGAATTTAACCTATTAGTTGCCACTTTGGTGAAAATTTGGAACCTCGCATTAAGAGGGCATATGGGTCTATATTATTCAAGTTACATATCTTGTTCAATTCATTTCAAAATAACAATGGTCAATCTTGTTCAAGTTCCATATGGCTCAAGTTGACTCCACAAGTCCTTCTAGCTGGATATGAAGTAAGTTGTCTTCTTCATCCCCTCACCTCTTAAATTACACCCTCAAGCATGTCATTGACACCGACAGGGGTGTCTCAGATCATCTTCAATTGGATTTGGCTAATTTGTCCTCTTATCGTTTTGTTTGTGTTTCTTTTTCTGCATTCTATTGGCACTACTACTAGCAAAAGGGCTCGTGTGTTGCAACGGGAGAGAAAAACATAATATCCAATGGCCATGACCACATTTTACTGCATCACCAAGATACACTATCACTCAATTTTGTGTAATCATGAATATTTCTTTAAGCTCATGCACAAATTTGAAATCACGTGCATTTTTCAAATTCGTGAACACTTTTACGAATTATTAGACATTTTTTGAATCCATAAAGATTTTATAGTATTTGCAAACATTTTTTAAAAATTGAGAAGTATTTTAAACAATATTCTTGAATCGGTGAACATTTCTAGAATTGACTTTTATGAAAATTGGTGGACCACATTCTGAAATTCATGAACACCTTTTTCATTTAACAAAAAATAGAATGCATGATCATTTTTTGAATCTGCAAACATTTTATGAATCAATAAACTATTTTGTAAGTCACGAACAATTTTTGAATTTGTAGGATAATTTGTAATTCATGTAAATTTTTGTATTATCGAAATTTTGTTGGATTCTATTAACATCTTTTAATACACGAACTTTTTAAAAAGTCGTGATTTTTTCCCGAACATTTGTTTTCAAAATTGTGAACATTTTGAGAACATGCAAACATTTTTAAAAAGTGAACGTTTTCTAAATCCACAAACATTTATGAATTATGAAACATTTTATTTCAAAATTTGCATTTTTTTTATTTCGAAACATTTTTGAAGTCCCAAGTTATTGAAAGTAGAAAAAATAGAGACGGAAAAGAAAAAAAAACAGGCCGCCCAGACATGGGCCGGCCCAAACAGGCGCAATGTGTCTTCTCTCAGTGTGTAGCGCGTAGTATAGAAGGTTCCTACTATATGGGCCGGCCCAAACAGACGCGATGTGTCTTCTCCCAGCGGGCAGAGCACAGTATAGAAGGTTCCTACTACATGGGCTGGCCCATGTGGGAGTTTTCCTATGTAAAAATGTTATAGGTGCCATCGATGTGTAGTGACACCGCCAAAAGCAATAGCCCCTTTATTATTAGGTATAGATTAAGCCTTTTTGCACTTCCCCATATCTAAGATCCCCCCAAAAAAGACCTTTTGATGATTGAACACAGTCAAAATATGATTATATGACATAAGGGAGGTAATATAAACTTTTTTCAGTAAAGGAGGAAAACTAAAAACATGTATCTAAACTCTATAAATTAGTATATAGAAAGAAACCGAAAATTATGCTACCAGACCATTTAATAAATAATTTATCAAACAAACAATAAATAAGGTGCAATAAAAATAATTTAATAATATCGAATATATATTGGAGTTGCACAAAAATATGAGCCGGTCAAGAAAAATGCTAATGTCAATTTCAGAAGTGCTTGAATTGATTTCAAAACAAAACAAAGTTTAAAAATTAGTTCAACACAACTATTAAATATTCATGGATTATATGCTCAAAAGTGTGGAACTGCATTAGTTGCACATTTTGAAACCTAAAGTTGCACACATAGAAAATACCCATTGTCGGCTTACGAATATGCAACTATGCTAAAAACGGTGAATATATAAGTGGATCATACACATGAGTTGAGGGGATTGATTAATCATTGATGTCACCACTTCTCACGTCCAAGTCATGTGATCGGATTTAGCAAGTCGTCACACAATGTTTTTACCATGTATGTGTGGATACCTATGAGGTGTTGCTCTTGCGATGCTCGGGAGCCATACAAGAAAGTCACGAGTAGGAGAAGGTTGTATGACTAGAATTGCATCAACATGCTTCATCAACTCTACTTCTTGCTAGCCTTGTAATTTGTAACAGCAATCGTTCCTGGTTTATGAGTTAATTTCTTTAGTTTGCACTAGCATATCAGTCCATAAGCCAACATGGTATAGTTCTTGTACTCCTACTTGTACAACTCTTGGACGATGTTGATCTGTCAAATTGAATAAGTCATAAGCATCTCATAATAAACAATGTCATAAAAAAATTGCAGCATAATTGCATAGACTCACATGCTTCTGATACGGACACCACTCAGATGTTGGCACTCAAAATTCTCATAGCAATGTTTCCACTTGTTGCATTACTGTTGAATTTCATCCCAATCAATTGGACTCATACTTCTTGTTGCGATGATATTGATCATGAATGTGCATCCAATAAGTGATGTGGCTTCGTGACATTGGCGACTGCTTCAAGAGTCACACTCTCCCATTCCAAGGTCAAAATTAAGCTCATCTTCTTGTGTTGAGTGGTTGGTCCAACCTTGTACATTTTATGTCTGTAAATGGAGTAGGAACCTCTGACATCTCGACTTAAAAGAAATGCTAGACTACTCACATCAACAAATCACACCTTCTTTTTCGGGAGCCCATCTGAAAGGAACCTTAAAGTTAAGCATGCTCGGCTTGAAGCAATTTGAGGATTGGTGGCCTACTTGGAAGTTGATCCTAGTATTGGTCTGTGGAGACAATATATATCCCAGGTGCAACGGCCAGGAGCCGGTAGGTGAACCGAAGGGTTTGGTCGAGGCATTACAATTGGTGCACCTTATTTTTTGGGAGACCATTTAAAAGGAACTTCAAACTTAAGCATGCTTAGCTTGGAGCAATTTGAGGATAGGTGACCGACTCAGAAGTTGATCTTAGGTGCGCACGAGTGAGGACAAAGTGCGTAGGAAATACTAGTGTTGGTTTGTGTGACCAGTCTAGATCCCATGCACAACGACCAGGAACCGATGGGTTTGGCTGAGGCATTATAGAACCTCAATGACATCGTGCAGGATCGAATTCTATTGACGAGAGGGTAATCCTGACAAAAAAATGTACTCAAAATTTTAGTTGCCAATGTTTTCTTGAGGTTCGCATAGCTGGCGGTATATTACTCCTCGTTGATGGTGGTTCAGACACAAAGTATTACGACTACAAAGGTCTCGGCAGTGTCGCTCATAAAGCACATGCCCATCTATTCCACCATGGTTTGATACTAATGTCATACAAATGGACATTGCTAACTAGTAACAAGCACAATTCACATGAAATATTGTAACCTAGTGTATACGTTGAAGAGAAACGAGTTAACGGAAGGCAACTACCGAACCCACAACTATGGTGTCACATACACAGCTACATTCGCACCCAAAATGTAGTTTGAAAATAGCCTATTCTATCGCTTGCTAGGAAACCAGTAAACAGGAAATTGACTAAGTATTAACTAAAATGTAAAATATGTACCAGGACTAAATGGTACAATAAACTAGAATTAGTGCAATGTTTACTTGAGTAAATGTGGTGTCCAGGTAATAGTTTCGAGTACTCATCGGCATTTAATATCATTTTATCTATCGACCACTAGTACTAGTAGGGTCACTTCCACATAGTTAGGTGATTAAGTAATTTACCATGCATGGGCGGTCCCTCATAGAATTACCTCTAAGCTTTCTCTTATTTAAGTAACTCAATTTTACTTCTTCTTGTCACACATATGCCACAACTAAAAATATATTAAGGTCATAAAGACCGGACCAAATGTATTAATTTCTATGGACAACCCTGCTTTCTAGATATATTGTGCTCCTCTCAAGATACCCAAGGATGTAACTTCTAAGGTCAATTCACACATATAACAATCAACTTCATGTGTGTCTGGGGAGTTGAACGTCTCCAACTACGCTAGTGGATTGGATGACCCCAGTCACTAAGTTCACTATAAAGTGATTATAACATGAACATACACGAATGAGTAGATGGCAACCATCATCTAACAGGGTGTACTAGATCACCACATCTATAAACAACAGTTACTCAAATAAACATACCATTAACAAAGCATTCAATAGTGATTACAACCCATCACATAGATCGTGGTTGGAAGGAAGAAGGGGTGATGGCAGAGTTGACGACGGCATAGGCCGGTGCCCGGTGGTGGCAGCTCCTTCGGTGTCTTCCTTCCTGGCTTCCTTCAAGGTTGCAATGGATTGAGATACTCTTACGAATACTGGTTCGTGCATTGTTGGGATCGTTGGACTCCTATGAATGATCCCGATAACCTCATGGTATTGGATATTCAATTTGGGCTTGTTAGGAGATCTTGTTTTGTCAAACTCCAGGAAAGGTCTATATGTAGTGCTTGTAATTCCTCTAGATTGATTCCAACTTGCATACTTTTATCGTGCTAAGTCCATCAAACTTCCAAATCACTTACACATACAACAAAACAAAGAAAAACTAACTTCAAGTAATTATGAATCAAAAGAGAAAATGTACTGATTAAAGGAGTACACTTTAACCATGGCACATATGACCTCTCATTCAATGGACATGGACCTATGCTTTAACAATTTTTCCTTATGCTCCGGTGACAGCATTCATAGGGAACCTGGTAGAAACCAAACTAACAAGAAAACAAAGTATTTTGTGCTTTTGAAGTTAAAATAATTGTAACACAAAAGGATTAGCTCAAAAGTCATAAAAACATATATCTCAAAAAGATCGGTTTATCAGCCTAAAAGAGTGTAGACTCTCCTAGAGTCTAAGTGAAGCGTGTGTGATACAAGATTTGAGATACGAGTGTGCAACCTTCTAGGTGCCTAATTAAAAAGGGGATCCTCACTTAAGGCGAGAAACTCATGACTAAATGGCTTTTATTGAGCAAGGTTCAAAGTGGAAGATATTACCAGGCGCTTGTTGTTGACGCCCATCGAATTGAAGCTACCGAGCTGCTTGGGTGGGTCTTTATATGGTTGGCACCATATCATACATGTTAACACATAAGGTCCAAGCCTCTGTGAAAATAACACACAAAATAAAAAGAAACAACTTGTTATATTAATAGAGTTCGTATACCCCAAGTAAAGAAAATAAAAGAAAACATAAAGTATTGTGGAGAATAATAGGCCAGGGAGCTTCCAACGGGTCATTGCCTTGGTATGAAAACATAAAGCACAAAGGAGCGATTAAAAAGTAACCCGCTGATCTCCCACCATTGAAACAAACAAAATAAAGGGTTACTGTATCGGTAGGCGCACAAGTATGATCGGTTGCGTCTGTACCATGCAACGCCTTCCATTTTGTTGTATCGATACCCATCGCCGCCCTCTGGTATGAGCATGGTTATGAGACCACACCCTATTCTGGAAAGGGTGGGTTGTGCGGCTGAGTTTTGGAATGGCCACTAGTATGATTGCGAATGGTTGTATTGCGCATTGCCTTCTCTTTTTGAAAGGGTCACTATTATGTTCCCGCCATCGGTATGAGTATTCACTAGCGCATGTGCTTGTACTACAGCTAGTCTTCTCTTCTGGACAACTTTTTCTTCTCGCGACCAGAGCTGGAATGAGCGCTAGTACGACCATGAATGGTTGTACTGCACCTTGTCTTTCCTTCTAGAGTTGCAGAACTTCATGATATTTTTTGTTCATCCTCCTCATATCCTATAGATAACATATTTGCAACCATAACTATACGTAGGGATGCAGCAAAATAATATAACTGAGTGAAATGATACATTAAGCAAATTACCTTTCAAAGATTAGTCCAAAACCAACTTTAATAGTATTTCATGCAAAAAAAGTAAGTGTCAAAACTCAAACCTACTGGCTTATGGGTTGCCTCTCGGGAAACACTTTCTTTATGGCCATGTAGCCAGTCTTTGATGCTCCATTCATTCACCCGGATCTCAAGGGATATCGACCCGACGTGTAATTATTCTCACCTCCGACCGAGGTACGGAGCACGTCATAGGAAAGTTCGGCCAGAGTCGTGCCCCCTTATGGTGCATGGGCATCATGTAGGTAAATAGGTCCTCCCTCTCAAGCGAGAACTGATGCACTGAGTGCGGTGAGCATGTGTTCTCATATATCTGCAATGCGAAGGTTAGAGATTTATAAATGAGCTTTAAAATATTACCTTCGCTACCACTATAGGGGAACACTTCATAATATCCTTCTTTTGGAGTGGTCAATTTACCACTCCTTAATAGTGTCCACGATAGGTCCATTACCCACATGCCAAACTAAGCCTTTCTTCAGCATTTCAAGACCGTAGTTGGTAGTATGAGGAAGATGCATTTCCAACAAACACAATATCACACTACTGCAGGATGCTGCTAACGCGACACTATAATCAGACACCCTTCGACGAAACTGTGTGCGATGCATTAATCGCAATCGGTGATGTAGAAAAACGTCAAAAAAGATGCAAAATGTTTGCGATGGCGGATACATCAAACACGGTTCAGATTTTAGTTTGTGTGCATTGCGGGGCATACGGTTTAGTTCAATAAACTGTTTGTGATGAGGAAGAACAAAAGAAACGGGCAGCCAGATGGAGGCGTGTGCGGTATACGACATACAGTTCACTCGGATGAACTGTTTGTGATTAGTCAACACAAAAGAAACGGTCAGCCAGGTGAAGGTGTGTGCGATATACGGCATGCAGTTCACTCGGATGAATTGTTTGCATTGAGCCAAGAGAACAGACATGGTTCAACTTAACAAGATGTGTGTGATACGCGGCAAACATTTCTGCGATCAGAAATGTGTGGGAAGACCAATAACAACACATACGATTCATGTTAACAAGTCGTGTGTGTTGTGACCAAACGATTGCTGGTATACAATTGTGAGTGATTGATGAAATCATCACCGCGGGCATTGTTTAGTCCGTGTGAGATTTGATTTGCTCTGTCTACATAACATCAACATATATACTTATAAGAACAACATTGGGTAACTGAATTAAGCATAGAGTTACATAAGTGACTACACACATAACATTTCCATACACCAAAGTAAGCAATTACATGCATACTCCCTTCGTCCCAAATTAAGTGACTCGACTTTCTACTAACTTTGTACTAAAGCTAGTACAAAGTTGAGTTACTTATTTTGGGGCGGAGGAAGTACTAAACTAGGATAAAAGAGCATCTAGTCATAGACATGTTGTTGCGACGATGCTTGCCATTGCTCTGCTTCCGGCTCGATCCCTGGTCGTGAATGGTTAATAAAATCTAAGTCTATTGCATATTAAGGTCAAAATAGTACTGCCAATATACGAGTCTCATATGATCCTATTTCAACGATAGTACCACAAAAGCCCGAAATATTACAAGGTTCAAATTCCGGAGTTACATGGCTCAAATTCGAAGATTACAAGGTTCAGATTGATATTAGAAATGAAATACAGCTCTTTCAGGTGCAAACTCCTGTGTTGATCAGCTGAACATGGATATAAGAGAGGTTCAAACTAAGAATAGAAATAGTAAGGCCGGTTTCGCAACCTCGTCATTTATGCAAAGGGATCAGCTACTGACAAGTCATGTATGGGGTTGATACAATGACTTCCAATTACTCTATCATATGCAGTTCCAATACGAAATTTAGCTTTTTGGAGCCTCTTCCATTATGTAGTAGATGATGGCTCTGATCAACAAACCTTTCATATTTCCTATTTAAATGCATGTTCAACCTCATTACCTTCAGCACCCTTGCTCTGGCAACAAAGAACCTGGCAAATATAATCTCCAGTAAGGTCCCTCGGTAGGAGTTCAAAGTATTTTTTGAGAGATGTAGATCCAGGCATTCGATGTGATTGTCGTTATAAACATTATCCACCTCCGGGTCTACTATTTTCTGCAAAAGAAGAGGATGTGTTAGTGCCTACATGCAGTTTTGAACACTACTAGAGGCCTATTTGGTTTGCAGGATTTGTAAAATGCACCAACGTGCCATGCATCTTTGATCTGACATGATTAACATGGGCATCTGATTACAATCTAGAAAAATGTAGCCTTCTTCACAAGAGTTTGGAGTGGATGAAAAATTCCTTAAGAAAACTAGTATCGATGAATCCAAAGGAGATATGCTTATGGATTGTAACCATATGAATCAAGCAACCAATATGGGTGGGGGTGGGGTGTATGTCCTGAAATCCTCCAAAGTTCCTTCAGAAATCATAGTACATTGTCATTGTAAACTTGGGAAAAGGTTCCAAATCGCTTATGGTTAACATTTAATAGGAAAGGATTATCACCTGGATATACAACTTCTTCAGGCACGGAAAGCATCTCAGGAAACTGACAACTTCGTCCAGGTTGGGCCCGATAGATTCTAGTGCCAATACCTTCATTGTGCGTAGAATCTGGGTGAAGCTTTTCTGGATAACCTGGATGACAGACGAACATACATCTTCAAAATTAGAAATAATATTGATATCAAGAAGGAGAGGTAGAAGGTGACTATTGTACCTGAAAGTATTTGACAAACGAGTAGCCCACCACTATCAATTTCGGCACAGAAATGACATTGATTATTGTTGGACCTTGTTGATCAACAACAAGTAATCTCTCAAGTGAAGGTGTGTCCTAAATGACCATATTGTGGTCCACCTTTTGTGATCTCTTCTTTCTGCACTAGCAACACACATAAATAGTCCAGAGAGTCTTGGAGGTGATGTGGAAGCTACTCAACCAATTCATCACCTAAAGACGAAGGACCTTGAGTGCAGTACAGCCACGGAGCAGGCGCTCCATGTCATCCTTTGGGATGAAGAGCTTGAGGTGCTTCAGTCGTGGTAGAAAAAGAATGGGCGTGTCATTAAGGGGGGATGGCAGTTCATGAACTTGGCGACGCGTAGTGTGGGCACGAAGCGGAGCACGAACGTTGGCAGCGAGCGCATATGTCCATCATTAAAACTAAGCTCCTTGAGCTGATCTAGGGTGGGGAATCAGAACCACTCGTCAAGCTTGGCTCGGTCCTTGCCGTTGGAACAGAACTTGCCCATGATAAGGCCTCTGATTGGGCCATGGTGACTGCCGAGGATCTGGGAGAACGCATCCAAGCCTTTGCGATAGCCATGGCAGAGCTCGTGGGCGTCGAGGAGGTCGAGAGGGGTGGATATCCATAGGAGGCGCCACCACAGTGAAAGGACGATTGTCCTCGCCCCATATTCGATTGGGAGGAGGGATAAGATGACTGTCAACATATCATCGGGGAGGCTGTTGATTAAGTCTAGGCCTGTTGGAGTAGCTTGCGGTTCTATCTCGACCTGCCTCCACTTGTTGGCAGCCTCGTTCTCCACCTTGTCGGCAGCAGCGGCAACCTCTGTCTCCATATTCACGTCCGGCCCCAGTGCTTCAGCAGCCTCGTCCTCGCCACTCCCTCCGATGAGGCACTTCGGCACATCCTCATACACTAACGGCTTTGAGGACTGAGAGTGGCGTCAAGGATGCAAGCGAAGAGAGAGGATTGTGTCTGTGGCGAGGATGGGGGTGCAGCCACTCAAGCGAGCCATTAATATGGACCAGTGGGAGCAAGGAGAGCGGTGATCAAAGGCTGGCTCGCCTCCCGGTGAGCATGCACGGTGGATGCTACGTCTTGAGCTTGCGTTGGTTTTCCTTGAAGAGGAAAGGGTGATGCAGCAATAGTAGTGTAAGTATTTCCCTCAGTTTTTGAGAACCAAGGTATCAATCCAGTAGGAGGCTCCTCAAAAGTCCCACGCACCTACACAAACAAACAAAGGACTTGCAACCAACGCAATAAAGGGGTTGTCAATCCTTCACGGCCACTTGTAAAGTGAGATCGATAGAGATAGTATGATAAGATAAATATATTTTTGGTATTTTATAATATAGATAGGAAAAGTAAAGATGCAAATAAAAGTAGATTGAAATCTTATATGATAAAAGATAGACCCGGGGGCCATAGGTTTCACTAGTGGCTTCTCTCAAGATAGCATAAGTATTACGGTGGGTGAACAAATTACTGTCGAGCAATTGATAGAAAAGCGAATAATTATGAGATTATCCAAGCATGATCATGTATATAGGCATCACGTCCATGACAAGTAGGTGACTCTGCTGCATCTACTACTATTACTCCACACATCGATCATGCCCAAAGCATGCATCTAGAGTATTAAGTTCATAAAGAACAGAGTAACGCATTAAGAAAGATGACATGATGTAGAGGGATAAACTCATACAATATGATATAAACCCCATCTTTTTATCCTCGATGGCAACAATACAATACGTGCCTTGCTGCCCCTTCTGTCACTGAGAAAGGACACCGCAAGATTGAACCCAAAGCTAAGCACTTCTCCCATTGCAAGAAAGATCAATCTAGTAGGCCAAACCAAACTGATAATACAAAGAGACTTGCAAAGATAACTTAATCACACATAAAAGAATTCAGAGGAGATTCAAATATTTATCATAGATAAACTTGATCATAAACCCACAATTCATCGGATCTCGACAAACACACCGCAAAAAGAGTTACATCACATAGATCTCCAAGAAGATCGAGGAGAACATGGTATTGAGATCCAAAAAGAGAGAAGAAGCCATCTAGCTAATAACTATGGACCCGAAGGTCTATTGTAAACTACTCACAACTCATTGGAGGGGCTATGGTGTTGATGTAGAAGCCCTCCGTGGTTGATTCCCCCTCCGGCGAAGTGTCGGCGAAGGCTCCAAGATGGGATCTCGCGGATACAGAAGGTTATGATGGTGGAAATAGTTTTTCATCATCTCCTTTGATGTTCTCGGGGTACGTGGGAATATATAGGAGGAAGAAGTAGGTCGGTGGACGCCCGAGGGGCCCACGAGATAGGGGGCGCGCCTAGGAGGGGTGGGCGCGCCCTCCACCCTCGTGGCCGCCTCGACTGCTGTAACATCCCAAATTTTCAATTTGGAATGTTATACATTAGATCATCATTGCATATCATATTTATTGCATTTTGGCTTGATCCTAGAAATTTCACGCAACTCAAGGACCCACGGAGAGAGTTGGGGATTTCGTTATTTTCATATTTGAGTTTTCTCAAATTTTGAAAATAGGATCATTTGATTTTATTTATTTTTCTTCAATAATTTCAATAAAGAAAATGTGAGAGAAGGAATAAAATGACTTTCCCAAAATACAGAAATATTGAAGATTCAATAAAAAATCAAATAAGATTTTATTTTTGAGTTTATTGCTATTTTTTTTTGAATTTAGGAAAATGCGCGTTTTCAAAAATTGCATTTTGGCGCCAAATAAATGTTCATCTTGTCCGGCTTGATTTTAGAAGTCGGGGAAAATTTATTTCGGGATTTTTGGAGTCAGTTTAGTATTTCTTTTAATTGTTTTTCTACGCGTAATGTTTTTTTTTAAAACGAACCGGCTTACCGGCCCGTGTCCGCTGGGACCTTGACCGGCAGACCTTTAAAGCCCGAGGCGCCGCCCAGCCAGCCCAGCCCCGCCGCCGCACCCGCCGCTGCTACGCCGCCGCGCCTCGCCCGCGCCGCCGCCCGCACCCGCCGCCACTCGCCGCCCTCGCCGGAGACCCGCCGCCGCGGAACTGCCGCCTCGCTCGCCGGACCCGCCGGAGGTAGCCGCCGCCGCCGCCGCGGTTTTCGAGAGAAAACCGTCGGGTTTTTTTAGAACCCCGGTTTATTTTTTTTATTAGATCGGTTTTATTTTTTTGCCCGGTTTAGTTATTTAGCGGACGTTCGTCCATACGTTTGTTTGTACGAACGGTTTTCGTCGTTTAGCCGCAGACAGCGAACGTTCGTTCGTTAGCTTGTTCATCAATTTTTTCTTTTTCTCGGATTTTCCACGATTATTTGTGATCGCGATTTCTGATCCGATTTTCATTTTAGTATAACTTTTCGCTCGTTTATCGGAATCAGGCAATTCGAGTACCTAGAGTTTTGTCTCGAAACCCTCTTTTCGTTTAACCAAGTCAAACAAGTTTTTGCTGCTGTAAAATTTGACTTAGGTCCAGATTAGTAAACGAAGCTTGTTTCTTTCGCCGTTTGACTTTCGTTGCTTCGTTTGATTTGATTCTTTTTGACAACCAGAGTTCTTAAGTTGAACTTTCTGGTTAGATCTCTTATTTGAGTTTTACCTGTGCATTAGATAAGTGCTTATTGTATGCTTGTTTGTTTGCGATAGAGTACCCGGAGTGCGCCGCTTGCTACTTCGAATCTCTAGGTTTCACGGATCATCAGCAAGGCAAGTAACACTTTGATCGTACCTCTTTACTACCCAGTTTTTTTGCATTAGATGAATCCTCGAACAATTGCATGATTAGGATCTGATTAATACGTGGGTTTTGTGAAGTAGATGAGGTAGAACCTATTACCTGTTTATTTTCAAACCAAGGGAGTTATTCTACGTTTGCTTATATTACCATGCTAGGCTAGTAGACGTGGATTGGGTGAGTGTTTACATGACAGATGTGAGATTGTTTAATTAATGGTTTACTTAAGGTGGCAACTTAAATTCACATCTGGGTGGATTGAGGCACTTGGGGAACCCAGTGTTGCCTGTATTTCTAGAAATCCCGGGGTACCGTGTGATTCTCCTATGGACCGCCACCCAGGCTCAAAGGGATCATGAGATTATTCATGCTAGAAACTTTCGTGTGCGGCTGCAAGCTACTATGGGCTCTTGCATAGTTGATTAAGTTGTGCGAGCTCTTGAAGAGGTAGACTAGCAGATGTAGGGGATGTAGATTGGTACGGTCTACCCAGAGTAGAGAGTTAATGTTTCTGAAAGACTATGTCTCGGTCATCCGTTTCTCAAACACCATGTAGTGCGAGAAATCAAGCGGAGGAGATCGAGTCTTGCGGGGAAAAGTGCGCAAACCTCTGCAGAGTGTATAAACTAATCATGGTTAGCCGTGTCCCCGGTTATGGACGTTTTGAGTATCTAGTACTTGGATTATCATGTGTATCTCATCATGTTACTTTAATTAATATTGTTGGGTTTTAATGATGATGCTTAATTGGGATTGAGATGGAGTACCCTTCTCAATGTTTAACAACCACCATGATAGTTAAATAAAATTTATTCCTTTGCAGTAGGGAAAAATTGGCTTTATGCAAAACTGTAACCATAGAGCTTTCCACCAGCCATATATGCATGTAGTATAGCCTTATTTCTTTCATTATTCTGTATGTGTTACATTGCCAGCATATTCCATGTGCTGACCCGTTTCGGGCTGTAATGTTCATGTTGCAGACTTTTCAGACGTCGAGTAAGGTATTTCTAGGTCGCGGTTCTATACTCAGTGATGCTGTTGGAGTTGATGGACTCACTTATCTTCCAAGCCTTCTGCTGTTATCGTTATTAGATGGCCTTAAGCCATATTATTTGTAATAAGCTCTCTTTTGAGACATTCGATGTAATAAGTGTGTGATTGCTACTCTGTTATAAATCCTTCAAGTACTATGTGTGTCAGCATTACCGATCTAGGGATGACACTGATGCACAGAGATCAGACTGTTTGAGGTCTGGTCGCTACAAGATGGTATCAGAGCACACGCTGACTGTAGGACACGACCACCAAGCTAAAGCCCTAGAGCACTACTCTCTCTTCTCATTTCTGACTCCTCATCTTTTCTACTCTTTTAGGATGGCGGATGCAAGGAACAAGTTCACGCAACCGGATGAAGATACACCCTTTGGATGCCACTTGAAGGAAGTCACTACATACCTGAACATCGGAGTACCAAGCTTCACTAGGACCTACATCGCCACTTTACCTGAAGAGGAGCGCTGGATGATTCAAGTTCAAGTTCCAGGAAGGACGTTCATGACAATCACTTAGCCCATAGAGTTTTCCTTTGATGCACCAACCTGGAGTTTAGGAAAGAGCATGGCAGCTCACATCACCATGGTATGCATTGGAGAAGTTTACCACAAGGATCTCAAGGATACTATCTTCCAGATTTGTGGGCGCCGAGATGAGCAATGGGAGATGATCAACACCAGGAAGGATAGATCAATTGCAGCTTTCATCCAGGAGTTAAACCAGCACATACGACGCTAGGAGAACCAGATGTGCGTAGGCATGATGGATCTGAAGAAGGCATTGACCACGCGTGATGGATATGAGGAGGAAATGACGACACTCGTAGAGAAGAATTATGATCTGAAGAAGAAGCTAAGAGTGTTCACGAGATTTCCCGCAACTGAAGGAGAAGTTGATTGCACTTGTCCACAGAACTACATCATCATCGACGACACCAACTCGGACCTTGACGATAGCGATGATGACTATGTTGATGAAGCCGGAGCAGATATCATGGAATCTTCATCGGAGCAGTTTTTCTAGTCGACCACCATAACAGTAGTAGTATTCCCGCATGTATATAGTATAGTCTGAGCACTTTGTAATGATAGCTAGACCATTGTATGACCTTGTTTGAATTGATTCAAGTGATATTGTTTGCTTTTGTCTCATGTGCATATGGGTAGTGTTTTCTCTCTAGACCTCATTCTATTCTATATTCTCATCTTTTTCTAAACCCTCAGATGCCTCCGAGACGTGACAATGGATTTGCGTTCCCACCGGAGCTCACCCAGTTGATCCAGCAGCAGAATGCATTGATGCAGATACTAGTCCAGAATCAGAATCACGGGAACAACAACAACAATAACAACCCACCACCACCACCCCCTGTTGACCACTTAGCCCGTTTCTTTAGGCTGAATCCGCCGGTGTTCTCCAGTAGCACCAAGCCGATAGGAGTATGTGTTACGTATATGCACGGTAGGAGTATGTAATACATGTCAAAGAGGGGGCAACATGTATACTATATATATAGTATCTTATATATATATATATATATATATATATATATTGTGTGTGTGTGTCATAACCACGCTCCATGTGGGGACTTTCTGGTTCCCGAGGTAGGTGCCACATCAAAGTCGTGCATTGGTATTCAAACATCATGCAACACCATGTACGCGGTGGTTGCCCTATAGGAACTCACTTGCGTGTGGTGCTTCCATCTATGGGCCCGCGAGGTCGTCCTCCATCACTTTGACCCAACGAGAGAGAGGCACATTTGATGAACCAGGAGGATTAATTCTCTTTAAGGTTGTGTTAGGGTAGGAGTATATATATAGTACGTGTCAATGGGGGGACGGGACCAACATATACTAGGTGTCACACATGAACCTCACTCTGTGTGGGGACTTTGCAGGTTTTGAGACAAATTCCACATCAAAGGTTGTGCATTAGGTATATTCAAAACATTACAACCACACACCTCTCCATATATATGTTTTGGCACACATGCAAGTGATGGTGGTTGTTATGTGGCACTCACTCACGTGGTTATCGGGGATGCTTCCATCTGTCAGCCCGGTTGGTCCATCACTTTCACCGACAACGAGAGGTTAATTATTTTTAATTATGAGGGGATTAATTTTTTGTTTTGTCTTGTGATATAGGTCATGATGTGAGATTACATATATAATAGCGCATGTGTACACATTAATCCATTCCGCCGGATCGAAGGGGGTGCGAGCACATGAGATGTCATGGCGAACCTCTTGCTCTGTGTGGGGACCTGTGCGATTTTGAACGCATGCACCACATCAATGTTGTGCATTAGGTATTCAACACATATGCATGCATCACGCACCTCCATAAATATGTTTGGGACACATGCATGCAATGATTGTCTTTGGACACTCGCGCTCACTTGGTTATGGGTGGCAAGCCTATATATATTCATGGGCCCGCGTGGACGTCCATCATTTCGACCAATGAATACCAGGGTGGATTCTTCTTCTTTTGTTCGTGTTACCGTATAGTAGGTCGACCATTCTAGGCCTAATTAAGTTTGAGCGCATGCATGCTACGCATCGTGAACCCTCACTCCATTAGTGTGGGGATTTTGCGGTTCCAAAAAGCATGGTGTCACATCAAATTTGTGCATTTTGTTTTCAAACACCACACACACCACTTCCATATACATAATTGGGCCACATGCATAGAGTGGGTTTTGTCTTCAGACAGTACTCCCTCGTGAGTTTATTAGTGACAAGCTAGCCCATTTTGTGGGGCCGTGTGGACGTCCATCACTTTGACCAACAACGAGTGAGAGAGGCTATACAATCAAGTTGGATTCTGTTTGGTCCGTGTTATAGTACATATTGGTGAGATGCCCTCTCCCCGACAGGAGTGTGTGGGGGGGGCGGGGGGGCTAACTACCCGCAACCTCTGTGGGGTTGGGGAAGTCCGGTTATTTTGCAAGGCACACATGCCACATCGAAGTTGTGAATGGTAGTTAAATATCACACCACACACCCTGTTCATACATATAGTATAGGGTCACCCGCGGGTGGTTTGTATGTGGTCTCACCCATCTCCCGCCACAAACACACATTTGTGGGTCGGCACACAGTCCACCTTTGTCCGGAAGCGAAATGGGAAGTTTAACCATATATATGATGGACTCATGTAGGTTTTGTGTTACGGTAGGGTGAGATTTCAAACCTAACTATCTGTGGGCATGCATTCATAGCTAGGATTCCCTTACCATTGACACGAAGTGGGGTTCGTAGGGGGTGGCGACTGGCAATACTATGCGCTTTGTGCGACAGGTGCCACATCAAAGTTGTGCATTGGGTATTCGAACATCAAACCACCCTTTCATACATATATTTGATCCACATGCAAGTGTGTTCATGTTCTGGCCCTTTCCCGTGTTATTATTTTTGCCAAAATTATAAACAACACACCAGTTGGATGCAGAAACCATCTGCGATTGGGTCTGCAACAGACACGGTTCGGTCAGACTACCCGTGTAGCACACATGTGCCCCTGCAGTCACTCACATCAGCACAGTATATTGGGCTCCATGAGGCTTGCCTCCCGCTCTCAAAAAATATCTACTACCTCATAATCTCAAAAAAAATCTACCGCCTGGAAGGTTTTTATGTTTGATAGCACACGATTCGTATGTGCGGACTGTGTGCGATTTCTGTTACTCCCGCTCTGCTTCAATCCCTCAATTCAAATTTTCAGTAGCCCCGACATTTTACTCTTGCCTCTGTATCCCTCGCAATCTCAAAAATATATGTTCGCCCTTGATTCAAATTTTAAGTAGCCCCGCCTTGTTACTCCCGCCTCTCCATCCCTCACAATCTCAAAAATATCTGCTCGCCCTTAATCCAAATTTTCAGTAGCCCGACATTTTACTCCCGCGTAGTAAAATTTTCAGTTGTCGCGGTCCTTCCTCAAACACCACCTTGCCCCCCTATCCTCCCTCCACACACACTACATACTCCCCAAAAGCTCCGCTCACACAAACACACACCATCCCTCCCTCGCTCGAAACCATTGGTAGGTCGCCGCCATCGCCGCCGCCGCCTCCATCCTCAACCTCTGCCCGTGTGCCGGGGAGCTCGACGAGCCAATAGTGCAAAAGAGGTTTATTGCAGCCTCTTTGCCCGACACCAGCAAGCTGGCCGCCAACGTGTCCCCGTCATCCTCCGCGGCCTCTTTATCGATCTGCCATCGCTGGTCGCTCGATCCGCCCGCCGCCGCGCCCCTACACCGGTTCGAGGACTTCCCCGTCCTCCCTCGGGCCCGGTCGTCGACGAGGTCCTACCTCGGGGTCCGGCAGCAGCGGTGGGGGACGTGGGTCACCGAGATTATGGATCGGGAGACCCACACCCGCCGATGGCTCGGTAGCTTCCACACGGCCGAGCTCGCGGCCATGGAGTACGGACACTGGCAGGTCCGCCACCACGGCATGGCATCTAGGCTCAATTTCCCCTTTGGCACACGTCCGTTCGACCTCGTTCCGCCAGAGCCAGGGGTGGTGAGCTCAGCTATGGCATAGGAGGACCACGAGGCGTGGGAGCGCCTCGAGGCCGAGGCCGCCGACGAGGCCTACATGCAAGAGCTCCGCTGGCAGCACCCGAAGCTCATGGAGGCGGAGCGGGTGATCTTTGCCGGCGTGGGGGCGGCGAGGTTACCGTGCTCTCCTTTGATGATGGGGTCGAAGGCGGCAAGTACGACAGCATGGAGGGTGTCGAGGTGGGCAGCAAGGACGAGGAGATCGACGCCGGCGAGTGAAGGAGCGTCTTCCCCAATGACCCTGACGATGGCACCAGCCCAAACCCAGCTCGCGGCACACCGTACCTGATGAGGAAGGATTCGCTCGACCTTCACTTTGACCGAAAGTAGTTTAGCTTATTTTAATTTATGTTTTATGTTTAGTTATGCAAAACTATCTATGTTTATGTTTGAATGCATGCTACTTTCGGTTGAACCTGCTTTGAACTTGATCAAATTGAAGTTTACAACATTAAGTTTAGGGGATCGACTAGAAACGGACAAAAATTGCTGGAGTATATATATCCACTAAGGGTTTTAGTCCGTTAACTTTTAAAGGATCAGCTGGAGATGGCCTTATGCCTTGTTTATTTCAATTCTTCATAATGTGATGCTCTATATGTGCAACTATTTGCCATGCAGTTCAATTTCATCAATAACAGTTTCAACAATACCACTATGAATTATGATATTTGGTTGCTGTTAAGGATGTTGCAGTTAACATGCCTTTTTGGTTTTTTAACAATAACTAGTGTACTTTAGACCTGCAAAATACCAGTTTGAATGACTATATTTGCTTGTTTTTAAATGTTATGCCTGTTGCAGTTAACACATATTTCCACTTCTTGTTTTGCTTAACTACCGTGCTTAAACCTGCACACTGAAGCTATCATTTGTCGATTATGTTGCCTACCATGGATATATTTGGTTGATGTTTAGCTCATTGTACCTAACATGCCTTTATATGTACTCATACAGGACAATATTGAGAACAGTTGTTGTTTACCATCGAAGTTAGTTTCATCGCATTGCTTATATATACTCACTGTTCAGGATATCGATAGCTGGTACCATATAGCCTAGGGGCTGATAAGGGATTAATCATCGAATCGAACATTTCACTGAATATATTTGTAGCTCATTTATCGGTAGGTTTACTAGGGCCATATCTAATATATCTGAGGCCACATAGCAACATCAATTGTACTGAATGACTAAATATGCAATCCCAGGCTACATAGCAACAAGGAAGAGTGTTACCTTACTGTTCTGATGATGTCTAGATATACATGTAATAAGATCTTATACAATGGGATGGAGGGAGTGTTGTACTGCATCATTTTACAATTGTTGTTTAGGTTCTAATATTAACTTGGTGCTTTTAGGTACATCTGCCATTGCCAAAGATCCACACTTTGACCTTTTCTGTGTATGGGGCAATGAGATATTTATGAACCAGCATCAAGTGAGGAAATAATAAAGATTGTTATTAAAATGGTTCAAAAGATGTCAATCGAACTATTTGTTTACACCTTATGCAAGACAACAGTGAACTACAGGATGGTAAGTAAGAACTCTTTAGCCTTCTTTTTACTACCCATAATGAGTTGTGTTAGATGACAATGTTTGAATCTTTTCCCATTGCAGTAGATCCTGAAGCAGTTTTGTTATAGGGTGGAACCCTATGGGGAGATCTTTCACAAATTGGAGGGGGAATCCCCAAGAACAAGGTGAACACAAGGAGGAAACCAAGAGGAACACTCAAGAACAAGTCCAATCACACATCCACTAGACCAACTGAAAGAACATGTGGTGCCCCCATGTTTGGTTTTGGTAATTGATGACAATCTCTATGGGCTAATGGTTGTCTTGAGTTATATTTGAAGGATTTGTCCATAGGATTCTCTTGAAGTCCATGTGTTGGTTTCCAGGAGTTTATGAGTTGACCAATGTGCTATTAAGGAATTATCCAAAGATTGGTCATGTGAGTGTTGAGCTTATTGCAAGCATGTCTTGAAGAAGAAGATTGTGTGATCATTCATGTTTACCTTCAAGACATCATCCAAATGAAGAGAGTTGGAAAGATTCAAGGTTGATCAAGACTAAGTCAAGAGTGAATCAAGTTGATCAACTCACAAAGCGCAGAAGATGTACCGAGAGGGTCAAGCCCATGGTCTATGTATGAGTTCTGTGTGGGGTTAGGTACATGTCCATGGGCTTGCGTCAAGAGGAAGATATCATACAACCCATGGAAAGGATGACATCAAGTGGTGATCGTCATCGAGATTGCCATGTGCAAGTTCAAGTGGACATCACGAAGTGATCAAGTGCTTGAATCTTGCCATCCATTGTGGTTTCAATGGACGTGTGAAGATGTGCTAAAGAGTGGCTCACCCATAGTGGACTATGAGGGAGCAATCATCTTGTCCTCATCGAGCCAACGCAATCAAGAAAGGTGGTCCAACTTGAGGGAGTCAAGATCGTCATCATCTAGCTCAAGTGGACCAAGTGCAAGGCAAAGGTTTGCCCTTGATAGGTTTTCTATTTTACCGGTCTCGTGGTGGTAGTTGGGAGACCGGGTTATAGGATCGTTTGCCGTACTATCAAGGAGGGCTCTCAAGTTGGTAGCTTGATCGTATCATTGGTAGAGAGCTCAAACCATTGCATCCTTGCATCATGTTTCTTGGTTCTTGTTTGGTTCTCTTTGTGAGTCTTAGAGCTTATGGTCACCTTGATGACAAGCTTGAGTTCATCGAAAACGGAGTTCGCATGCGTCTTCTATGATGTTTTCGGTGTTGGAGGTTTTATCGGTCTTATCCGAGGAAGGGTTATCACCTTTTTCTTATGGGCCTTTTCTATTTTGCTTCTTATTGATATTTCTTTCAAGATTGTGTTAGCCCTTGTCGCTAGCTTTCCAACATACTTGGTCTCATCAAATTCGGAGTCCGTTGGCAAAAGTTGTGGCAGTTTTGGTGTTCTGAAAAGGCTGCAGCAGTACTACCGTGAATGGAGCGGATGTAATTTTTTACTACCGCTCCAGAGCGGTACTACCGCGGCTCCTACAGCAGTAGTACCGCTCTCGACCAAAAAACTCGTCCCAAGTCCTGCGGAGGTAGGTACGGAAGTATTTTGTGTACCGCTCGCAAGCAGTAGTACCGCTACCATTTGCGGTAGTACTGTGAGGTCGAGCGGTAGTACCGTGAGGACGAGCAGTAGTACCGCTCCGGCGGTTCTACTGGCCTTTTGCCTCCTCGTTGTTGTTTTTCAGGGATACTACCGCCCTAGCGGTAGTACCGCTCCTTGGAGCGGTAGTACCGCTCTGTGCAGGTTGTGAGCATAACGGTTGGATTTTCCCCCACCTATAAAAGGGGGTCTTCTTCCCCATTGAACCTTATCCCTTGAGCTTGTGTTCTTCCCCCATTGTTGACCTTCTTCGAGCTTGCTAACTCTCAATCCCTCCATGGGTTCTTGCTAGTTTTTGAGGGAAAAGAGAGAGGAGATCTAGATCCACATTTCCACCAGTCACTTTCTCCTCTATGTGAGGGGAACCCCTTGAATCTAGATCTTGGAGTTCTTGGTGTTCTCCTTATTGTTCTTCCTCTCATCTTCCTCCCTAGCATTAGTTACTTCGGTGGTATTTGAGAGAGAAGGACTTGGGCACTCCGTGTGCCCTTGCCATTGCATTTGGTGCATCGGTTTGAGTTCTTCACGTGATACGTGGAAGTTACAAGTTGAGAAGCTTATTACTCTTAGGTGCTTGGTACCCTTGAGCTTGTTACTCTTGGGTGTTTGGACACCCTAGAGCTTGTTCCTCTGGAGTGCCTTGGTGCCCTAGATGGTTGGTGTTGTTCCGAGCTCAATCATTGTGGTGTAAAGCTCCGGGCAAGCGTCGGGGTCTCCAATTAGGTTGTGGAGATCGCCCTGAGCAATTTGACGGTACCGTGACCGCCCCAAGGGTTACCAAAGTGTCTGGGTTTGGTGACCGCCCCAAGGGTCGCCATTTATGCAGGTTCGGTGACCGCCCTCAAGGGTCCCTTAGTGGAATCACGGCATCTTGCATTGTCTTGGCGTGAGGAGATTCTGTGGCCCTAGTGGCTTCTTGGGGAGCATTGTGCCTCCACACCGCTCCAAACGGAGATTAGCATCCGCAAGGGTGTGAACTTCGGGATACATCGTCGTCTCCGCGTGCCTCGGTTATCTCTTTCTCGAGCCCTTTACTTATGCACTTTACTTTGTGATAGCCATATTGTTCTTTGTCATATATCTTGCCATCACACAGTTGCTTATCTTGCTTAGCATAAGTTGTTGGTGCACATAGGTGAGCCTAGTTGTTTAGGTTTTGTGCTTGACAAATTAACCGCTAGGTTTATTCCGCATTTGTTCAAGCATTTGCCATAATTATTTTAAAGTGCCTATTCACCCCCCCCCCCTCTAGGCGACATCCTCGATCTTTCAATTGGTATCAGAGCCTCGTCTCTCTTTGTTGGGCTTAACCGCCTAGAGAGTAAAGATGTCGACTAGGGGATTAGGATTCTCTGGCACTCTTAGTTTCGATGGCACAAATTTTAATGTTTGGGTAATTCGCATGCTTAATCTCTTTAGGGTCATGGACCCAAATTTAGAGCAAATTGTAGATATGGGATTTTCTCCTCCAAAGGATCCCCAAAGATTATCTTTAGAGGATGAGAAAAACTCTTAACTCAATGCTGAAGCTTCTAATGTGCTTTTCGATGCTTTGAGCAATGTAGTTATATTTCAACTCATGTCGTTCCGGGATGCTCATGAGTTGTGGACAAAGCTTCAAGATAAATATGGCGTGTCCAAGATTTGTAAGGATGATTGTTCTCCCTCCACCTCCGGCCGTGTTGTGTTCTCAACTTCTTCTACTTCATCTACATGTGGTTTGCCACAAGGTAATGACATGGTCAGTAGTGGTGTTCATTGCAATGATGATAATGGGCTTATTGTTGATAATCCTTCATCACTTTCTTATTGCAATGCTTCATCTTTGGACTTTAACACTTTTAGCACTCCAAATGTTTCACATGCTTGTGTTGATAGTCCTTGCATATCATGTAGAAATTGCTTGACTAAATCTCATGATGATATGCTTGCTATGTCTTGTTGCCATGATAAAAATGCATCTATTTCCTCGAATTGTTGTGCTAACAATGTAGAGGAAACCGAACACTCCATGGAACAAGATGTGGTGTTTAATGGTGCCTCAAGGGATCCTACATCATCATCTATTGCTTTTTGCCTTATGAATAAGGCGTCAAAGGTATCTCCTATTTTGTACCCCAATATGTCTCTTGATGATGAGGATAATGATGAAGAGAATGATAATGTTTCCTCCTTAAAAACTAAGGGGGAAATGATTTTTAAAGCTCTTCATAAAAATAAAATTGCTCGTTCCAACTTCATGGAAATAATGTCCATTTCCATTGATGGCAAGAAATACATTGAGGAGTTGGAATCTCATCTAGAGGGGCATGAGATCACCATTGAGAAAATGGAAGCTCATGAGCGTGATTACGCAAATGAGATCGCTGAGCTATCTCAAGCTCTTGAACATGAACAAACCACCTCTGAATCTCTTGAGGAGACTTTTGCTCTAGAATTATCTAGAGTGAAGGAATCTAATGATAGAGCTCTTGAGGTGGCCAATGTTTTTGAAATTAAAAATGCTAAGCTTGAAGTTGCTCATGCTAGACTCCTTGAGGATTTTGAGCACCTCGAAAATGGCTCAAGGGTCATCAAGGGTGAGCTCATCAAACTCACCGAGTCTCATGCTCAACTTGAAGCTTCTTATTTAAAAGAGCTTGCCAAGTTGCCTTCTCCTCTTGTTGTTAATTATGATGCTTGTGCTACTAACTCTATTTCTTGTGAAGCATCCATTTTAAAGGAGAATGTTGAGCTAAGGGCTCAACTTGAGTTGCTATCCAGCAAGTATGGGAAATTGGAAGAAAGTCATGAAAAGCTTTCTAGCTCTCATGATGATCTTCTTGTATCCCATAATGTGCTAAAAATAGCTCATGAGGCTATGATTGCTAAGGTAACATCAAGTGAGCCTCATGTGGACATTAGCAGCACTTTTAGTCAAAATGCTATATTGCCTTGTGCTAGTCCTCGTAATTCGTCTATGCATAACATTGATACATCTTGTGATGAATTGATTTCCTTGCCTTGTTGATCTAATGATGAAGCTTATACTTCCTCTAGTACTTGTGTTGAGACTAACCATGTAGAGGAAATCAAAGAGCTCAAGGCCCAAGTCACTTCTTTGAAGAAAGACTTGGAAAAGATTCATGAAGGGAAATCCACACTCAACAATATCTTGAGTGTGCAAAAATCCCCCAATGACAAAGGTGGACTTGGATTCAACTCCAATAAGATGAAGAAGTCCAAGATGAACAAAAAGAAGGGCCAAGAACAAGTCAAGAATTCGGCCAAGATTGTTTGCTTCAAGTGCAAAGTAGAAGGGCATCATGTTAGATCTTGCCCATTGAAGAAGAAGCCCATTAGTGACAAGCAACAAGGAAAGCAGCCACAAGTTCACTTTCATGCTCAACCTCAATTTGAAGAAAGGCCTCTTCCCAAGAAAAATCGAGCTAATGCTTCTCAAGTTGAGAAATCAAGTGAGAATAAAGTGAAGAGTAGACATTGCTACCTATGTCGTGAGAAAGGTCACCTCGCTTCTTCATGCACAAGTGGTAACGTATCCAACCCAATTATTATTGATGATGTCTATTCTCTTGGGAAGGATAATGTTGGCAATGTGTTTGCAAAGTTTGTCGGTACTCAAAGTGGTGTCAAGAAAAGAACCATTTGGGTGGCCAAGCCTATTGTGACTAACCTCTTAGGACCCAACTTGGTTGGGGACCAACAAGCTAAAACTTGATCAATAGGTGTTGATGGAGGTCATTGGAGACTTGGCTACCTTATGAAGAATTAAGGGGTCTTCATCATTCATATTGTCTCAAGCCAAGTCATTCGGATTATTAAGATTCTATCTTATATCCAATGTTCCCCCTTGCGGTAACTTGTGCTTAAATTGTTTACATTGAAAGTTACTTGCCCCTTAGCGTGTTGTGGTTTTGTACCTTGCATGTGCGTGTATATGTTATGCTTCCAATTTTCTTATCTTGAGAAATCAAGTATGTGCATGTTGGTTCGCACATCATGTACGTGTGTGTAGTGTGTTGAGCCTTTGTTCATATTGTTCATATCTTAGTTGGATCTTGTGAGAGATTAATGGAACATCCCATTTTGGGGGAGTGATGTGCTTTGTGCACCTCACAATCCTAAAAATGTGTGTACATGAGGAATACCATCTAGTATTGATATTACAAGATTATCTAGTCTCTATGTGGTATGTCTTCTCATGAGAAATTCAAATTCTATTTGGTCCATTAATTATCTCTTGTTGGTTCTCTTTTGCATCTTGTTAAGTTTTTCATTGGTATCACATTATGAGGGAGTAGTATGTTATGTGTATATTACAAGCCTAGAAAATGTGTACATTCGAGATATTGTCACTTAGAATTGTTTTTGTAAATTATATTGTTCCTAGGTGGCATGTTAGCTCTACAAGTTGCAACTTGCTTGTGTTTGGTGTGAAGATGATGTCGGATATCCTTGCTATCTACCACCGGGAATTATTTCCAAATACTTCTTGTCTTTTGACAATTGGTACTCACTTATGTGTGGTAGAAATTATTGATCATCTTCACGTTGGCGTTTGCTTTTTATTTGCCTTATCTCTTGCCAAGTTTGTGTCAACTCCCATTGCCTTCCGTGCCACTTGAGGATCTTGTTGTTTTCTTGGTCTTGTCTAGTGTTTTCCTTGCTATAGTGAACGTGGTGATACTACCTTGTGCATTTTGTATTCAAATGCAATTTCTCTATAATGCACAACTCCTGGGGGAGCTATCCTATTTTCTATAAAACACTAAACTTGTGATCCATTTTAAGTGTGTGTTGGTGGATGGCAAGTCGTTTCTTTTGGTACTTTGTGCCATCATGAAACTTTGTAGAGAGCTTGGTTTGTTTGGAACCATTCTCTCCTTTGGGAGTTTGACACCTTTTTGTGTGTTCCAATGGATATCTCATTCCTTGATGTATCTTTTAATGATATCTTCCAAGTGATGATTTCTCCATTTGGTATCCTTTTCACTTGGTTTTTCCTTGTATTTTGGTATCGGTTCTTGAAAGTCTTGAGCATTGATACGTCTCCGTTGTATCTACTTTTCCAAACACTTTTGCCCTTGTTTTGGACTCTAACTTGTATGATTTGAATGGAACTAACCCGGACTGATTTTGTTTTCAGCAGAATTGCCATGGTGTTGTTTTATGTGTAGAAAATGGAAGTTCTCGGAATGACCTGAAACTCCACGGAACACCTTAGAAAAAACAATAAAAAATCCTCGCAAAAGATGAAGACCAGGGGGGCCATACCCTGTCCACGATGGTGGCGGGCGCCCCCCCCCCCTTGGGCGCGCCCCCCTACCTCGTGCGCCACCTGGTGGCCCTCTGACGCCAACTCCAACTCCATATATTGGCTTTCGGGGAGAAAAAAATCAGAGAAAAGAAATCATCGCGTTTTACGATACGGAGCTGCCGCCAAGCCCTAATCTCTCTCGGGAGGGCTGATCTGGAGTTCTTTCGGGGCTCCTGAGAGGGGGATTCGTCGCCGTCGTCATCATCAACCATCCTCCATCACCAATTTCATGATGCTCACCGCCGTGCGTGAGTAATTGCATCCTAGTCATGCTGGACGGTGATGGGTTGGATGAGATTTATCATGTAATCGAGTTAGTTTTGTTAGGGTTTGATCCCTAGTATCCATTATGTTCTGAGATTGATGTTGCTATGACTTTGCTATGCATAATGCTTGTCTCTAGGGCCCGAGTGCCATGATTTCAGATCTGAACCTATTCTGTTTTCATGAATATATGTGTGTTCTTGATCCTATCTTGCAAGTCTATAGTCACCTACTATGTGTTACGATCCGGCAACTCCGAAGTGACAATAATCGGGACCACTCCCGGTGATGACCATAGTTTGAGGAGTTCATGCATTCACTATGTGCTAATGCTTTGTTCCGGTTCTCTATTAAAAGGAGGCCTTAATACCTCTTAGTTTTCAATAGGACCCCGCTACCACAAGAGGGTAGGACAAAAGATGTCATGCAAGTTCTTTTCCATAAGCACGTATGACTATATATGGAATACATGCCTACATTATATTGATGAACTGGAGCTAGTTCTGTGTCACCCTATGTTATGACTGTTACATGACGAACCGCATCCAGCATAATTATCCATCGCTAATCCGGTGCCTACGAGTTTTCCATAAACTGGTTCTCGCTTATTTACTTTTCCGTTTCTACCGTTACAATCACTACAAAATACCAAAAACATTACTTTTGCTGTCTTTACTTTTGTTACTGTTACCACTACTATCATATTACTTTGCTACTAAACACTTTGCTGCAGATACTATGTTTCCAGGTGTGGTTGAATTGACAACTCAGCTGCTAATACTTGAGAATATTCTTTGGCTCCCCTTGTGTCGAATCAACAAATTTGGGTTGAATACTCTACCCTCAAAAACTATTGCGATCCCCTATACTTGTGGGTTATCAAGACCTTTTTCTGGTGCCGTTGCCGGGGATCATAGCTCTATTCTTTGAGTCACTTGGGATTTATATCTGCTGGACACTATGAAGAACTTGAAATATGATCGAACTAATATTTTGCCCTCAACTACGAGGGGAGGTAAGGGACTGCCATCTAGCCTTGCACTAGATTCTCCTTCTGTTATGAGTAAGTTGCGACACCTAAAACTACTACTGCTGTGAATTCTGATATGTCGCATGTTATTGATGATGCCACTTCTGCTATGCATGATACTTATGATGAAACTACTTCTATGCTTGATACTACTGTGCCCCTTGGTGAATTTCTTAATGAACAAATTGCTAGGTCTAGAGAAAGAGAAATTATTGAACCTGAACACGATGATGTTAGTGATGATGAAAATATGACTGCTATTCCCGAGGGTTATCTTTTTGATGCTGAATCTTCTGCAGCTATTCTTGCTTGCCAGGATAGACGTGAACTTAAGAGGTTGCTAGTTAAATGGAGTAAAGAATCTTTTAGAGATAGAATGAAACCCGATCCTGCTTTTGCTACTTCACCTATCTGTATTCCTGATCAGGATTATTATGATTTTTCTGTTGATCCAGATATAATTACTTTGGTTGAATCTGATCCTTTTTATGGCTATGAATCTGAAACTGTTGTGGCACATCTTACTAAGTTAAATGATATAGCTGCCCTGTTTACTAATAATGAGAGATCGCGCTACCTTTATTTACTCAAAATATTCCCGTTCTCATTAAAGGGTGATGCTAAGATATGGTTTAATTCCCTTGATCCTGGTTGTGTGCAAAGTCCCGGGATATGATTTATTACTTCTCGCTAAATATTACCTGCTCATAAGAAACAAGCTGCTTTGAGGGAAATATACAACTTTGTGCAAATTTAAGAAGAGAGTCTCCCACAAGCTTGGGGGAGGCTTCTCAAGTTACTTAATGCTTTGCTTGATCATCCTCTTAAGAAACCTGAAATATTTGATATCTTTTATAATGGACTAACTGATGCTTCCAGAGATTACCTGGATAGTTGTGCTGGTTCTCTTTTCAGGGAAAGAACACCGGATGACGCTGAAATTCTATTGAATAATATGTTGGCAAATGAAAATAATTGGGCACCTCCCAAGCTACCTCCTGAGCCAGTTCCAGAGCCAATTACCGAGCCTATTCCTAAACCAACTCCGAAGAAGAGAGGTGTTTTATTTCTCAGTCCCGAAGATATGCAAGAGGCAAAGAAATCTATGAAAGAAAAAGGTATTAAAGCCGAAGATGTTAAGAATTTACCTCCTATTGAAGAAATACATGGTCTTAATTTACCACCTATTGAAGAAGTATATGATCTCAATTACTTATTTACTGAAGAAACTCCCGATATCCCGACACAGGTAGTAAAGGTAAATTCTCTCTATAGATATGATAAAGCTGAAGTCCCTCCTACTAAAATTGCTAGTCAGTGCTTGGATGAGTTTGATGACTTTATGTTTAAGCAAGATAACTTTAATGCTTATTTTGGTAGACAATTAAAACAGAATACCTTTATGATTAAACGCTTGGGTGATTATATGGCTGATATTAGAGGCGAACTTAAACTTGTTAGCAAACATGCTTCTATGGTTACCACTCAAGTAGAACAAGTACTTAAAGCTCAGAAGGAAGTGCTTGCTGAAATGAATAGTAAGAAAAATGATTATGTTGTTAGAGTGGCTACTAGAACTGGTAGAATGACTCAGGAACCTTTGTATCCTGAGGCCACCCTAAGAGAATCGAGCAAGATTCTCAGAGAAACAAATATTGATGTACCTAGTTCTTCTAAGAGGAAGAAAAAGAAAAATGATAGGACTTTGCAAACTTCTAGTGAACCTATTGCTGAACCACCTGAGAATCCAAATGATATCTCTATTTCTGATGCTGAAACACAATCAGGTGATGAACATGATCCTAGTGATAATGTTAATGATAATGTTCATGTCGATGCTCAACCTAGTAATGATAATGATGTAGAAGTTGAACCTGCTGTTGACCTTGATAACCCACAATCAAAGAATCAACGTTATGGTAAAAGAGACTTCGTTGCTAGGAAACATGGTAAAGAAAGGGAACCATGGGTTCAGAAAACCATGCCTTTTCCTCCAAAACCATCCAAGAAAAAGGATGATGAGGATTTTGAGCGCTTTGCTGAAATGATTAGACCCATCTTTTTGCGTATGCGATTAACTGATGTGCTCAAAACAAATCCTTATGCTAAGTATATGAAGGATATCATTACTAATAAAAGAAAAATACCTGAAGCTGAAATTTCCACCATGCTTGCTAATTATACTTTTAAAGGTGGAATACCAAAGAAACTTGGAGATCCCGGAGTACCTACTATACCTTGCTCCATTAAGAGAAATTATGTTAAAACTGCTTTATGTGATCTTGGAGCCGGTGTCAGTGTTATGCCTCTCTCTTTATATCGTAGACTTGACTTGAATAAGTTGACACCTACTGAAATATCTTTGCAAATGGCTAATAAATCAACTGCTATACCTGTCGGTATTTGTGAGGATGTGCCTGTTGTGGTTGCAAATGTTACTATTTTCACGGACTTTGTTATTCTTGATATTCCCGAGGATGATAGTATGTCTATTATTCTTGGAAGACCATTCCTTAATACTGCAGGGGCTGTTATTGATTGCACCAAAGGCAATGTCACTTTTCATGTTAATGGCAATGAGCACACAATACACTTTCCAAGAAAACAACCTCAAGTTTATAGTATCAACTCTATTGGAAAAATTCCATCGATTATATTTGGAGGTTTTGAATTCCCTCTTCCTACTATCAAGAAAAAGTATGATATTCCTATTGTTGGGGATTTTCATATCCCCATTGAGGTAACTTAGTGTTATTTGAAATTTCTCCATTTCCATGATTATTCGGAATGAGTTTGTTAACAAGACTTGATCAACCTTGTTAGTGGGTTCATTTTGATGATCACGAGATGGATGAAACTAGAAGCACAACCTTCTGTACCCTCTTTATATTTTTCGTTATTTAGTAGAAATAAAATAAAATAGTATTTTTCTGTTTGTTTCCTGACTTATCCGTGCAATATAAAAATATCTCGAAAATAAAAGTCCTCAGAATGTCATGCCAATTTAATATTATTTTTTCGGGAATATTTGAGGATTTACTGTGCAAAAATTACCGCGGGAGCTGCCACCTTGTCACAAGGGTGCAGGGCGCGCCCTACCCCCCTGGGCGCGCCCCCTGCCTCGTGGGCCCATGGTGGCCCTCCTCCACTTATTCTTGCACCCATCTTCTTCCTCTGCATCACACAAACACGAAAAACCAACTCAAGCACGAATTCCAGCCCCCGTTGCTGTGATTTTCGATCTCCTTGCTCAAAGCACCTCTCGTAAAACTGCTTGGGGAGATTGTTCCTTGGTATGTGACTCCTCCATTGGTCCAATTAGTTTTTGTTCTAGTGCTTTATTCATTGCAAATTTGTGCTGCATAGGTGACCATGTTCTTGAGCTTGCATGTCAAATCTATATGGTTCCAAGTAGTTCCAATGCTTTATTTAGGCTCTAGTCACTTGTGGGATTTGTTACTATCAATTTTATTGAAGTTGGTTCACTTTTATTTGAAGTTACTAAAAATTTCAGATTGTTTCAGAAATAATGAAGAGACTTTTGAGGGGCTCGTCGAGCCGAAGCTCTAAGGAAAAACAAAAGGAAGAAGAGGAGAAGCCCGAATTTAATTTGCCTCGCACAGCGGAGGTCCGGCCGTGTGAATGGCCTTCCGATGACTTCTTGAGGAGAGCTGGGATTCATGAAGATTTCTATTTATTGATTGAGAATGCTGGCCTCACCAACTTCCTCCACGACCAACGTCATCAGTATCTCTTACTCACAAATACTTTTGTGCAAAACTTCTACTTTTTCCATAAGAAATCACCTCCAACAGTAGAGTTTCATTTATATGACGTTGTTAAAGAGATGACATTAGCTGAATTCTGCGAGGTTTGCAGAATACCCTTTGAGGGCACCTTAGATGAACCCCACCATAACGAAGTGGAAGCTTTTATTAACACTATCACTGTGGGAGAAACCAGGAAGGTTTCTGATGCAAGGATCACTAGCATACATTATCCTGTTTTACGCTACTTTGCTTATTTGCTAGTCGTTGCTTGATTGGACGCGGGAACTGTGGGAACCTTAGTATTCCTGATATTATTATTTTGCTCCATGGTCTATACCGCAATAACTCTGTTAGTATGGGTGGAATTGTTGCTAGACGGTTAAGTCTGAACCGTACTAAGGGCCCCATCTTTGGAGGCATTTATGCTTCACGCCTAGCTGAACATTTTGAAATACCTATTAGGCATGAGGAGAAAGAAGAAATAGCACTGCCCCATGTTTATTTAGATTATAAGAGTATGATAGCACATGATTTTCTTGTTAAGACTCGCGATGGGGAGCTCAAATATAAATTATACTTTGATAAACATCACCCTGAGACTATTACTTTGCCTGCTCCTTCTTTGTTTAACTTGTCTGCAGAACCTCACATCGTTCCGTGGTCGGCTATTCAAGCCTATCGGAATCCTGCACCAGCCCCAGAACCGGAGCCACAAGATGAGCCTCCACGACTATCTGTTTATTCTTGGGATCCAGAGGAGGCTACCAGCCAGTGGCAGCCGGAGCCTTCTTCGTCACAGTATGACCCCAGCTTCACCTACGGGTATCCGCTAGGCTATCCCTGGCAATAGACCAACTTAGGCCAAAAGCCTAAGCTTGGGGGAGTATGTATTTCCCACCGACATTACATTCATGTTCACACACACTCATTGCTAGATGTCGGTGCTCATACTTTTTCACTGTAATATCCATGTTAGTTTAAATTTCTTTTTCCTGCTTTCTTCTTGTGTGTTTAATAAACCTTGAGAAAAACCAAAAAAAAATAGTTAGTTTACTTTCCATGCTTGTAGTAGAATTAAAAAGAAAACCCAAAAATATTTCCCGTTCTTCTTTTTATTTGTTGGGAGCTTTCCCGTGTAAATAGTTTTTATTTTCTTTTCTTTTCTTTGGGGGTTGAGAAGACCATATTGAAAATGCTTAGTGGCTCTTATATGCATGATTGATTATTTAAACTTAGAGCCCATATTACTTGTCTTCTCTCTTGAGTTGAATGCTTGCAGATTCCAGCTTAGTCCAATGCACGTGCACTCTTATTATTATACACACCGTTCGGTCGTGCAAGTGAAAGGCAATAATGATGATATATGATGGACTTATTGGGATAAGAAAAGCTGGTATGAACTCGACCTCTCTTGTTTTTGTAAATATGATGATTCATCATTCCTGATTCAGCTATTGTGAAATAAACATATTTGCAATGACATTTAGAGATTATAGTTGCTTGTGCCATGCTTGATTAGCTATGAGTTATAGTGGTTTACCTTGCGTGCCAACATGCTATTAGAATGATTATGATGTGGTATGATGGGATGGTATCCTCCTTTAAATGAATTGAGTGACTCGACTTGGCACATGTTCACGCATGTAGTTGAATCAAATCAACATAGCTTTCATGATATTTATGTTCATGGTGGATTATATCCTACTCATGCTTGTACTCGGTGTGAATTAATTTTAATGCATGTTTACGACTGTTGTCGCTCTCTCAGTTGGTCGCTTCCCAGTCTTTTGCTAGCCTTCACCTGTACTAAGCGGGAATACTGCTTGTGCATCCAAACTCCTTAAACCCCAAAGTTATTCCATATGAGTCCACTATACCTACCTATATGCGGTATTTACCTGCCGTTCCAAGTAATTTGTATGTGCCACCTTCAAATAAACATTCCGTTTTGCATGCTCGAATAGCTCATATGTCAACTAGAGCTGCCCTTATCTTCCGTGTTAGGCGGGTTATTCTCAAGAGGAGTGGACTCCGCTCCTCATTCACGAGAAAATGGCTAGTAACCGGGATGCCCAGTCTCATGCTTTATGCAAACTAAATCAAAATAACTACAAACAAAAGTCCCCTTGGGACCGTTGAATGTTGGAGGCACTCGTTGTTTCGAGCAAGCCATGGATTGATGCTTGTGGAGGAAGGGGAGTATAAACTTTACCATTCTGTTTGTGAACCGCCTATAATCTGTTTAGCATGGAAGATATCGTCGTCTTTTAGTTGTTATGTTGACAATGAAAGTATGCCGCTCAAAATATAATTTATCTCTATTTCAAAACCGAGCTCTGGCACCTCTACAAATCCCTGCTTCCCTCTGCGAAGGGCCTATCTATTTACTTTTATGTTGAGTCATCATCCTTCTTATTAAAAGCACCCGCTGGAGAGCACACTGTCGTTTACATTCATTATTACTGGTTTATATTGGGTATGACTTGACTGGATCTCTTTTACCATGAATTACAATGTTTAGTCAGTCCTTGATCTTTAAATGTGCTCTGCATTTATGTTTTGCGGTCTCAGAAAGGGCTAGTGAGATACCATTTTGTTATATCATGTTATGATTATTTTGAGAAAGTGTTGTCATCCGAGTTTTATTATTATGGCTCGCTAGCTGATTATGCTATTGATATGAGTAATTGTGAGACCTACATGTCATTGTGAGTATGGTTAGTTCATAATAATTGCTGAAACTTGAATGCTGGCTTTTCATGTCTACAACAACAAGAGCAAACAGAGTTTGTAAAAGTTTTTCTTTTTCTCTTTCAGTTTGTCAACTGAATTGCTTGAGGACAAGCAAGGGTTTAAGCTTGGGGGAGTTGATACGTCTCCATCGTATCTACTTTTCCAAACACTTTTGCCCTTGTTTTGGACTCTAACTTGTATGATTTGAATGGAACTAACCCGGACTGACGCTGTTTTCAGCAGAATTGCCATGGTGTTGTTTTATGTGTAGAAAATGAAAATTCTCGGAATGACCTGAAACTCCACGGAACACCTTAGAAAAAACAATAAAAAATCCTCACAAAAGATGAAGACCAGGGGGCCCACACCCTGTCCACGAGGGTGGGGGCGCCCCCCCTGGGAGTGCCCCCCTACCTCGTGGGCCCCCTGGTGGCCCTCCGACGCCAACTCCAACTCCATATATTGGCTTTCGGGGAGAAAAAAATCAGAGAGAAGAAATCATTGCGTATTACGATATGGAGCCGCCGCCAAGCCCTAATCTCTCTCGGGAGGGCTGATCTGGAGTCCGTTCGGGGCTCCGGAGAGGGGGATTCGTCGCCGTCATCATCATCAACCATCCTCCATCACCAATTTCATGATGATCACCATCGTGCGTGAGTAATTGCATCGTAGGCTTGCTGGACGGTGATGGGTTGGATGAGATTTATCATGTAGTCGAGTTAGTTTTGTTAGGGTTTGATCCCTAGTATCCATTATGTTCTGAGATTGATGTTGCTATGACTTTGCTATGCTTAATGCTTGTCACTAGGGCCCGAGTGCCATGATTTCAGATCTGAACCTATTATGTTTTCATGAATATATGTGTGTTCTTGATCCTATCTTGCAACTCTATAGTCACCTACTATGTGTTATGATCCGGCAACCCCAAAGTGACAATAATCGGGACCACTCCCGGTGATGACCATAGTTTGAGGAGTTCATGTATTCACTATGTGCTAATGCTTTGTTCCGGTTCTCTATAAAAAGGATGCCTTAATACCCTTAGTTTCCAATAGGACCCCACTACCACGGGAGGGTAGGACAAAAGATGTCATGCAAGTTCTTTTCCGTAAGCACGTATGACTATATACGGAATACATGCCTACATTATATTGATGAACTGGAGCTAGTTCTGTGTCACCCTATGTTATGACTGTTACATGACGAACCGCATCCAGCATAATTATCCATCGCTAATCTGGTGCCTATGAGTTTTCCATATACTGGTTCTCGCTTATTTACTTTTCCGTTGCTACTGTTACAATCACTACAAAATACCAAAAACATTACTTTTGTTGTCTTTACTTTTGTTACCGTTACCACTACTATCATATTACTTTGCTACTAAACACTTTGCTGCAGATACTAAGTTCCAGGTGTGGTTGAATTGACAACTCAGCTGCTAATACTTGAGAATATTCTTTGGCTCCCCTTGTGTCGATTCAACAAATTTGGGTTGAATACTCTACCCTCGAAAACTGTTGTGATCCCATATACTTGTGGGTTATCAAGCATGCATTTTAACTTCATGTAGTTCCTTTGGCATGTTTTCTTTCTTTTACCCAATATATAGGGGAAACTCCACCAAGTCTCAAATTGGATGAGGTGTGCATGAGATTTATTTTCATATCTATATGCACATATCTATGTGGAGTTCGTCCTATGTATTGTTGGTTCTCTAACTCTTTGGTCCCAATGAGTTTGGGTACCATTTTGTTTGTGTTGTTGTTCTAGGAACAATTGGAGATGCATTGGATGCTCGGCTGGCTCACAAGGAAGGTGGTGTCATCACGTGCTTATTGGAGTCAAGCTAGGATGCTCAATGAACTACTATCTATTACCTTCAATTTGTTTCTTCTACATCCTTCCAATAATATCTCGGTAACAAGTATCTATTCATGCATTCTTTTCTTGCATTCAACCTTGTGTAGGTTGCATCTTGGCATGATAGTAATTCCATCTTGTGATACTTTTTTCCTTTCTCAAAGCATCTCACGACGATCTCATGTTGCTAGTTGTGATGTCTTTGATAGTTGTGTGGTAGGAATTCATCTATATACAATAAGACCATATCTAGCCATGTGCTATGCTTCGAAGCAAATATCTTATTGCTATATCTATGACTTCCTTTTGGATATCTTGTTCCTTCGTGTTGTAACTATTCCAGGTGTACATCCTTCTTTGTAGATATATATCATCATGATTTCGTCTACCTGGAATCTTATACATTTGAAAGAAGTTGCATATCTAGGTGATATCCTTTCTTTCACGTCCACCTTGTCTTTCTTTTTTTTGGTGGCTCCATGAAAGCTTTTGCCTTGAGTGCGTGTCTTATCTCGTTGCATCTTGATGCACTCTTGTGTGGTGAAGATTATTTTCCTCATGCTTATCTCTATGAGGCTTTTGCCATCTTAATTGGTATACCTCGTCTTGGTGAGGCTTTCATCTTCTATCTTCACCATGGGTTGTCACAAGTGTTGGTTCTTCATTTTGCATTTTTAGTGTGCTTGTGAACCCTTTTGCTTGGTGTGTGTGGGGAAGACATGTCATGCACCTTGTATCTCCACTTTCCAAGACTATGTACATGCTTAATGCTCATCCATACATTAGTCTTCTCAAGTGCTTTGCCATGACTCACACACATCATTTTGGTTGAACCTTCTCTTAAGTTGCCTCTTTTATATGTTGCTCAACCATTTGTTTGTTGCAAGTGCTAAGCTTTGTTTCCTACATGCTCACTTGCACTTGTTGTAAGCTTCTACTGATTTTGGGGGAGCTATGATCCTATTTTGTGCACTTTGTATCCAAATACAAATATTCTTATGTGTGCACAAATCATGGGGAGCTTATCTAGCTTATTTAGAACACTCCTTTGCTCATATCATAATATCCTTCATTCATGTGGCTCATAGGATCTTTGGTCTAGTTGGTTCAATTGATATCATTTGATTGCTTGCTTCAATTGGTATCTTTTGATTGCTCGATTGCTTGTTTCTCTCTTTGTTATGTCTTTGTGGCATATCATTCTTTTGCAATCTTTGGGCCTCAATATAGTTTGTCTTCCTCCAAGTATTTACCATTGGATATGTGTATTGCATTCCACTCTCTTTTTGAGAGATACACAATTTATGGAGGAACACTCTTTATATTGGCCTTCTAAGCTTTTCACCCATTTTGGCAATCGATGCCAATGGGGGAGGAGATTCAGAGAGTTTTGTGGAGAAGTCTTCAGAGTTTTCTCCTTGCTTTGATTTTGGTTCCTAAGCATTTGCATCCCATTCTCATGCATCATTGGTTGTTGCATTGCATGGTGATGCATAACCCCTTGTATAAACTCTCTTGAAAGTGATTGTCATCAATTACCAAAATGGGGGAGATTGAAAGAACATGCGATGCCCCCATGTTTGCTTTTGGTAATTAATGACAATCTCTACGGACTAATGGTTGTCTTGAGTTATATTTGAAGGATTTGTCCATAGGCTTCTCTTGAAGTCCATGTGTTGGTTTCAAGGAGTTTATGAGTTGACCAAGGTGCTATTAAGGAATTATCCAAAGATTGGTCATGTGAGTGTTGAGCTTATTGCAAGCATGTCTTGAAGAAGAAGATTGTGTGATCATTCATGTTTACCTTCAAGACATCATCCAAATGAAGAGAGTTGGGAAGATTCAAGGGGTATCAAGACTAAGTCAAGAGTGAATCAAGTTGATCAACTCACAAAGCGCAGAAGATGTACCGAGAGGGATCAAGTGATCCCATGGTATGGTAAGCATTGTCCATTGCACTTTGTGTACTAACCCATGGTCTATGTGAGAGTTCTATGTGGGGTTAGGTATGTGTCCATGGGCTTGCGTCAAGAGGAAGATATCATACAACCCATGGAAAGGATGACATCAAGTGGTGATCGTCATCAAGATTGCCATGTGCAAGTTCAAGTGGAGCATCACGAAGACATCAAGTGCTTGAATCTTGCCATCCATTGTGGTGTCAATGGACGTGTGGAGATGTGCTAAAGAGTGGCTCACCCATAGTGGACTATGATGGAGCAATCATCTAGTCCTCATCGAGCCAACGCAATCAAGAAAGGTGGTCCAACTTGAGGGAGTCAAAATCGTCATCATCTAGCTCAAGTGGACCATGTGCAAGGCAAAGTTTTGCCCTTGATAGGTTCTATGTTTTACCAGTCTCATGGTGGTAGTTGGGAGACTGGGTTATAGGATCGTTTGCCGTACTATCAACGGGGGCTCTCAAGTTGGTAGCTTGATCGTATCGTTGGTAGAGAGCTCAAACCATTGCATCCTTGCATCATGTTTCTTGGTTCTTGTTTGGTTCTCTTTGTGAGCCTTAGAGCTTATGGTCATCTTGATGACAAGCTTGAATTCATCGAAAACGGAGTTCGCATGCGTCTTCTATGATGTTTTCGGTGTTGGAGGTTTTACCGGTCTTATCCGAGGAAGGGTTCTCACCTTTTTCTTATGGGCCTTTTCTATTTTGTTTCTTATTGATATTTCTTTCAAGATTGTGTTAGCCCTTGTTGCTATCTTTCCAACAAACTTGGTTTCATCGAATTCGGAGTCCGTTTGCAAAAGTTGTGGCAGTTTTGGTGTTCTCAAAAGGCTGCACCGGTACTACCGCGAATGGAGCGGATGTAATTTTTTACTACCGCTCCAGAGCAGTACTACCGCGGCTCCTACAGCGGTAGTACCGCTCCGGACCAAAAAACTCGTCCCAAGTCCTGCGGAGGTAGGTACGGAAGTATTTTTTTGTACCGCTCGCAAGCAGTAGTACCGCTACCATTTGCGGTAGTACCATGAGGTCGAGCGGTAGTACCGCTCCGGTGGTTCTACTGGCCTTTTGCCTCCTCGCTGTTGTTTTTCAAAGGGGTACTACCGCCCTAGCGGTAGTACCGCTCCTTGGAGCGGTAGTACCGCTCTGTGCGGGGTGTGAGCATAACGGTTGGATTTTCCCCCACCTATAAAAGGGGGTCTTCTTCCCCATTGAACCTTATCCCTTGAGCTTGTGTTCTTCCCCCATTGTTGACCTTCTTGAGCTTGCTAACTCTCAATCCCTCCATGGGTTCTTGCTAGTTTTGAGGAAAAGAGAGGAGATCTAGATCCACATTTCCACCAATCACTTTCTCCTCTATGTGAGGGGAACCCCTTGGATCTAAATCTTGGAGTTCTTGGTGTTCTCCTTCTTGTTCTTCCTCTCATCTTCCTCCCTAGCATTAGTTTCTTCGGTGGTATTTGAGAGAGAAGGACTTGGGCACTCCGTGTGCCCTTGCCATTCCATTTGGTGCATCGGTTTGAGTTCTCCACGTGATACGTGGAAGTTACAAGTTGAGAAGCTTATTACTCTTGGGTGCTTGGTACCCTTGAGCTTGTTACTCTTGGGTGTTTGGACACCCTAGAGCTTGTTCCTCTTGGGTGCCTTGGCACCCTAGACGGTTGGTGTTGTTCGAAGCTCAATCATTGTGGTGTAAAGCTCTGGGCAAGCGTCGGGGTCTCCAACTAGGTTGTGAAGATCGCCCCGAGCAATTTGACGGGTACCGGTGACCGCCCCCAAGGGTTGCGAAAGTGTACGGGTTCGGTGACCGCCCCCAAGGGTAGCCATTTGTATGGGTTCGGTGACCGCCCTCAAGGGTCCCTTAGTGGAATCACGGCATCTTGCATTGTGCGAGGGCGTGAGGAGATTACGGTGGCCCTAGTGGCTTCTTGGGGAGCATTGTGCCTCCACACCGCTCCAAATGGAGATTAGCATCCGCAAGGGTGTGAACTTCGGGATACATCGTCGTCTTCGCGTGCCTTGGTTATCTCTTTCCCGAGCCCTTTACTTATGCACTTTACTTTTTTATAGCCATATTGTTCTTTGTCATATATCTTGCTATCACATAGTTGCTTATCTTGCTTAGCATAAGTTGTTGGTGCACATAGGTGATCCTAGTTGTTTTAGGTTTTGTGCTTGACAAATTAACCGCTAGGTTTATTCCGTATTTGTTCAAGCCTTAACCGTAATTATTTTAAAGCGCCTATTCACCCCCCCCCCCTCTAGGCGACATCCTCGATCTTTCACCAACAAATACACAAGATCCATAAGGTACATGAACAATCGAAGGGAAACGAGATACATGGTAGAGTTCATCCCAAATCCTATGAAGGAGATGAGGGCTTGATGATCTAGATAGATCCTTCCCGCGAGCGGGTCTTGATGATATCCCGCAGGATCTTCTCCTAGATGGAGGTCTTGGCCTCCAATGGAGTAGTGGTCTCTCTCTCTCAAGAGGAGAAGGTAGGAGCAAAGCTCACATAGAAATGAGCTATCACTTTGCTAAGTCTAAATGGAGGAGGAAGGGGAGTATATATAGTCCTAGGGGATGAAGGGGTAAGTAGGGGCGAAATAGACATTACATGGGCAAAGCCCGGAGCAACACTCAGGGGGGCCCGTGTGCATGGGGTAAGTGGAGCCCGTGCGCACGGGGTATCCAGAGACCTGACGCAAGAGCCAGTGCGCACGGGGTCCCGTGGGCACGGTACACGCCCGTGCGCATGGGGTCTTCATGACTGCCAGCCTGGGAGGCCCGTGGGCACGGGTGTCGGTGTCAAAACCAGCGGATCTCGGGTAGGGGGTCCCGATCTGTGCGTCAAGGCTGATGGTAACAAGAAGTAAGGGACACATACATTTACCCAGGTTCGGGCCCTCTTGATGGAGGTAAAACTCTACTTCCTGCTTGATTAATATTGATGATATGGGCAGTACAAGAGTAGATCTACCACGAGATCGTAGAGGCTAAACCCTAGGAGCTAGCCTATGATGGTATGAATGTAATTGTGATCGGCCTTCTAAGGACCAACCTCTCCGTTTTATATAGACATCGGAGAGGGCTAGGGTTTACATGGAGTCGGTTACAAGGAAGGAGATGTAATATCCGGATCGCCAAGCTTGCCTTCCACGGCAAGGAAAGTCCCATCCGGACACGGGCCGAAGTCTTGAGTCTTGTATCTTCACGCTTCAATAGTCCGGACGTCGTACACAGTCCGGCTGTCCGGATACCCCCTAATCCAGGACTCCCTCAGTAGCCCCTGAACCAGGCTTCAATGACGATGAGTCCGGCGCGCAGTATTGTCTTCGGCATTGCAAGGCGGGTTCCTCCTCCAAATACTCCAAAGTACCTGTTATGAAGAATAGTGTCCGGTCTCCAATCAATGCTCCTCGGCTTCAGTGCCTCAGTAATGACCATCTCCACGTGTCGAGCGAATGCGAGTAGTCAAGGTATTTTTGCATTTGCCACCCTCGATCGTCCGGGCCAACCGGCTATTTGAAGGGACATGGATTCTCAAATCCAAACCTCACTCTCCTCCCTTGAGCTAGCATCCTAGAGCGCTTCGTGAAAAGCCATTCCAGCATGGCCGGCCGTCGCAGCTCTTCTGCTTGCCCTCCTCGCTCTAAGTCGGGGGATTGGGGAGAGTGCTCAGTTCCTCATAGCCGCTTGGTGAAGTTACAAACTCAAGGGTTTCTTCCACCGGCATTCATGGTCTCCGTCCGAGCAGGAATAGCTACTTACGACGGAGGGGAACAAGCTGAGAGATCTCCCAACCCGTCTCCGGAGGAGCGAATATGCCTCATCTCGCATCTGCTGAGGGGCGTCGGGTTTCCTATCCACCCGTTTCTCCGCGGGCTCCTGGAGTTCTATGGCCTCCAGTTACACAATCTTACCCCATCCTCTATTCTGCACATAGCGGGGTATGTCGCCCTATGCAAGCTATTTTTAGGCTGCAAACCACACTTCGGATTGTGGAGGAAGCTACTCTGCCTTGTCCCCCGCACCCAGGGGAGTCCCTGTATCAAGTGGGCGGGGCCGAAGTATGGCGCATTGCCGAGACCAGATACCTGTCCGGCACTCCTGAGAATGCACCAACAAATTGGCCTTCAGAGTGGTTCTATATAAATGACGTTCTCCTTCCGGATCCAGTCCGGAGGGGTCTCCCCAAGTTCAGCAACGCCCCACCGAGGGCACGCCTAAGCTGGCGTCCCCGGGGCCCCCAAGACGAGGACACAAGGGAGATATTCCTCCTGATGAACAAGATAAAGTTGCTGGCCAAGTCCAGACTGACGATTGTAGAAGTCGTGGCAATATGCATAAAGCGAGGAGTGCAGCCGCTCCAATATCGGGGGGAGCCCATGTGGCACTACAACGGGGAAGATGACGCCACCCGCTGTGGTGGTAAGGGTTCGGACTCCGCTGCTGCTTTGGCAAGGATATTGTACGATTTGTACAAAGGGGAAGAGGAGGAGTTCCTTCGCATAAAAACGCGGGACAGATTCTCCATGTACAACCCCCCAGAGTGGGTAGGTTGCCATTCTTTTCCCGACTTCATTTACTCTATCGTACTTCTGCTAAGATTACTTGCATCAATGCCTCTAAGCAGGAACTGAGGAGGGCCATGGAAGGAATCTTCAGCCCCTCCCCGCAACCATAGGACCCTGGAAGGGCCCTAGATCCAGGACTCAAAGTAGATCCGGATATTACCGTGGAGCTTGTCAACGGAGTATTTTATCAGGCGAGCTGGGACGGCGCCCTGGTGGCCATTACGGCTGACTCCCCTGGAGTGCTTCCTACGTCGCGTGTAAGCTCAGCTAAAAAACCCTATCCTCTGAAGAGGACTTTCTCCAGGTATTGTAGTTTACCTTTGAGGCATCGCTCTATTTGCAGAAACGACGGCTGGAGCGAGGGGCCGAGCCCCTAGGGACTCGTCAACCACGGGCATCCGGATCGGGCAGGCTCAAGAGGAAGGCGGTGCGGGCTGACACACCGCTGCAGAGGTAAAGTCATAGCCTGTCCCGCTGTCATAGAATTTGAAATATGACAGCGGCCTTTGTGTCTGGTAGGAAGAGGAATAACCGGGCTATATCCGGAAACCCCACCAACCACGCCTCCACCAGCCGGGTTCCAGAATCGGCTTCGGGGGCGGAGGTGGATGCAGGGCCAACATCGCATAGCTCCCCGATAGAGGGTGCGGATATGTGCTCGGCCACGAACTCCTAAGTGGAGAGCGCCATGAACCACCGGCGCTGGAGGGCCGTGCTCCGGCACAACATCTTTTTCGAAGAGGCTTTTAATGCCTTCAATTCGGCGGACGCATATGTACGAGCCGCTCGAGGTGGGCTTGCCCAAGCGACAAGCCAGTATACCAAAGACATACTGTTAAGAGATTTTGATAAGTATGCCTAGCAGTAACCCTTGAGACTTAGAATAGTTGGGACAACTATTTGAAGGATCAAACAGGTCCTTGTGGACAAGAATGAACAATTGGCGCGGGAGCTGGAGGCTTGCAAGGCCCAATTATCTGATGCGGTAGCCAAGTTAGAGGGATCCCGAAAGGCCCCTACTGGTAATATTTGTCTTCATTATACACAAATGTGCTAGTTAATAGATGGCTGGTGCGGTTACTCTAACAGTAAGTTCTGCAAACAATCCTGGAGTGAATCCGGATGGCGCAGTGAGTGACGACTCGCATCTCCAACGGCAACTAAAGGCCGGTGAGTGCATCCTTACGCAGGTGACGCAAGAGAAGAACAAGCTTCATGATGCCAATATTAAATGCGGGCGTGGAATTAAAGGGCGTCCGCGCTGGCTGGCGAGACTCGTGAAGGAGAACAAAAAACTTCGTCGCAGTATTTATGGTAAGAACTCGAGCGAACTGTTTGATAGTTCGGCGAGGAAGTTTATTAAAAAGATTTTTCCTTGCAGGAATGCTAACGGGTCGCCCTGAAGAGGAGATGCCCTCATCTGTAGGTGATTTGCTACAAGAACTGACGCAGATGCACGATCGTGCTCGGCAGGTGATGCAAGGCGTTGCTCAGGCCTTCTGGCCCTCAAGCCTACTGCCGAATGGCATGGGGGAGCTTGCGGACCTGCTTCAAGGAGCCCAGCGGCGCTTCCGTCTGTGGAAGATATTAGCCTGCCGTCAAGGAGCAAGAGAAGCCTGGGCGATGGTGAAGACGCGCTATACCAAGCTGGACCCTAACCATATGGCCAAAGTGGGACCGGCGGGGCCCGATGGGCAAGAAATTCCCGTGAGCCTGGTGTATGACCAGGTAGCATTAGGCGCTAAGTATTCTCAGCGGGATTGTAGGCTAGATAACCTATTAGATGGTATAGAAGAGGAATATAGTCATTCTCAGTGACTGTGCAAATTGATTGGCATAAGTAGCCTCTAGCCGGATTGAAATCATTTGTCATGGCGGACCTTTTCGCTTCAGCCCCCGGATCCTATAGTCCGGGGTGTGTCCGAATACCCGCACGGTTATGCGAAAACCGGGGCACGCGTGGATACCAGGCGTAGGGGTCATAGGTGCTTGAACAGACAAGCACCCAACTAATTATGTTATATTGCATGGATAGCAAGAAACATCTTCTAGGGAGAATAGTTCCGTTAAGGGTTCCTTTCCCTAGGTATCCATGTGTCGATGCACATGTCCAGACTACGCGCGATGGCGCAGGATACAAAGCTTCTGGGGTTCTTTGTTGTAACCAACGAATACATCCTTTGTTCACCGATCGAATATTCTCTTAAGGAAACTAGCTTTCGGCTTCACCCAGTCTGAGGTACACATTCGGCTCAACCGGCAGTAACAACCACAGAGGTGCTCCCCTTATGCCCTAGCCGAATTAACGGGAACGTAGGGCATAAACACAAGAGCCAGGCAACCCAACTTGGCCACATCTTAAGTCATATCAATGCATATAATGGTGAAGAAAAGGCACATATGGAGAAAGAACGCATATGTGGTGGGCAAAAAGGCCATTAAAGTAAGTATGTCTAGCTTCCAAATAGGAAGCCCCCAGATACAGCTTGCACACATGGTACGGCCGGGATAATCTGGGAATCCGCACTGTATTAAACACTTTGTGTGAATGGAAAGAGGGTCGAGAAGGAGAGAAACAGTGGTGGAGCATAATTTGAAAAGAAGGGGTGAGGAGACGAACACTGCGTTCGGCATCAGGCGTAGAATCTCCGGAGTCTAGCCGCGTTCCATGGGTTCGGCTCGAGTCTGTTGTCAGATGCATTACGTAGGCGGTACGCTCCTCCGGTAAGAACTTTGTCGATGACGAAGGGACCTTCCCATCTGGGTTTGAGTTTGTCCTTCTTCTTCTCCGGTAGGCATAGAACGAGCTCGCCAATGTTGTAAGTTTTGGCCCGCACTTCTCTGCTTTGATATCGTCGAGCCTGCTGCTGATAGAATGCGGAACGAGCTTTTGCAACATCGCGCTCCTCCTCCAGGGCGTCCAAGTTATCCTGCCGATCTAACTCGGCTTCCTTCTCTTCGTACATGCGTACGCGTGGCGAATCATGTATTACGTCGCAGGGTAGTACTGCTTCCGCACCGTACACCATAAAGAATGGTGTGTATCCGGCGGTTCGATTCGGTGTGGTCCGCAGCCCCCAGAGTACGGAGTCGAGCTCCTCTACCCAGTGCGTATCTGATTCTGTTAAAGATCGCACTAATCTGGGTTTTATGCCGCTCATGATAAGACCATTTGCCCGTTCGACCTGGCCGTTTGTTTGCGGGTGGTAGACGGAGGCGTAGTCGAGCTTAATGCCCATTTTGGTGCACCAAGTTTTCACTTCATCGGCTGTGAAATTTGAGCCATTATCAGTGATGATGCTATGGAGGACACCGTATCGGTGTACAACCCCGGATATGAAATCTATTACTGGTCCGGATTCAGTCGTTTTAACTGGTTTGGCTTCGATCCATTTGGTGAATTTGTCCACCATGACCAACAGGTATTTTTTCTTATGGCTTCCCCCTTTAAGGGGTCTGACCATATCCAGCCCCCAGACCACGAAGGGCCAAGTTATGGGGATTGTCTGGAGAGCGATAGGGGGCATATGACTCTGATTGGCGAAGAGCTGGCAGCCGATGCAATGTTGGACAAGGTCATGTGCATCTGTTTGGGCCGTCGGCCAATAGAAGCCTGTACGGAAGGCTTTGCTGACTAGCGCTCGAGCTGCGGCGTGGTGTACGCCCAGTCCGGCGTGAATTTCAGCCAGGAGTTGCCGCCCTTCCTCTTCGAAGATGCACCTTTGGAGTACTCCGGTCGCGCTTTTCTTGTAGAGTTCCCCTTCGTGGACCTTGTAAGCTTTAGAATGCCGGACTATGCAGCGTGCTTCATTTTGGTCTTCGGGGAGCTGCTGCTTTTTTAGGTAGGCCAAGAACGGCTCGGTCCACGGGGCGATTACGGCCATGATTTCGTGGGCCGAAGGTGTTATTTCGGTGGCAGAGCCTCCGATTATGTCGGATGGTTCGGAGTCTGGGGGTGTATTCGGATCTGTGCTGGTATTACCGGACTCCCCTTCCCATACTACGGATGGCTTGAACAGCCTTTCCAGGAATATATTAGGTGGGACAGGGTCGCGTTTGGTGCCGATGCGGGCAAGGACGTCTGCCGCTTGATTGTTTTCTCGAGCCACATGGTGGAATTCGAGCCCCTCGAACCGAGCTGACATCTTTACGACGGCATTATGATAGGCCGCCATTTTCGGATCCTTGGCATCAAAGTCTCTATTTATTTGTGATATTGCGAGGTTCGAGTCCCCGCGCACTTCCAGGCATTGGATTCCCATAGAGACTGCCATCCGAAGACCATGTAACAGGGCCTCATATTCGGCCGCATTGTTGGAGTCTGTGTATAATATTTGTAGGACGTACTGGACCGTGTCCCCGGTGGGAGACGTCAGGACTACCCCTGCTCCTAGTCCGGCCAGCATTTTGGAGCCGTCAAAGTGCATGATCCAGTTGGAGTACGCGCCGTACTTTTTAGGGAGTTCGGCTTCTGTCCATTCGGCGATAAAGTCAGCCAATACTTGCGACTTAATGGCTCGCCGCGGTTTGTATGTTATGTCGAACGGCAGGAGCTCGATGGCCCATTTAGTAATCCGGCCCGTAGCATCGTGGTTATTAATTATGTCGTTGAGTGGTACTTCGGAGGCGACAGTAATCGAACACTCTTGGAAGTAGTGTCTTAGCTTCTAAGATGCCATGAAGACTGCGTATGCTATTTTTTGATAGTGTGGGTATCGGGATTTACATGGGGTGAGGACCGTAGATACGTAGTAAACCGGCTTTTGAAGCGGGAATTTGTATCCATTCACCTCTCGTTCAACGAAGAGCACTGCGCTTACCACTTGATGTGTTGCAGCTATGTATAGCAGCATAGGTTCGCCGATGTTTGGCGTTGTTAGGACCGGATTACTGGCCAATAAGGTCTTTATCTCATCTAGTCCAGCCGCGGCTGCGTCCATCCATACAAAATGTTCGGTGCGCCGAAGGAGGCGGTAAAGAGGCAGCGCCTTTTCTCCTAGCCTGGATATAAAGCGGCTCAAAGCGGCCACGCATCCTGCTAGCTTCTGGATGTGCTTGAGGTCGGTTGGTATGGCCAACTGCGATAGGGCTCGGATTTTTGCTGGATTCGCTTCTATTCCTCTATTGGAAACAATGAAGCCCAGGAGCTTCCCCGAAGGGACACCGAAAACACATTTTTCCGGATTCAACTTGATGTCGTATGTCCGAAGGTTATTGAATGTGAGCCTCAAGTCATCTATCAGGGTTTCGACGTGTCTAGTTTTTATGACAACGTCGTCCACATATGCTTCCACTGTTTTGCCGATTTGTTTCTCCAAGCATGTTTGAATCATGCGTTCATAGGTTGCGCCAGCATTCTTGAGCCCGAAGGGCATAGTGTTGAAGCAAAAAGGGCCATATGGCGTTATAAAAGCTGTTGCAGCTTGGTCAGACTCTGCCATCTTTATTTGATGGTATCCAGAGTATGCGTCGAGAAAACACAGTGAGTCATGTCCAGCTGTGGCATCGATGTTTTGATTGATGCGTGGGAGGGGAAAGGGGTCCTTGGGGCAAGCCTTGTTGAGGTCTTTGAAGTCGACGCATAGGCGCCAGGATTTGTCCTTTTTTGGCACCATTACCAAATTCGCCAGCCAATACGGATGTTTAATATCTCTGATGAATCCGGCCTCAAGCAGTTTGGCTAGCTCTTCCCCCATGGCTTGTCGTTTGGGTTTTGAAAACCGCCTTAGGGTCTGTTTGACCGGTTTGTATCCCTTTAATATATTGAGGCTGTGTTCGGCCAGCCGGCGTGGTATGCCTGGCATGTCCGAAGGGTGCCAGGCGAAAATGTCCCAATTCTCGCGTAAGAAATCTTGTACTGCGACGTCCATCACGAGGCTCAATTGTGTTCTGATGGATGTTGTCTTCGTGGGATCCGTTGGGTGGACCTGGAATTTGACTATCTCGTCCGCAGGTTTAAATGAGGTGGACTTGGGTCGTTTATCGAGTATCACGTCGTCCTTGTCCACGGTGGCCCGCAGTGTTGTTAATTCTTCGGCTGCTAGGGCTTCAGATAATGCTTCCAGGGCTAGTGTTGCGGTTTTGTTTCCGGCGCGGAGCGCGACGTCCGGATCACTGGCTAGAGTGATGATTCCATTGGGCCCGGGCATTTTAAGCTTCATGTACCCGTAACGGGGTACAGCTTGAAAGCTCGTAAACGCGTCCCGCCCTAGAAAGGCGTGGTATCCGCTGCTGAAAGGAGCCACTTGGAATGTGATTTCTTCGGACCTATAATTCTCCGGGGTGCCGAACACCACATCAAGTGTAATTTTTCCCGCGCACCGTGCTTCCCGAGTAGGGATGATTCCCCTGAAGGTGGTGCCGCTTTGCTCAATGCGGCCCCTATCAATCTCCATTTTGTTGAGCGATTCTTCATAGATCAAGTTTAACCCGCTTCCGCCGTCCATGAGTACTTTGGTCAGCCGGAAGCTGTCCACGATTGGGCTAAGGACCAGAGCGGCCGGTGCCCGGATAGTCTAGAATCGAGGTTCGTCACTGGCATTGAAACTTATAGTCGTGTCGTTCTAGGGGTTTATCTTTGCCACACGGCAAATTTCTGTAGAGCTTCGGTGAGCCCGCTTGCACCTGTTGTTCGAGGCGAAAGTCTCGAAGACTGTTAGTACCGTATTGTGTCCGCAGGCATGATATTGTTCCGCTTTATGGCTAGCAAGAAGATACTCACCGCTTTTTGCCACCTGCCGGAGTATCCAACATGCCCTAAGGCTATGAGTTGGCATTGTATCCGGCGTACCGTGGAGCTTACATGGCCCGTCGAGCCGTCCTTCCAATATGGATCCCCGCCCTGGGGTGGGCTTCAGTTTCTTGGGGATTGGATCGGACGTCCTACGAGAGTTCGTCCGTTTGGTTCGGACAAAGGTTTTGGTGAGAGCGGTACTATCCCAAAATTCTGTTTGGGTCTTCCAAGCGCTCCCCATCGCACAGTGCTTACGTACTATGACTGCCAAGTCCGCGAAACATATTATTTTCCGGCGGCCTAAAGCATTGAGGAGCCCTTCGTCTGTGCAGTTTTTGCAAAAGAGTGAGACCATGTTCTCCTCGCGGCAGTCCTTAACCTTGTTAAGCGCAAGGAGGAATCTGGCCCAGTAATGATGCACCGTCTCCGGTGGGGATCTGATGTCCCTTTGGTCGGGTTTAAGCCCAATCCAGTCATAATTCGTAGCAACTCCCAGAGCCGTGATGCGATCCAAGAGTTCATTAAAGGAGGAGAGCTCCATTGGATCCATCTGTTCGGCAAGTTCCGAACTGACCCGAAGGTTATGATTGATGACCTGAGAGGCCATCATCGGCTCCGTCGCCGACGGGGCGGCCACGATAAAGCTGCCGAGCCGGAGTGTCTGGCCTACAGCCAGAGCTCCCTCCGAAGTAATATCGTCCTTGAAGACGAGTCCAGCCATCAAGCCTTGCGGCGACATCACAGAGGAACTCTCAATGAAAGCACCAATGTCGGTGTCAAAACCGGCGGATCTCGGGTAGGGGGTCCTGATCTGTGCGTCAAGGCTGATGGTAACAAGAAGTAAGGGACACAGACGTTTACCCAGGTTCGGGCCCTCTCGATGGAGGTAAAACCCTACTTCCTGCTTGATTAATATTGATGATATGGGCAGTACAAGAGTAGATCTACCACGAGATCGTGGAGGCTAAACCCTAGGAGCTAGCCTATGATGGTATGAATGTAATTGTGATCGGCCTTCTAAGGACCAACCTCTCTGGTTTATATAGACACCGGAGAGGGCTAGGGTTTACATGGAGTCGGTTACAAGGAAGGAAATATAATATCCGGATCGCCAAGCTTGCCTTCCACGCCAAGGAAAGTCCCATCCGGACACGGGCCGAAGTCTTGAGTCTTGTATCTTCACGCTTCAATAGTTCGGACGTTGTACACAGTCCGGATGTCCGGATACCCCCTAATCTAGGACTCCCTCAACGGGGTCGGAGGGGCTCGTGTGCACGGGGTCGCCTAGGAGCTGCTGCCTTCTTCTTGGCGCTTCCTTCTCCGCTTCCAGGCTTCCCTCTTGGATGGTGCAGATGTTCTCTTCTTCTTGGACTCCTCCTCGATGAATGTGTAGCTCTGCTCACACCTATGTATGCACATGAGAGAGGGGTCAAGTAGTATACCATCCTCGAAAGGTACAAGTGAACACATGTAAAGGAGATGATTCACCTTTGTATGCATGAAGTAGATGTGGCACGTGTCACTTGCCAAATGGACTCTTGACATGGTGATGACCATAGGATGCTCCGCATCAAGTTTACTCAAGATTACCTCAGAAACTAAATGATTGGTGGACGACCATCACAAGTCGTGTGTGCCTTCTGCATCGAGGAGAGCACAATAGGGCCATTCCGCTTCACCTTGTTCAGCAACCAGAATATCTCTCGTCTCTTTCTTTACCATATGTAATAGTACAAGTATACAAGTGGTTCATCATTCTTTATTTGGTGCTTACGTAATTCTTGAACATATGTACATGTGAATCGAATGCATTGGTTGTTTGAACCTGATGGATATAAATAAAGCTATACCCTACTTTCAAATTCAAACCAGGTACAATTTTAAATAGCAGTGACTAAATTAGGGTGAAATTACACTCCGTAGGTTATTACGGCGCACACGGTCTATAAAGCACAGCGTGTGCAATATACATCATAATCCGACACGGTTCACGGAGAGGAAGCGTGTGTAACCATGCACACAATTGTCGTTTGCAAACCGTGTGTGGTGTCAGATGCTACCTCTTGATCTTGCGTTTCTTTTTCCCTTGAAGAGGAAAGGGTGATGCAGCAAAGTAGCATAAGTATTTCCCTCAGTTTGAGAACCAAGGTATCAATCCAGTAGGAGACAACGCACAAGTCACTGAATACCTGCACAAACAATCAACAACTTGCACCCAACGCGATAAAGGGGTTGTCAATCCCTTCACGGTCACTTGCAAAAGTGAGATCTGATAGATAAACGGTAAAGTAAATATTTTTGGTATTTTTGGTTTATAGATCGGAAAGTAGAGATTGCAAAATAGTATATCGGAAACTAGTAAGATGTAAAAGAGATTCAATATAATGGAAAAGAGACCCGGGGCCATAGGTTTCACTAGTGGCTTCTCTCAAGATAGCGAATATTGCGGTGGGTGAACAAATTACTACTGAGCAATTGATAGAAAAGCGCATAGATATGACAGTATCTAAGGCAATGATCATGAACATAGGCATCGTGTCCCTGTCAAGTAGACCGAAATGATTCTGCATCTACTACTATTACTCCACACATCGACCGACTCCTGCCTGCATCTAGAGTATTAAGTTCATAAAGAACAGAGTAACACATTAAGTAAGATGACCTGATGTAGAGGAATTAACTCAAGCAATATGATGAAAACCCCATCTTTTTATCCTTGATGGCAACAATACATTACGTGCCTTGCTTCCCCTACTGTCACTGGGAAAGGACACTGCAATATTGAACCCAAAGCTAAGCACTTCTCCAATTGCAAGAAAGATCAATCTAGTAGGCCAAACTAAACCGATAATTCGAAGAGACTTGCAAAGATATCAAATCATGCATGTAAGAATTCAGAGAAGAACCAAATAATACTCATAGATAATATGATCATAGATCCACAATTCATCGGATCTCGGCAAACACGCCGCAAAAGAGTATTAAATTGAATAGATCTCCAAGAACATCGAGGAGAACATGGTATTGAGAATCAAAGAGAGAGAAGAAGCCATCTAGCTACTAGCTATGGACCCATAGGACTGTGGTAAACTACTCACGCATCATCGGAGAGGCAATGGTGTTGATGAAGAAGCCCTCCATGATTGAATCCCCCTCCGGCGGGACGCCGGAAAAGGCCCCTAGATGGGATCTCACGGGTACAGAAGGTTGCGGCGGTGGAAAATTGGTTTTGTGGCTCCCCTGGATGTTTTTAGGGTATAAGAGTATATATAGGCGAAGGAGCTAGGTAAGGAGAGCTGCGAGGGGGCCACTAGGTAGGGGGCACGCCCTCCTACCTCGTGGCCGCCTCGTTGCGACTTCGACTTCATCTCCAAGTCTTCTGGTTTCCTTCTGGTCCATCTGGGCGCGCCCTCCTACCTCGTGGCCGCCTCGTTGCGACTCCGACTTCATCTTCAAGTCTTCTGGTTTCATTCTGGTCCAAGAAAGATCATCGCGAAAGTTTCATTCCATTTGGAGTCCGTTTGGTATTCTTTTTTTGAATGGCTTCTTTGGCCTCTCTTTTTTATTGGCTTATTTGGCCTTTTTTTTATTTCCTCACATGGGAAAATGCTCTAATAATGATGATCATCACACTTCTATTTACTTACAACTCGAAAAATTACAACTCAATGCTTGGAACAAAATATGACTATGTGAATGCCTCCGGCGGTGTACCGAGATGTGCAATGAATCAAGAGTGACATGTATGAAAGAGTTATGAAAGGTGGCCTTGCCACAAATACGATGTCAACTACATGATCATGCAAAGCAATATGACAATGATGAAGCGTGTCATAATAAACAGAATGGTGGGAAGTTGCATGGAAATATATCTCGAAATGGATATGGAAATGCCATAATAGGTAGGTATGGTGGCTGATTTGAGGAAGGTAAATGGTGGGTGTATGGTACCGGCAAAGTTGCGCGGCACAAGAGAGGCTAGCAATGGTGGAAGGGTGAGAGTGCGTATAATCCATGGACTCAACATTAGTCACAAATAACTCACATACTTATTGCCAAAATCTACAAGTCATCAAAACCAAGCACTATGTGCATGCTCCTAGGGGAAGGATTGGTAGGAGTTAACCATCGCGCGATCCAGACCTCCACACAAAGGATGGCAATCAAAGAGATACCTCATGCTTCAAATTTGTTACACAACGGTTACCATACGTGCATGCTACGGGACTCACAAACCTCAACACAAGTATTTCTCAAATTCACAATTACTCCACTAGCATGACTCTAATATCACCATCTTCATATCTCAAAACAATCATAAATAATCAAACTTCTCATAGTATTCAATGCACTTTATATGAAAGTTTTTATTATATCCCTCTTGGATGCCCATCATATTAGGACTAGTTTTATAACCCAAGCAAATTACCATGCTATTCTAAAATACTCTCAAAATAATATAAGTGAAGCATGAGAGTTCAAAAATTTCTATAAAATAAAGCCACTGTCGTGCTCTAAAAAGGTATAAGTGAAGCACTAGAGCAATATTGCCTAGCTCAAAAGATATAAGTGAAGCACATAGAGTATTCTAATAAATCACGATCATGCGTGTCTCGCCCAAAAGGTGTGTATAGAAAGGATGATTTTGGTAAAATAAAAAGCAAAGACTCAAATCATACAAGATGCTCCAAGCAAAACCCATATCATGTGGTGAATAAAAATATAGCCTCAAGTAAAGTTACCGATGGACGAAGACGAAAGAGGGGATGCCTTCCGGGGCATCCCCGAGCTTAGGATTTTGGTTGTCCTTGAATATTACCTTGGGGTGCCTTGGGAATCCCCAAGCTTAGGCTCTTTCCACTCCTTATTCCATAGTCCATCAAATCCTTACCCAAAACTTGGAAAGTTCACAACACAAAACTCGACAGAAAATCTCATGAGCTCCGTTAGTATAAGAAAATAAATCACCACTTTAAGTTACTGTTGCAAACTAATTATTTATTTATATTGGTGTAATATCTACTGTATTCCAACTTATCCATGGTTCATACCCCCCGATACTACCCATAGATTCATCTAAATAAGCAAACAACACGCGAAAAACAGAATCTGTCAAAAACAGAATAGTATGTAGTAATCTGTAACTCTTGAATACTCCTGTAACTCCAAAAACCCATACAAATTAGGACAAACTTATAAATTTGTGTACCAATCAAGAGCAAAAAGAATCAGATCAAAATCACATTTCTGTGAATTTTCAAAACTAATTTATTAAGCGCAAAAGTTTCTGATTTTCAGCAGGATCAACACAACTATCACCGTAAGCTATCCTAAAGGTTCTACTTGGCACAAACACTAATTAAAACATAAAACTACATCTAACCAGAGACTAGATGAATTATTTATTACTAAACAGGAGAAAAAAAGCAAAGAACAAAAATAAAATTGGGTTGCCTCCCAACAAGCGCTATCATTTAACGCCCTTAGCTAGGCATAAAAACGTGAATAGATCTAGGTATTGCCATAATAATGATAGGGCAAATCTCGAAAACTCATCACATACTCTCTACGCTCAGCAGCAAGTTTCCTTTGTGGCAAGAAAAAGTAATCAAAAGGGCTGAATTTAATGGGACAGAAATCCCCAAGATCAAGCTTGGGAGGAATTGGTTCCTCCTTTGGCCCTTCATATTGTACAACCAGCTCATCATTATAAGCGTTCTTTTGGCAAAAAGTCATGAGCTTTTGTTCAAGAGAGAAACCCAACCCGTTGTTCTGAATAGCAAAATCATCGTTAAGTTCGGAAATCCTATCAACTAGAACATCGGCAGGAACCCTCTTTCTGAAATTTTCATTATAAGCAACATGATCTAAGGATCGTAAATGCATTATGTCTTCTTGGTTAAAGAGAATTGCTTCTATGGGAGGACGACCAGTGTCCACCCTATAATGCGCAAAAAATTCATTAGCCTCTTTTATTATAAATCTGAACTCATGTGCTAGAAAGATGGTAGTTGCGCGCTTAACAGAAGAATGCTCGATATTAAAAAACTTTAGAAAAATTCTTTGTACGGAAGGATGCATGTGAATAAATTGTCTTTCAAGTTCAACTATGAGCAAAGATATAGCGTCCGCAAGACAACTAGTTTTATGGAGAATAGAACCACCCATAGTGGGTAAAGCACCAGCACAAGTAAAGATATCTTGAATAACCCCTTTTCCAATAATATTGCCACTACCAATGCGGAACTTTTTAGTGTGCAAAATAGTAGGTTCTTCATGAGGATTAGTATTATCAAAATCATCGAAGTTCCCCCCATCGTTACTACTATCCTTTTCAACAATAATCTCCCCAATTTCAGACATAGTGGCAACAAACCAATCTAACAAAAGAGCACACACGACGGAAGCGAAAAAGACGAATGGAAGAGGAGCGAAGAAAAGTCAAATCTTTTCAAAAATCGTTTTAGAAGTGGGGGAGAGGAAAACGAGAGGCGAATGGCGAATCATGTAATGCAAGAGAGAAGAGTTTATGATGGGTACTTGGCATGGCTTGACTTGACGTAGATCTCCCCAGCAACGGCTCCAGGAATCCTTCTTGCTACCTCTTGAGTTTGCGTTGGTTTTTTCCTTGAAGAGGAAAGGGTGATGCAGCAAAGTAGCGTAAGTATTTCCCTCAGTTTGAGAACCAAGGTATCAATCCAGTAGGAGACAACGTACAAGTCACCGAATACCTGCACAAACAATCAACGACTTGCACCCAACATGATAAAGGGGTTGTCAATCCCTTCATGGTCACTTGCAAAAGTGAGATCTGATAGAGATAGATTAACGGTAAAGTAAATATTTTTTGTATTTTTGGTTTATAGGTCGGAAAGTAAGAGATTGCAAAATAGTAGGTCGGAAACTAGTAAGATGTAAAAGAGATTCAATATAATGGAAAAGAGACCCGAGGACCATAGGTTTCACTAATGGCTTCTCTCAAGATAGCAAATATTACAGTGGGTGAACAAATTAATGTCGAGCAATTGATAGAAAAGCTTATAGTTATGACAATATCTAAGGCAATGATCATGAACATAGGCATCACGTCCATGTCAAGTAGACCGAAACGATTCTGCATCTACTACTATTACTCAACACATCGACCGACTCCTGCCTACATCTAGAGTATTAAGTTCATAAAGAACAGAGTAACGCATTAAGTAAGATGACATGATGTAGAGGAATTAACTCAAGCAATATGATGAAAACCCCATCTTTTTATCCTCGATGACAACAATACAATACATGCCTTGCTGCCCCTACTGTCACTGGGAAAGGACACCGCAAGATTGAACCCAAAGCTAAGCACTTCTCTCATTGCAAGAAAGATCAATCTAGTAGGCCAAACTAAACTGATAATTCGAAGAGACTTGCAAAGATATCAAATCATGCATATAAAAATTCGGAGAAGAACCAAATAATGTTCATAGATAATCTGATCATAAATCCACAATTGATCGGATCTCGGCAAACACAGCAAAAAAGAGTATTACATTGAATAGACCTCCAAGAACATTAAGGAGAACATGGTATTGAGAATCAAAGAGAGAGAACAAGCCATCTAGCTACTAGTTATGGACCCATAGGTCTGTGGTAAACTACTCGCGCATCGTCAGAGACGCAATGGTGTTGATGAAGAAGCCCTCCGTGATCGAATCCCCCTCTGGCAGGACGCCGGAAAAGGCCCCTAGATGGGATATCACGGGTACAGAAGGTTGCGGCGGTGGAAAAGTGGTTTCGTGGCTCCCCTGGATGTTTTAGGGTATAAGAGTATATATATAGGCGAAGGAGCTAGGTAGGGGGCGTGCCCTACCCCCCTGGGCGCGCCCTCCTGCCTCGTGGCCGCCTCGTTGCGACTCCGACTTCATCTCCAAGTCTTCTGGTTTCCTTCTGGTCCAAGAAAGATCATCACGAAAGTTTCATTTCGTTTGGTATTCCTTTTGTGAAAACTCTAAAATAGGCAAAAAAAACAGAAAATGGCACTGGGCTCTCGGTTAATAGGTTAGTCCCAAAAATAATATTAAATAGCATATAAATGCCTATTAAACATCCAAAACAGATAATATAATAGCATGGAATAATCAAAAATTATAGATACATTGGAGACATATCAAGACAATATCACAAACGGTGCAGGAAAACTAAATGTGTGTGAATTGTTGCCCTATCGTACACGGTTTAGAATGATGAACTGTTTGTGATGTGTCGGGCATCGTAAATATAGAGCTAGTTTGGTACGTGCCTGGAATGTGCCTGGAGGCCCTGGACTGCACCTGAAAAAATCTCATGCCTGGAATGTGCCTGGACTACGCTTGGTTTTAGGCAAAACCACAGAACGCCGACTGCGATGGCAATGCGAGCACAAACGAGTAGCAAGGATGAAGCATTTGAGATATTCGAGATATCAGAAACAGTTTTATAGGGACAACTGTATGCATCAAGGCTCCCTATCCCCGACGGTTTCTGAGTCGTGTGGGAAGGACCCTCCCTCCCCCCCCTATCGCAGTTCCTCACTAGGCGACAGTTCAGAACGCCGTTGCGAAAAGGGGTTAAAAACCGTTTGTATAGCATCTCATTGTACCAGTGTCATCCAAGCGCCCATTTTTGGATAGTAATATGCCTTGAGTACTCCGAGCGCATAGACTATCAGGCTTAGTCAGCAAACATTGGTCTTATCAAGCTAACAGGGCTTGATTAAAAAGCCTAAAATCTCAAAAACCAACTCACCCATGTTTTTCTATCCCTATTATTATTCCAATCTTGGATATGAAAAACTGAAATATGGATTTGAAATGTTGCTGAAGCTTTTTATGTTGAAACCTGCAAACCTTGGGTTATTTGAATTTACAGAAAGCACATGCACATACCGTGAAACCTGAAAAGCTTGGGTTATTTGAGTTTATAGAGAGCACATGCACATACAGGAGACTGGTGCTGCATGCCGAAGCAACGAAACCGGGGAGTGTCCTCCACTTGTCTCCCCTCACTCCCCGCTTAACGCTCCCTTCCCTCCGTCCAAGCTCTCCTCCCCTTGAAAGCCACGCAATTATTCCGACAGCCCAAGAACAGACTAACGCCATGCATCCATGCTCTTGACGCTAGGAATTGAAGTGACCGGGAGATCATTGCGGGCCAGTGTTCCTGACCAGGAGAAATCGTGCCACTAATTCCGAGGTATTGTGGATGGTTACACACATTGTCGTCCCTCTGCTTAGTTTCCTGAAATTTTGCTGTTCATCGCCATGGCGGCATCTTGAATGCTGTGATGTTTCAGGGTCTGACCTCTGCGTGCGGGCAGAGAGAGAGAGAGAGAGAGAGAGAGAGAGAGAGAGAAGACGTTGTGACGAAGCATATATGAACGGAGTTGCATGAGGTGAAGGGGGACGAGACGATGGCCCTGTTCGATCGGAACCAGAGGCCGCGGTCGTCGCTCTTCTCGACGGCGACCATCGTCGTCTTCGCGGCGCTCTGCCTCGTCGGCTTCTGGATGGTCACCCCTCCCTCGCCGGAGGCCGTCCCGGCGGCCACGGCGACGGCGTCCACTGCGGACGTCAAGAAGGCGGCGGAGGCCGTCGTGAAGGAGAAGGAGGAGGACCGCTCCATCGACGCCACCAACAACTTCAAGCAGGACAGTGCCAACGTCGTCGCGGAGGCCACCACGGCCGCTGTGGAGGCCGAGAAGCCCGCCGTGGACGCCAAGGGCGGCGAGGCCGACGGCGAGAAGCCGGCGTCCAAGAACCAGTCGTTCGATGACGAGAACGGCAGGACGGAGGGCGGGGAGCTCGTGAAGCCGGAAACCGCCGAGACGGACGGCGCCGCCGCTGCCGCTGCCGCCGTGGCTGCTTCCCAGGGGAAGAGCGTGGAGGACACGGTGACGGACTTGAAGGAGCAGGCTTCTACCGACACTAAGGAAACCGTAGGCAGCGGCGGTCAGGATGCGAACACCGAGAAGACGCCGGCTGACACCAAGGAGAGCATCGTCAGCCAGGAGGAAAACCCGAAGGAGGCCGCCGGCGGCGGCTCTTCCAAGAAGCAGACCTTCGACGACGAGAATGGCAAGATGGAAGGCGTCGACGTGGTGAAGGATGACGGCAACAAGACGTTCATCTCAGAGGACAATGCCAAACCAATAATGGAGGAGACGACCACCGCCGCCACGGACAAGACGGAGGACGCGGCGGCGGTCGGGGTGTCGACTGAAGCCTCCTCCGTCACTAATCCGGACGATACGAAGAGGTCGGACATTGTCGAGGAAGATCAGAAGCTTCTTCCGGAACCGCTGCCGAACGGGCAGGCGGAGCTGCTGACGGAGCCGGCGGCGCAGAACGGGTCGTTCACGACGCAGGCCGCGGAGTCGACAAACGAGCAGAAGACGCGCGCCGAGAAGAATAAGAATAAGAAGAAGAAGAAGAAAGCGGCAAGCAAGGCGGAAGCGGAACCGGAACCGGAACCGGAGGCGGCCGTGTTGTCGCCGGCGCACGTCTGGAAACTGTGCAACACGAGCACAGGCGAGGACTACATCCCGTGCCTGGACAACGAGGCCGCCATCAAGAAGCTCAAGACCGACATTCACTACGAGCACCGGGAGCGGCACTGCCCCGCGCACCCGCCGACGTGCCTCGTCCCGGCGCCGCCGTCCTACAAAGATCCCATCCGGTGGCCAGTCAGCCGCAGCAAGATCTGGTACCACAACGTTCCGCACACGCAGCTGGCGGAATTCAAGAAGCGCCAGAACTGGGTGAAGGTCTCCGGCGAGTACCTCACGTTCCCCGGGGGAGGCACGCAGTTCAAGACCGGCGGCGCGCTGCACTACATCGACCTGATCCAGCAGGCATTCCCGGAGGTGGCTTGGGGCCGCCGGAGCAGGGTGGTGCTGGACGTGGGGTGCGGCGTGGCCAGCTTCGGCGGGTTCATGTTCGAGCGGGGCGTGCTGACCATGTCGTTCGCGCCCAAGGACGAGCACGAGGCGCAGGTGCAGTTCGCGCTGGAGCGCGGCATCCCGGCCATCTCCGCCGTCATGGGCACCAAGCGGCTCCAGTTCCCGAGCAACGTGTTCGACATAGTCCACTGCGCCCGGTGCCGAGTCCCCTGGCACATCAACGGCGGATTGCTCCTCCTGGAGGTGAACCGCCTGGTCCGGCCCGGCGGTTTCTTCGTGTGGTCCGCCACCCCCGTGTACCAGAAGCTCCCCGAGGACGTGGAGATCTGGGGCGAGATGGTGAAGCTGACCAAGGCCATGTGCTGGGAGATGGTGGCCAAGACCAGGGACACCATCGACCGGGTGGGCCTCGTCATCTTCCGGAAGCCGATGAGCAACCATTGCTACGAGACACGGCGGCAGACGGAGCCTCCGCTGTGCCACCCGTCCGACGACCCCAACGCGGCGTGGAACATCTCGCTGCGGGCGTGCATGCACCGCGTCCCCACCGACCCGTCGGTGCGCGGGTCGCGGTGGCCGCAGCCATGGCCGGAGCGGGCGGAGAAGGTGCCCTACTGGCTGAACAGCAGCCAGGTGGGCGTGTACGGGAAGGCGGCGCCCGAGGACTTCGCGGCGGACTACGCGCACTGGAAGAAGGTGGTCCAGAACTCGTACCTGGCCGGCATGGGAATCGAGTGGAAGAGCGTGCGGAACGTGATGGACATGCGGGCCGTGTACGGCGGGCTGGCGGCGGCGCTGCGGGACATGAACGTGTGGGTGATGAACACGGTGAACATCGACTCGCCGGACACGCTGCCGGTGATCTACGAGCGGGGCATGTTCGGGATATACCACGACTGGTGCGAGTCCTTCAGCACCTACCCTCGGTCCTACGACCTCCTCCACGCCGACCACCTCTTCTCCAAGCTCAAGGCCAGGTAGGCATGCATTCCACCCTCTACTACGCCGGCCGGCGGACTGATCGCCATTGGACTGCAATCTAATCTCCTAAGAAATGTGTGGGTGTGGCAGGTGTAAGGTGTTGCCGGTGCTGGTGGAGGTGGACCGGATCCTGAGGCCGAACGGGAAGCTGATCGTGCGGGACGACAAGGAGACGGTGGACGAGATCGTGGAGGGGGTGAGGTCGATGCACTGGGAGGTGAGGATGACGGTGTCCAAGCGCAAGGAGGCCATGCTCTGCGCGAGGAAGACCATGTGGCGGCCCACGGAAATGGAGCCGGGGCCGGCCACAAGATAACCTCACCTCGCCTCGCCGGTGATCGGAGTTAACAGCTAGCGCGCCAGTCGCGATTAATTGATCTGGTTGGCCGGCCGATATAGGTTTCAAAAAATAAGCTTGTCTAGATGAAGATGAAGTGCGTACATAGGTTCTGTGTTGGTGTCGGCCGGTGTCTAATTAGTTCTTCTTTCTAAGGTTTTTCCTCCAGTGTGAATTGCCATCTGTTGTATTGCGATGGAATAGTACGTAGGTGTATGTGTGGCATGTTTGTATGTATGTATGCTATTGGGAACCAACACTTATATGACTTATAATCCAATATACATAGCTAAGAGATTGATCCCCACTTAGTTACATCCTACGGTTTCTCTGCTCTTGTATGATTTTTATCGGATATCTGCTCATTGGCGCGCCTCTCACGGTTTCGTGTACTTCCGGTTTTGGTAATAGACTTCATTTATTGCAAACTCTCGGTTTATCATCGCCCGCTTACTCGCACTCTTCACCTTTTTCCTCTCTCGTGACATGGGGTAACCTCACTGTCTTCTACTCTCGTGACGCTCCCTACGCCGGCTTGTGTACGTAGGCCGTCACGGAACTCTATGACCTTTTTCTTCCTTCTATCAATGTAATGATACGCCTCGGCGTATTCGCGAAAAAAAAACTCTTCACCTTTCATATCAACCACAGCTCTATGCCACCGATCACGATTTCCATCTCCATGTATCTAGTTGAAATGTTGACATAATTTCGGAACGGGCCTTATGAGTTTGCATATGCATATATTCAGTAGGCTCTTCATACCATTGCGGTGTGAAAATATGGGACTTAAGTTTGCAACAAAACTGACTAGTTTCATACTCGATTTGCTGCATGGAAACTCCGCCTAGCAAGTTGCACATGTGCTTTTTCAATATTGTCTCTAATTCTTAATTGTATTCTTACTGAAAACTATGACATATATTATTGTTTTGCATCAACATATTTTATGATTTTATTTTCTTCACAGGGTTACAATTTGTAAATGATATTGATACTCTGATGAATAACATTGTATTTCTATCAGAAAATTACTCTGCACAAAGGTACATCACTTCTCGTAGTCTGCTAGCAGTGACGGAGCCACACAAAAAATCCTTAGGGGTGGGAGCTGTAATATAAACCTCCCCCAGAAATGTTCAGAACTTCGTCCAAGATTGGGGTTGCCTCCCCCCCTCACACACACACACCCCCCAACAACCACCACCACCTTCACATAGCTTCGCCAATTTCTTTTAGCTTACTTGTCGAGACAAGTTTGAAAGCTCAGAATAGGTAGCCATGTGTATGTATTGACATGTCTTGCCCTACACTTCACATTGAAGACCTGGATTGGGATTTACCTTGGTCAAAGAAAGAGATATCTTGACAATGACCACAACTTCTTCTACGGGTTGTTTCCTTGGAGGATCCAATCATTGGTACAATATGTCCTTATGTAAATCATATTCCTGTGATAAGGATATCGCTGACCGAGAGGTTAGCAAGTCACTTGGGTGCTTCCCCATCACGACCTGCAGAGCAACAACGTTGAAGTTGTAAACATCACACCTCTATGTTACCCTCACTCTGTATGCAAATTCTGCAATAAAACAACTAGAACCGTCATTTGTTAGTGTATTGCTCCAATATGACATTGCAAAGTAGTGCCCAAATAGCATTTAATTTAGTTGTGTTTTCTCACTAATTCGGATATTATTTTTCCTTCACTTTTTCTTCAAAAGATTTTTGACTGCTAAAGGTGTATTTTTTGCGGTGCCCAACAAGAATTCTACATAGTTTATTTATGGATGGTTCCGTTTTTTGTTACTAACTCTGGCTGACATATTTATAGCCTCTTGATCTAGCCATGTGATCGTTCTTATAAGTATATTGTGGCTTTTTTCTCGAAATGCGTGAGAGTTGTGTATCATTGCACACGCTCGCAAGCCCCACTATGTAACTGAAACCGACGCAAACGCTCGCAAGCCCCACTTAGTTACATCCTATGGTTTCTCTGCTCTCGTATGATTTCTATCGGATATCTGCTCATTGGCGCACCTCTCCACGGTTTCGTGCACTTCCGCTTTTGGTAATAGACTTCATTTACCGTAAACTCTGAGTTTATCATCGCCCGCTTACTCTGAACTCTTCACCTTTTTCCTCTCTTGTGACGTGGGGCAACCTCACTATCTTCTGCTCTCGTGACGCTTCCTACGCCAGCTTGTGTAGGTAGGCCGTCACAGAACTCTATGACCTTTTTCTTCCTTCTATCAATGCAATGATACGCATCGGCGTATTCGCGAAAAAAACTCTTCACCTTTCATATCAACCACAGCTCTATGCCACCGATCACGAATTCCATCTCCATGTATCTAGTTGAAATGTTGACATAATTTTGGAACGGGCCTTATGAGTTTGCATATGCATATATTCAGTAGGCTCTTCATACCATTGCGGTGTGAAAATATGGGACTTAAGTTTGCAACAAAACTGACTAGTTTCATACTCGATTTGCTGCATGGAAACTCTGCCTGACAAGTTGCACATGTGCTTTCTCAATATTGTCTCTAATTCTTATAGAAGGAGAAGTTTGGGTTGTGCAATAGCAATACATTGATCGGTGCACCAGGCACGTATATATGAGTACAAAGGGGGGCCACAACCTCGACTATACAGAGGAAACAGGAGGTGGTCCCAATACACAAATATACACGTACATAATATACTCAACACCCGGCGCAGTCGAAGCGGCGCCAGTGACGCGGAGACTGGAATGGAACTCCTCAAAAGTGGGAGTCAGCAGTCCCTTCGTCATCACATCACCGTAGCTTGGGAGACATCGTGATGCAGCTCCTGAAGTAACTATCGTAGCCAGGTGCGCTTGGCAACAGCGTTAGCCACAGCTCGGTACTCAGCCTCCATGCTTGAGCGAGAAACTGTAGGTTGTCGCTTGGACAACCACGAGACGAGTGAAGGACCAAGGTAAGCGCAGTAGCCAGAGGTGGACCGACGGGTGTCGTGGCAGCCAGCCTAATCCGCGTCGGAGTAGGCCACCATCTCCAGAGAAGGGGACGTCGTGAGGGTGAGCCCAAGAGCCATCGTGTCACGAATGTAATGGAGGATCCGCTTCACGAGGGTCCAATGGGAGTCACGAGGGACATGCATGTGGAGACACACCTGCTGAATAGCATACTAGAGATCCGGTCAGGTGAGAGTCAGATACTGAAGAGCACCGACGATGCACCAGTAAAAGGGAGCATCCAACGCTGGCGAGCCCTGAGCAGAAACCTTGGCCTTCGTGTCAACATGAGTAGCAACAAGATGACAGTTGAGCATGCCAGCACGCTCAAGAAGCTCGTGCGCATACTCCTGCTGATGAAGAAAGAAGCCGTCCGGTCGCCGAATGACCTCAGTGCCAAGGAAATAATGTAGAGCACCCAAGTCCTTGATGGCGAACTCGTCATGCAGCCGGAGAGTAATCTGCTGAAGCAGAGCTGCGGGGGAAGCCGTCAGGATGATGTCATCGACGTAGAGGAGCAAATATGCAGTTGTGTCACCGTGGCGATAGACAAAAAGTGAGGCATTCGAGCGAGTGATGTTGAAGCGCAGTGTCTAAAGAAACCTGACGATCTGCTCGTACCAGGCGCGAGGTGCTTGCTTACGCCTGTAGAGAGACCGGGACAGCAAACACACATGCCCAGGAAGAGAGGCATCAATGAAACCGGTGGGCCGCTCACAATAAACCTGCTCCTCAAGATGATTGTGGAGGAAGGCGTTGGAGACATCCATTTGATGAACTGGCCAGCCTCGGGACACCGCAAGCTGGAGGACGGTGCGAATCATGCCTGGTTTGACAACCGGCGCAAACGTCTCGGTGAAGTCAACTTCAGCGTGCTGTCGAAAACCACGGACCACCCAACGAGCCTTGTAGCGCTCAAGTGTACCATCCGAGCGGGTCTTGTGGCGAAAGACCCACTTGCCGCTGATGACATTGGCGCGAGGAGGCCCAGGAACCATTGTCCAGGTGTGTTCCGCTGGAGAGCGTTGAACTCTTCCTGCATCGCGGCAAGCCAGTGAGGATCACGAAGGGCTACACGAGCGGATGCTGGAATAGGGGACGGCTCCGCGGTGGAGGCGGCAAGGAGATATTCGTTGCTCGAGTACCACAGACTCGGACGGTGAACTCCGGCTCGGGTCCGTGTGACGGGGCCAGACAGCAGCACCGGGATGTCCGGCGAGGAGGGCGGCGAGATGGCCGGCGAGGCAGCCGGCGACGCGGCCGGCGAAGAAGCCGGCAAGACAGCCGATGAGGCACCCGGCGAGGTGGCCGACGAGGCTGCCGGTGAGACCGCTGGTGACCGGCCGGGAAGAAGGCAGGGGCGGAGCTATTGACGCCTGAGGCGGGGGCGGCGGGTGAAGAGGGGGCGCCGGCCAAGGCGTCGGCCGAGGAGGCCGAAGAGGCGGGCGCAGGCGTGGGGGTGTGAGGTGCAGCTCGTCCCACGGTGCGAGGACCGCCAAAGCCCGGAGGCAATCTGAGAGCCAAGCAGTGCCGCACACCTGATGGAGTCACCAAAGGGCCGCCGGTGGCCGGCGACAATGGGGCGACGAGGGGTACCTGCTGCTGAAACGGGAATACCTTCTCATCAAAGTAAACATGTTGTGAGGTGAAAACATGATGTGAGACGAGATCGTAGCAGCGGTAGCCCTTATTGTTAGGTGAGTAGCCGAGAAAGATGCAGGCGATGAAGCGGGGTGCAAGCTTATGAGGCGCAGTGGCGGTGATGCTAGGGTAGCAGAGACAGCCGAAGATCGAAGCTCATCATAAGAGGGCGGTGCACCGAAGAGGAGGTGATGAGGTGCAAAGTTCTCGCGAGTGCGACATGGATGGATGTTAATGAGGAGTGAAGCGGTGGCGAGAGCGTTAGGCCAAAAGCGCGGAGGCGAATTGGCATGAAAGAGGAAAGTCCGAACGCAGTCGTTAAGAGTGCGAAGGACACGCTCAGCGCGACCGTTCTGCTGTGAAGTGTACGGGCAAGTGAGACGAAAAGTCATTCCATGTGTGGTGAGGAGAGTACGAACAGCTAGGTTGTCGAACTCCTTCCCATTATCTGTCTGGAACGTGAGAATGGCACGACCAAACTGCGTGAGAACATAAGAGTAGAAGGCGGCAAGAGTGGATATGACATCCGACTTGCGACGCAACGGGAAGGTCCACACATAGTGTGAAAAATCATCAAGTATGACAAGATAATAAAGATAGCCAGTATTACTTGCAACGGGAGAGGTCCAAACATCACTATGAATTAACTCAAACGGGTACGATGCAACATGAGAAGAAGCCCTAAATGGGAGACGAGCATGTTTTCCGAGGCGACAAGAATGACACGAGTGATCCTCGTTCTTATTACACGTGAAAGAAAAACTCCGAAGTATATGACGAAGGGTAGCAGGGTTGGGATGACCCAAGCGAGTGTGCCAAAGATCCACTCCGGTGGCGAGAGCGACAGGGGTGGTGGAGGTGGTGGAGGTGGTGGAGTGAACCAGCTAGAGTTCGTCGGAGCTGTCACATTGGTGGAGTACCATCCGGGTACGAGTGTCCTTAATAGAAAAATGAAACTCGTCAAATTCAACGGTAACAGGATTTTCACGTGTAAGAGACCGAACAGAAACAAGATTCTTAATAAACTCAGGAGAAACTAAGACGTTAGACTCTGACACTGGAGTAGAATTAGAAAGAAAATATGTATGTCCTATGTGAGTAATGGAAGGGAGGAACCGTCACCAACGGTGATGCAAGCGGAAGTGTGGACGAGATAGGATGTGTGGAGGTTACCGGGATGAGTGGCCATATGCGTGGTAGCTCTAGTGTCCATATACCAGTCGCCACCACCGGAGTAGGTGGACGATGAAGGGGCAGTGTGAAGAGACGCCAGAAGGGTCGGGTCCCACGGCGCCGGTGGGAGAGCAGGCTGCTGCGGCGGAGCCGTCAGGGGCAGCAGCGGCAGCCCGCCTGGCTGTGGCTGCTGGCCGTAGGAGAGGGGCTCGTAGGGCGCCGCGTAGGGCTGCGGCGCGGCATAGAATGCCTGGTGAGACGATGGCCGGGCACCGAGAATACCTAGGGCAGGGGCACGCGGAACCGGCATGGAGTAGGCATGCACAACACTGGTCCATGGGTTCTGGCCGGCGTACCACAGAGCCGGCGAGTACTACTGCTATGGAGGACGGGCTGCCCCGCCCTGAGCGCCTGCGCCCCCTTGCTGCCCCTGCTGCTTGCTATGCCTCCACGCCGCCACCGCCCACGCCCCATTGGCTTCTGGCTGGGGCAGCTGGAAGGGGGCAACCGGGGCGGGCGGGAAGGCGGGCGCCAGCGGCTGGGCTGGCACAGGGCGCGATGGTGGCGGGGCCTGGCCCCCGCGGGTGCCAGCGACGAGGGCGGTGTGGGTTGCCCGGGTCCGTGCCATCCTCATCCGACGCTCCTCCAGCTTGAGGTACTCAACCACCTTAGCGAAGGTAGGCTCCGGGATGAGGTGAGGTTGGAGGCGGCATTCCAAAAATCCTCGTTGAGGCCGGCGGTGAGGGTTCTGATGAGGAGCTCGTCGCCGACCGTCTCTCTGAGATCGCGGAGCTCATCGGCAAGCTTTTTGAGGCGCATGCAAAAATCGTCGATGGACGAGTCAAGCTGCTGGCACCCGTAAAACTCACCATGGAGAAGGACCTTGCACTGTAGTTTGTTGTCGGTGAAGAGGCTGTTGAGCTTGGTCCAGACGGTGTAGGCGTCGTCGTCATCATCCACCACGGTGTGGAAGAGGTCGCTGGAGATGGTGAGGTAGAACCAGCAGATGATGGTGGCGTCGAGGATCATCCACTCCTTGTCATGAATCATGAGGCTCAAGTCCATGGTGCCGTTGACATGGCCGTGAAGGAAGTACTTGCGAAACACCAACGGGAAATACTGATTCCAAGCGGAGTAGGAGGCGGTGGATTGATCAAGCTTCACCGGGACACGCTCGTGGATGTTGAGGTTGCGGACGAGGGTGACATCGGGACCAGGGAAGGGGTTGGAGACGGTGGAGGAGGAGGAACTCATGGCTAGGGTTTTGGGTGCGGTACGGGGTTCAGCGCGGGGTGGAGTAGCGGCTAGGGTTCGGCGCTGCAGGAGGAGGGGGTGCGGCGTGGGGTGGGAAGAGGAAGGATGGTGCGGCGCGGGGTGGGGAGAGGGAGGGTGGTGCGGCGCGGGGTGGAAGCAGAAGTGGGGCAATCGGCAGCGGTGGCGGTGGATGACGAGGTGGTGGGAGGCGGCGGCGGCGACCGAGGGAGCGGTAGCGACGACGGCGGCTGGTGACGGCGGCGGCGCGTGGAGGCGCAGCGGCGGCGGCTAGGGTTCAGGACCGTGCTGCGATAGATATCATGTAGAAGGAGAAGTTTGGGATGTGCAATCGCAATACATTGATCAGTGCACCAGGCACGTATATATGAGTACAGAGGGGGGCCACAACCTCGACTATACATAGGAAACAGGAGGTGGGTCCAATACACAAATGTACACGTACACAATATAATCAACAATTCTTAATCGTATTCTTACTGAAAACTATGACATGTATTTATGTTTTGCATCAACATATTTTATGATTTTATTTTCTTCACAGGATTACAATTTTGTAAACAATATTGATATTCTCTGATGAATAACATTGTATTTCTATCAAAAAATTACTCTGCACAAAGGTACATCACTTCCGGTAGTCTGTTAGCAGTGACGGAGCCACGCAAAAAATCCTTGGTGGTGGGAGCTGTAATATAAACCTCCCCAAAAATGTTCAGAACTTCGTCCAAGATTGGGGTTGTCTCCCCCACACACACACCCCAACAACCACCACAACCTTCACATAGCTTCAACGATTTCTTTTAGCTTACTTGTCGAGACAAGTTTGAAAACGTAGAAGAGGTAGCCATGTGTATGTATTGACATCTCTTGTGCTACACTTCACACTGAAGACCTGGATTGGGATTTACCCTGGTCAAAGAAAGAGATATCTTGACAATGACCACAACTTCTTCTACGGGTTGTTTCGTTGGAGGATCCAATCATTGGTACAATATGTCCTTAGGTAAATCACATTCCTGTGATAAGGATAACGATGACCAAGAGGTTAGCAAGTCACTTGGGTGCTTCCCCGTCATGACCTGCAGAGCAACAACGTTGAAGTTGTAAACATCACACCTCTATGTTACCCTCACTCTGTATGCAAATTCTGCAATAAAACAACTAGAACCATCATTTCTTAGTGTATTGCTCCAATATGACATTGCAAAGTAGTGCCCAAATAGCATTTAATTTAGTTGTGTTTTCTCACTAATTCGGATATTGTTTTTTCTTCACTTTTTCTTCAAAAGATTTTGGATTGCTAAAGGTGTATTTTTTGCGGTGCCCAACAAGAATTCTACATAGTTTATTTACGGATGGTTCCATTTTTTGTTACTAACTCTAGCTGACATATTTATAGCCTCTTGATGTAGCCATGTGATCGTTCTTATAAGTATATTGTGGCTTTTTTCTCGAAATGCAGAAGAGTTGTGTATCATTGCACACAATCGCAAGCCCCACTAAGTAAATGAAACCGACGCACCACAAGCAAGAGAAAAGATGTCGTGCACTCAAAAACCATGACCACGACTAAGACCATCCCCTGATCAGTCTAGCCAAGAGCTTAAACCATCCAAGGACCATAGTTGTGCTTCATCTTTAATGGCCAGCGGCACCATTTGTATATTAGGGGGACTCCCGTTGAATACATAATAATTTTAAGGCTTCCAAATCATCCAACAAAGAGAGATTAAGGAGTTTTACCCAGCCTTCTTAGAGCCTGGCACCAAAGATATGGTTCTGGACCACCAATCAAACAAATTAACAACAGGTAATTGGGGCGCCAAGTCAGGGTGGCCAAGATGTCTGAACAAGAGGGGCCATGTATCTCTTACAAACACACAAGAGGAAAGGATGTGATATAAATCATTTCCTCTTCCTAATCCCAGAACAGACAACAATCTAGATGTGGCAAACCCATCCAAGAAAGGCGGCCAACCGTCCAACACCTATTATGTGCAACCAACCATAGGAAGAAATGCCATTTCTTAGGGGGTGGGGGCATGACTTCCAAATCAACCTCCAATGATCTAGACCAACTGAACCAAACATAACGCTCCATAGGCCAATTTTGTCGAATATTGACCAACCCCAGCTAATCTCCAAGAATGCTTATCTTGAATGTCATTTTGGATCTCCACTTCGAACACAAGATCCCATATATCTAATATTCAGACAAAGCAGCCACTGAGAGAGCGCCTTGAATATCCTGCACCCAACAACGTCCAACCAGCACATCATGGATCATACGGTTGTTAGCCTGATAATTAGGGACGAGGGAAAAAAGGTGCAATCAATAGTGGACTAACCCTCCAACCATTTGTCCGTCCAGAACATAGTGTTACAACAATCATCCACCACCGAGATAATAGTGGCGGAGAATAGAGCTTTGACCAAGGATGAACTTGTATAGTGAACCTAGCCCAAGGTTTATCTGGACGGATTTTATGCAGCCATAGCCATCGCATTCACAAATCACAAAGCCCAACCTTTTTTAAATCAATCGAAATCGCCAAGCTCCTTGGAACGTCAAACCTTCGGCCATGTAATCAAACAATGACCACTTGTATATTGTGCTTAATTCAGGAGTTATGAACTTTAGAGTTGTATTTATATTACATGAATGTCCCGTCTTTCTACATAATAAAGACTCATAATACTGAAGTTCTCCATGTACTCAACTGGAGAGGCAATAGGGTATGTGATGGTCTGTAGAAGTTTCCCGCAATCAAATTTAAGCATGATTATATGCATGTTATTCTTGTTGGAAATATGCCATGGAGGCAATAACAAAATGTTTATTATTATATTTCCTTGTTCATGATAATTGTCTGTTGTTCATGCTATTAACCGAAAACCGTAATACATGTGTGAATACATAGACCGTAATATGTCCCTAGTAAGCCTCTAGTTGACTAGCTCGTTGATCAATACATGGTTGTGGTTTCCTGACCATGGACATTTGATGTCGTTGATAATGGTATCACATCATTAGGAGAATGATGTGATGGACCAGACCCGATCCTAAGCATAGCACAAGATCGTGTAGTTCGTTTGCTAAGAGCTTTTCTAATGTCAAGAATCATTTTCTTAGACCATGAGATTGTGCAACTCCCGGATACCATAGGAATGCTTTGGGTGTACCAAACGTCACAACATAACTGGATGGCTATAAAGGTGCACTACAGGTATCTTCGAAAGTATCTGTTTGGGTTGGCACGAATCGAGATTGGGATTTGTCATTCTATATGACGGAGAGGTGTCTCTAGGCCCACTCGGTAATGCATCATCATAATGAGCTCAATGTGACTAAGGAGTTAATCACGGGATCATGCGTTATGGAACGAGTAAAGAGACTTGCCAGTAACGAGATTGAACGAGGTATTGGGATACCGACGATCGAATCTCGGACAAGTAACATACCGGTGGAGAAAGGGAATTGTATACGGGATTGATTGAATCCCCGACATCGTGGTTCATCTGATGAGATCATCATGGAACATGTGGGAGCCAACATGGGTATCCAAATCCCGTTGTTGGTTATTAGTCGGAGAGATGTCTCGGTCATGTCTGCATGCTTCTCGAACCCGTAGGGTCTACACACTTAAGGTTCGGTGAAGCTAGAGTTGTTATGGGAAATAGTATGTGGTTACCGAAGGTTGTTCGGAGTCATGGATGAGATCTCGGACATCACGAGGAGTTCCGGAATGGTCTGGAGGTAAAGATTTATATATGGGAAGCCCAGTTTCAGTCACCGGAATAGTTTCGGGGGTTATTGGTATTGTACCAGGACCACCGAAAGGTGTAAGGGGTCCATCGGGTGGGGACACCTGCCCCTGGGGACTCAATGGGCTAAACAAAGGGTGGGAACCAGCCCCTAGTGGGCTGGTGCCCCCCCCCCAAGGGCCCAAGGCGCCTAGGGTTGGAAACCCTATGGGGATGGGGGCGCCTCCCACCAAACTTGGGGGGGCAAGCTCCCCCCCCCCTTGGCCGCCCTCCCCCCCCCCCTATATGAGATCTAAGGGGGGCGGCCCCCTCTCCCCTTCCCCTATAAATAGTGGGGGTGGGAGGCTGTCGCACCTTCCCGGTGCAGCCCCTTCCTCCTCCAACACTTCCTCCTCCTCCGTAGAGCTTGGCGAAGCCCTGCAGAAATACCACAAGCTCCACCACCACGTCGTCGTGCTGCCAGAGCTCTCCCTAAACTTCTCCTCTCCCCTTGTTGGATCAATAAGGAGGAGACGTCCCCGGGCTGTACGTGTGTTGAACGCGGAGGCGCCGTCCGTTCGGTGCTAGATTGGATCTTTCGTGATTTGAATCGCCGCGAGTACGACTCCATCATCCGTGTTCTTGTGATGTGATATGGCCAAAAGGATGTGATGAATGATATATGTGATGTATGAGCTTGATCATGTTCTTGTAATAGGAATCTCGACTTGCATGTCGATGAGTATGATAACCGGCAGGAGCCATAGGAGTTGCCTTAATTTATTCTATGACCTGCATGTCAATGAGAACGCCATGTAATTACTTTACTTTATTGCTAACCATTAGCCATAGTAGTAGAAGTAATAGTTGGCAAGACAACTTCATGAAGATACAATGATGGAGATCATGATGATGGATATCATGGTGTCATGCCGGTGACGAAGGTGATCATGTCGCGCCTCAAAGGTGGAGATCAAAGGCGCAAGATGATATTGGCCATATCATGTCACTTTATGATTTGCATGTGATGTTTGTCATGTTTACATCTTATTTGCTTAGAATGACGGTAGCATAAATAAGATGATCCCTCACTAAAAAAATTCAAGAAAGTTTTCCCCCTAACTGTGCACTGTTGCAAAAGTTCGTTGTTTCGAAGCACCACGTGATGATCGGGTGTGATAGATTCTAACGTTCGCATACAACGGGTGTAAGCCAGATTTACACATACAAAAGACTTAGGTTGACTTGACGAGCCTAGCACGTACAGACATGGCCTCGGAACACGAGAGACCGAAAGGTCGAACATGAGTCGTATAGTAGATATGATCAACATGGAGATGTTCATCGATGATGACTAGTCCGTCTCACATGATGATCGGACATGGCCTAGTTGATTCGGATCATGTATCACTTAGATGACTAGAGGGATGTCTATCTGAGTGGGAGTTCATTAAATAATTTGATTAGATGAACTTAATTATCATGAACATAGTCTAAAATATCTTTACAATATGTCTTGTAGATCAAATGGCCCATGCTAATGTTGCCCTCAACTTCAACGCGTTCCTAGAGAAAACCAAGCTGAAAGACGATGGTAGCAACTATACAGACTGGGTCCAAAACTTGAGGATCATCCTCATAGCTTCCAAGAAAGCATATGTCCTTGAAGCACCTCTAGGTGACACACCCATTTTTCCAGCAACTCAAGACGTTATGAACGCCTGTCATTCGCGTAGTGATGATTACTCACTGGTTCAGTGTGGCATGCTTTACAGCTTAGAACCGGGGCTCCGAAAGCATTTTGAGCCGCACGGAGCATATTAGATGTTCCAAGAGCTGAAAATGGTTTTCCAAGCTCATGCCCGGGTCGAGAGATATGAAGTCTTCGACAAGTTCTACAGTTGTAAGATGGAGGAAAACAGTTCTGTCAGCGAGCATATACTCAAAATGTCTGGGTTGCACAACCATTTGTCTCAGTTGGGAGTTAATCTTCCAGATGACTCAGTCACTGACAGGATTCTCCAGTCGCTCCCACCTAGCTACAAGAGCTTTGTAATGAACTACAATATTCAAGGGATGGAGAAGTCCATTCCTGAGCTATATTCAATGCTGAAATCAGTGGAGGTGGAAATCAAAAAGGAACATCACGTGTCGATGGTGAATAAGACCACTAGTTTCAAGAAAGGCAAGGGTAAAAAGAACTTCAAGAAGGACGGCAAGGGAGTTGCTGTGCCCGGTAAATCAGTTGCCGGGAAGAAGCCAAACAATGGACCCAAGCCCGAGACTCAGTGATTTTATTGCAAGGGAAATGGCCACTTGAAGCGGAACCCCAAGTACTTAGCGGATAACAAGGCCAACAACACCAAAGGTATATGTGATATAAATGTTATTGATGTGTACCTTACCAATACTCGTAGTAGCTCCTGGGTATTTGATACCGATGCGGTTGCTCATATTTGTAACTCAAAACAGGAGCTGCGGAATAAGCGGAGACTGGCAAAGGATGAGGTGACGATGCGCGTCGGGAATGGTTCCAAGGTCGATGTGATCACTGTCGGCACACTACCTCTACATTTACCTACGGGATTAGTTTTAAACCTCAATAGTTGTTATTTAGTGCCAGCTGAAAGGATCGATATGGTTGACTAGAGGGGGGGTGAATAGGCAACTAACAATTTTTAAGCTTTTCTTTACCAAATTAAACTTTGCAACAAAATAGGTTGTCTAGATGTGCAACTAAGTGAGCAACCTATATGATGCAATAACAACTAGCACACACGCAAGCAAAGGATGTAAAACAAGTAGGCTTGCAAAAGTAAAGGCACGAAATAACCAAGAGTGGAGCCGGTGGAGACGATGATGTCTTACCGGAGTTCCTTCCTTTTAAGGGGAAGTACGTCTCCGTTAGAGCGGTGTGGAGGCACAATGCTCCCCAAGAAGCCACTAGGGCCACCGTATTCTCCTCACACCCTCACACAATGCGAGATGCCGTGATTCCACTATTGGTGCCCTTGAAGCCGGCGACCGAACCTTTACAAACAAGGTTGGGGCAATCTCCACAACAATTGGAGGCTCCCAACAACACCACGAAGCTTCACCACAATGGAGTATGGCTTCGAGGTGACCTCAACCGTCTAGGGTGCTCAACACCCAAGAGTAACAAGATCCGCTAGGGATAAGTGGGGGGAATCAAATTTCTCTTGGTGGAAGTGTAGATCTGGGCCTTCTCAACCAATCCCGAGCAAATAAACAAGTTTGATTGGCTAGGGAGAGAGATCAGGCGAAAATGGAGCTTGGAGCAACAATGGAGCTTTGGGGGAAAGAGGTAAGTCAACTTGGAGGAAGAAGACACCTTTATATAGTGGGGGAACAATTCCAACCATTACCTCACTGTACATCCCCGCATAGAGCGGTACTACCGCTAGGGCAGGGCGGTACTACCGCTCCCTACCCAGCGGTACTACCGCGCTGGCGAGGAAGACAGGGCCCTGGCCCCAGAGCGGTACTACCGCTAGAAGCGGTACTACCACTTCTACTACCGCTTCTAGTACCGCAAAACCCGACATGAGAAAACACCGGTCTCGAATCGAGGCGGTAGTAGCGCGGAACAGCTGCGGTACTACGGCTGAAGCCCGCAAGCGGTACTACCGTCCTGCGGAGCGGTACTACCGCTGAGAGCGGTACTACCGCTTCGTGGAGCGGTACTACCATCGAGAGCTTGCGGTACTATCATTGGAGACCGCAGTACTACGGGCGGCACGTAACGGAGCAGAACGAAGAGAAGGGCAGCTCCAAAGATGCGAAAGGAAGACGACGGGTGTGATAGGGATGTGTACGTGTTGATTCCACTCTAGTCTTACCAAAGCGGATCCCCTCTTGATAGTACGGTGACTCCTACGAAATAGTCCACCAACAACGAAACGAAGGAGCTACACCGTCTTGAATAAAACACCGAGGGAAGGAAATCGTGCCAATGGATGAATCTCTGAAAGAACTTAACACACACGATTAGTCCGCAAAAGCATTGTCATCAATCACCAAAACCACTTGGGGATAAATATGCCCTTACACTAGCTTTGAGCATGACCATTGTATCTGGGTCTCGTTTAATGCGAGATGGCTACTCATTTAAGTCCGAGAATAATGGTTGTTCTATTTATATGAGAGACATGTTTTATGGTCATGCCCCGCTGGTCAATGGTTTATTTTTACTGAATCTCGAACGTGATGTTACACATATTCATAGTGTGAATACCAAAAGATGTAAGGTTGATAATGATAGTCCCACATACTTGTGGCACTGCCGCCTTGGTCACATTGGTGTGAAACGCATGAAGAAACTCCATGCAGATGGACTTTTGGAGTCTCTTGATTATGAACCATTTGACACGTGCGAACCATGCCTCATGGGAAAATGACCAAGACTCCGTTCTCCGGAACAATGGAGCGAGCAACCAACTTGTTGGAAATAATACATACTGATGTGTGCGGTCCAATGAGCGTTGAGGCTTGAAGTGGCTATCCTTATGTTCTCACCCTCACTGATGACTTAAGTAGATATGGGTATGTCTACTTAATGAAACACAAGTATGAGACATTTGAAAAGTTCAAGGAATTTCAGAGTGAGGTCGAGAATCAACATGACAGGAAATAAAGTTCTTACGATCAGATCGTGGAGGAGAATATTTTAGTCACGAGTTTGGTATGCACTTAAGGAAATGAGTAATTTTTTCACAACTCACGCCGCCTGGAACACCTCAGCGTAATGGTGTGTTCGAACGTCGTAATCACACTCTGTTGGATATGGTGCGATCTATGATGTCTCTTACCGATTTACCGCTATCATTTTGGGGTTATGTTTTAGAGACAGACGCATTCACTTTAAATAGGGAACCATCTAAATCTGTTGAGACGACACCGTATGAATTATGGTTTGGGAAGAAACCTAAGCTGTCGTTTCTAAAAGTTTGGGGATGCGATGCTTAATTATGTCAAGAAACTTCAATCTGAAAAGCTCGAACCCAAGTCGGAAAAATGCGTCTTCATAGGATACCCTAAGGAAACCATTGGGTATACCTTCTACCTCAGATCCGAAGGCAAGATCTTTGTTGCCAAGAATGGATCCTTTCTGGAGAAAGAGTTTCTCTCGAAAGAAGTAAGTGAGAGGAAAGTAGAACTTGATGAAGTACTTCCTCTTGAACCGGAAAGTAGCGCAGCTCAGGAAGATGTTTCCGTGGTGCCTGCACCGACTGGAGAGGAAGTTGGTCATGATGGTCATGAAACTTCGGATCAAGTTGCTACTGAACTTCGTAGGTCCACAAGGGCATGTTCCGCACCAGAGTGGTACGGCAATCCTGTCCTGAAAATCATGTTGTTAGACAACGGTGAACCTTCGAACTATGAAGAAGCGATGGCGGGCCTAGATTCCAGCAAATGGCTTGAAGCCATGAAATCCGAGATAGGATCCATGTATGAAAACAAAGTATGGACTTTGACAGACTTGCCCGATGATCGGCGAGCCATAGAAAATAAGTGGATCTTTAAGAAGTAGACTGACGCGGATGGTAATGTGACCGTCATAAGGCTCGGCTTGTCGCTAAGGGTTATCGACAAGTTCAAGGGGTTGACTACGATGAGACCTTCTCACCCGTAGCGAAGCTGAAGTCCGTCCGAATCATGTTAGCAGTTGCTACATTCTATGATTATGAGATATGGCAAATGGACGTCAAAACAGCATTCCTTACCGGTTTCCTTAAGGAAGAATTGTATATGATGCAGCCGGAAGGTTTTGTCGATCCTAAGAATGCTAACAAGGTGTGCAAGCTCCAGCGCTCCTTCTATGGGCTCGTGCAAGCATCTTGGAGTTGGAACATTCGCTTTAATGAAATGATCAAAGCGTTTGGGTTTATGCAGACTTATGGAGAAGGTTGTGTTTACAAGAAAGTGAGTGGGAGCTCTATAGCATTTCTCATATTATATGTAGATGACATACTATTGATGGGAAATGATATAGAACTTTTGGAAAGTGTAAAGGCCTACTTGAATAAGTGTTTTTCAGTGAAGGACCTTGGAGAAGCTGCTTACATATTAGGCATCAAGATCTATATATATAGATCGAGACGCCTCATTGGTCTTTCACAAAGCACATACCTTGACAAGATATTGAAGAAGTTCAATATGGATCAGTCCAAGAAGGGGTTCTTGCCTGTATTGCAAGGTGTGAGATTGAGCATGGCTCAATGCCCGACCTCGGCAGAAGATAGAGAAAATATGAGTGTCATCACCTATGCCTCGGCCATAGGGTCTATTATGTATGCCATGTTGTGTACCAGACCTGATGTGAACCTTGTCGTAAGTTTGGTAGGAAGGTACCAATGTAATCCCGGCATGGAACACTGGACAGCGGTCAAGAAAATCCTGAAGTACCTGAAAAGGACTAAGGATATGTTTCTTGTTTATGGAGGTGACGAAGAGCTCATCGTAAAGGGTTACGTTGATGCTAGCTTCGACACAGATCTGGATGACTCCAAGTCTCAAACCGGATACATGTGCATTTTGAATGGTGGGGCAGTCAGCTGGTGCAGTTGCAAGCAAAGCGTCGTGGCGGGATCTACATGTGGAGCGGAGTACATGGTAGCCTCGGAGGCAGCACATGAAGCAATCTGGATGAAGGAGTTCATCACCGACCTAGGAGTTATTCCCAATGCGTCGAGCCCGATGACTCTCTTCGTGACAACACCGAGCTATTGCCCTTGCCAAGGAGCCTGTGTTTCACAAGAAGACCGTGCATATCAAGTGTCGCTTCAACTCCATTCGTGAAAATGTTCAAGATGGAGACATAGATATTTGTAAAGTGCATACGGATCTGAATGTCGCAGATCCGTTGACTAAGCCTCTTCCACGAGCAAAACATGATCAACACCAGAACTCTATGGGTGTACGATTCATCACAATGTAACTAGATTATTGACTCTAGTGCAAGTGGGAGACTGTTGGAAATATGCCCTAGAGGCAATAATAAAATGGTTATTATTATATTTCCTTGTTCATGATAATTGTCTGTTGTTCATATTATAATTGTATTAACCAGAAACCATAATACATGTGTGAATACATAGACCGTAATATGTCCCTAGTAAGCCTCTAGTTGACTAGCTCGTTGATAAATAGATGGTTGCGGTTTCCTGACCATGGACATTGGATGTCGTTGATAACGGGATCACATCATTAGGAGAATGATGTGATGGACAAGACTCAATCCTAAGCATAGCATAAGATCGTGTAGTTCGTTTGCTAAGAGCTTTTCTAATGTCAAGTATCATTTCCTTAGAACATGAGATTGTGCAACTCCCGGATACCGTAGGAATGCTTTGGGTGTACCAAACGTCACAATGTAACTGGGTGGCTATAAAGGTGCACTACAGGTATCTCCGAAAGTATCTGTTGGGTTGGCACGAATCGAGACTGGGATTTGTCACTCCGTATGATGGAGAGGTATCTCTGGGCCCACTCGGTAATGCATCATCATAATGAGCTCAATGTGACTAAGGAGTTAGTCACGGTATCATGCGTTACGGAACGAGTAAAGAGACTTGCCGGTAACGAGATTGAATGAGGTATTGGGATACCGACGATCGAATCTCGAGCAAGTAACATACCGGTGGACAAAGGGAATTGTATACGGGATTGATTGAATCCCCGACATTGTGGTTCATCCGATGAGATCATCGTGGAACATGTGGGAGCCAACATGGGTATCCAGATTCTGTTGTTGGTTATTGGCCGGAGAGATGTCTCGGTCATGTCTGCATAGTTCCCGAACCCGTAGGGTCTACACACTTAACGTTCAGTGACGCTAGAGTTGTTATGGGAAAAAGTATGTGGTTACCGAGGGTTGTTTGAAGTCTCGGATGAGATCCCAAACGTCACGAGGAGTTCCGGAATGGTCCGAAGGTAAAGATTTATATATGGGAAGTCCAGTTTCAGTCACCGGAATAGTTTCGAGGCTTATTGGTATTGTACCGGGACCACCGGAAGGTGTCCGGGGGTCCACCGGGTGGGGCCACCTGCCCCGGGGGACTCAATGGGCTGAGCAAAGGGTGGGAACCAGCCCCTGGTGGGCTGGTACGCCCCCCCCCCCCCAAGGGCCCAAGGCGCCTAGGGTTGGAAACCCTAGGGGTGGGGGTGCCTCCCACCAAACTTGGGGGGCAAGCTCCCCCCTTGGCCATCCCCCCCCCCCTAGATGAGATCTAAGGGGGCCAACCCCCTCTCCCCTTCCCCTATAAATAGTGGGGGGTGGGAGGGCTGCCGCACCCCTTCCCCTGGCGCAGCCCCTCCCTCCTCCAACACTTCCTCCTCCTCCGTAGAGCTTGGCGAAGCCCTGCAGAAATACCACAAGCTCCACCACCATGTCGTCGTGCTGCCGAAGCTCTCCCTAAACTTCTCCTCTCCCCTTGCTGGATCAAGAAGAAGGAGGCGTCCCCGGGCTGTACGTGTGTTGAACGCGGAGGCGACGTCCGTTCGGCGCTAGATTGGATCTTCCGTGATTTGAATCGCCGCGAGTACGACTCCATCATCCGCGTTCTTGTAACGCTTCCGTTTCACGATCTTCAAGAGGTATGAAGATGCACTCCTTCTATCTCGTTGCTAGCATCTCCTAGATTGATATTGGTGATACATAGGAAAATTTTGAATTATTGCTACGTTCCCCAACAATTCTGAAATCTTTAAAACTTGGCCCAAGGCGGGGGTCCCCCCCCCACACACACACACACACCTCGATATAGCTCCGCTAATTTCTTTTAGCTTACTTATTGTGATAAGTCTGAATGCTTAATAGAGTGATATCTCTTGTGCTACATATCGCATTGAAGGCATGAATTCAGGATTTACCCTGATCCAAGCAAATGGTATCTTGACAATTAGCACAACTTCTTCTAAAGTTTGTTCCATTGGAAGATCCAACTGTAGGTCCAGCATGTCCTTGGGTAAATCATCTTCTTGTAATAAGGATATATCTGGCTGAGAGGTTGGCAAGTCACCTGGGTGCTTCCCTGTCATGATCTTCAGTGCAAAAATGTTGAAGTCTTAAAATCACACTTCTCTGTTACCCTCATTGTGTATGTGAATTCTGCAAGAAAACTACTAGAGCCATCATTTGTTAGTGTGCTGCTCCAATATGGCATTGCTAAGTAACGTCTGAATTACGAAATGACATTGATCCAAATAGCATTTCTTGAATTGTGTTTTCGCACTAATCATAATGTTATTTTTCCTTCACATTTTAGTCAAAAACTTTCAGATTGCTAAAGGTGTTTTTTCTCGATGCCCAACAAGAAGTGTACATAATCAAATTGTGTGAAGGAGCTTGAAAAGGTACTTTACTTAGGTGGAAGTCCATTCAAATTTTTGTAAATATTTATGGTCTCTTGATGTAGCCATGTGATCGTTCATTTAAGTATATTGTTCTTAATTTAGGAGTTGTATTTATCAAGTTTAGATTTGTATTTATCTAGCATGAATGTCCCTTCTTTGTACATAGGAAAGGCTAAAAAAATACCAAAGCTTTTGATGAACTCGATTGGGGAGCCAGCTCTTCAATTACTTTGTGTTGGCTCTAGAGTTCACTCTTCCACCATAACCATGTAACATAAGGAAACAAAAATGAAAAAGGAGCAGCAACATTCTTCCTTGATGCATGTTTTAGACAAAGAGATGTCGTGTCTCCAATTGAGAATGTTTTTTTTTACTTAGAAGATCCGGGAGTACCCCAAGATGGGAGCACCTGATACTTTCCCAGGCTTATTGTTCTTATACAAAGGTATATAATTAATGGGCTAAATTCCAGGTTGGTTCATGGTCCAGCTTGGCCACCCTCTAGCTACGCTCCTCACTGACATTTATAGCCCCTTGATTTAGCCATGTGATTGTTCATTTAAGTATGTTCTGCTTAATTTAGGAGTTGTATTTCTGTCATATGAATGTACCTTTTTGTACATAGAAAAGGCTCAAAATGTCAAAGTTCTCCATGAACTCAATTTGAGAGCCAATAGTATGTGATTTTTTGTACAAGTTTGTTTCAAATAAATTTAAGCATGATTATAGCGATGTACTTTGTTTTATGGGGCATCGTCAAGAGGAAGGGTGCTCCTCCAATTTCATTAAGAAGAATTGAGTTGCCCCTTTTTACTAGAAAAAATAGGCCAAAAATCACACAATAACATGATTGATTAGGGGACAATCACGAGCAGACCCTTACCAAAATAGGACCTCCACCAAACAAAAACCAACAACCGGGGGTCAAAGACCCAGAGTAGGAATGAAGAAGCTATTCGACAACACCTCCAAGGAGTAAATGGCACCCACGAGCGTCAATGTCACCGGCACCAACCGCCGTCGGGAAAAGGCTTTCGTCTAGAGCCCCACACACTACAACCCCACACCGAACCCTATGGGAGGGGATCCGGTCACACGAACAACATCTACTACTAAGATCCAGCCAACCATGACCTAGTGCCAAGGTGAACTCTTCTATGCTACTTGTGAGTTGCGTTGGAATTTACTCGAAGAGAAGAGGATGAAGTAGTAATTCCCTCAGTTAAGAACCAAGGTTATCAATCCAGTAGGAGAACCACACAGAACCTCGTTAGCAGCACATGCACACACAAAAACAAATACTTGCACCCAACGCAAACAAGGGGGTTGTCAATCCCCTCGGCGGTTACTTGCAAGGATTAAATCTTGTAGTGGAAGATAAATAAATTATAAACATAAAATAAAATAAAATAAAATAGAAAATTGCAGCAAGGTATTTGTGTGTTTTTATATATGATAAAAGTAGACCTGGGGAGCATAGTTTTCACTAGAGGCTTCTCTCTCGAGCACATAGCGGTGGGTGAATAAATTAATGTTGGGCAATTGACAGAAAATGAATAGTTATGACGATATTCAAGGCAATGATCATGTATATAGGCATCACATCCAAGACTAGACCGACTCCTGCCTGCATCTACTACTATTACTCCACCCATCGACCGCTATCCAACATGCATCTAGGGTATTAAGTATAAAACAGAGTAACGCCTTAAGCAAGATGATATGATGTAGACAAAGTAAACTCAACTAATATGAATAAACCCCATCGTTTTATCCTTAATGGCAACAATACAAATATGTGTCTTGCCCCCTACTTTGTCATTAGGACAGAGCACCGCAAGATTGAACCCACCACAAAGCACCTCTCCCATTGCAAAATAAATCAATCTAGTTGGCCAAACCAAACGGATAGATCGGAGAAAAATACAAAGTTACAACAATCATGCATAATAAAGTACAGAGAAGGCTCAATTAATATTCATAAATAATCTGATCATAAACCCACAATTCATCGGATCCCAACATGCACATCGCAAAAGAAGATTATATCGGATAGAACTCCAAGAAGTTCAAGGAGCACATGGTACTGAAGATCAAAGAGAGAGAAGAAGTCATCTATCTACTAGCTATGGACCCTTAGGTCTGTGATGAACTACTTACGCATCACCCGTAGGGCAGCAAGGATGATGTATAAGTCCTCTGTGATCAATTCCTCCTCTGGCAGAGTATCGGAGAAGGCCCCTAGATGTGATCGCAGAAGAACATAAGCTTGCGGTGGCGGAAAAGTGTTTGGGTGGCCCTCTGGTATATTGAGAAAATTTGGAAATTTATAGAGGCATAATTAGGTCAAGAGGTGTCACAAGGGGCTCACAAGCTCAGGGGGCGTGCCTGGTGAGCTTGTCACTCCCTCGTGGCTCTTCTGGTCTTCTCTTGAACCTTCGTGGGTCCCTTCTAGTCCATAAAAAATCACCGTAAAGTTTCATCATGTTTGGACTCTGTTTGATATTGATTTTCTAAAAAGCCAAAAACAAGCAAAAAACAACAAGTGGCACTAGGTACTAGGTTAATAGGTTAGGCCCAAAAATGATATAAAATTACATATAAAACATTCAAAATTGATACAATAATAGCATGGAACAATCAAAAAGTACAGATACGTTGGAGACGTATCATTCTATGATGCCTCCGAGAAGGAAAAAGACGCACATGGACGCCTTGGCCACGGATACCGACCCCCGTCAGCCAAAGCATTTGCCCAGAGCCAAGGAACCCTCCACCTCGACGAGCCTCGTGGGAGGAGGCTCAGCCACAGAAAAACTACATGGTGAAGCCCGGGGTGCCGATGACAAACAAGCGAGCTAGAGAAAAGAGCTGACACCCCGATGCCTCACCAACAGCAGCACATGTGCCACGGCATCATAGACTAGCCACGCCAGAGACCACCCGCACCGACACCTCGGGAACGCGTTCGTGATGACATCATTCATCGATGCACGCATTGCTGAGCCCCGTATCCATGGCCCCAAACTCGCACCGCGGCAATGCCATAGTGTGCCAACGACGAATCTGGATGGGGCCTAGATCCACGATGCACAAACTACCTCTCCAAGTGCCACAAATGATTGCCACACCGCGGAATAAATAGGATGTCGTCGTCGCCTCCGCCAGTGAATGCCGTCCTAGCCATGCACTTCTGCAAATTTAGTTTTGAGATTAATTTTCATATTAGTGCTTATTCTTGAGATTTGGTTTACCTCTCCATGTTGATACACATTTGATTTCTGTGTTTTAGTTTGGTCAAAACTTGTGTTATGCACATAAATGAGCTTGCAACAAATTTTAGCATTTGCTGGGAGCTATCTTTGGAAAATGTAAACTGATCCAATCCGGGAGTCCTTGACTGTCAAGATGCATCTAATAACAAATCAACATTGTAGTACTATCCTGTCGCGGACTCACGGTTACATCACATAAAGTGAATCACAGCTAGAACTAGGAGAGGGTGTGAACGCGAACCAACCTATTGTTGGATGGTCAGAGGGACAGTGGTATCCCCAACCCATAAGGGTTCAAGTCCTGGTGCTCGCATTATTCCTGGATTTATTTCAAGAATTCTAACGATATGCTTTCGGTGAAAGGAGACGTCCCTGTCGACGACGAGGCTTCTACGGTTACTTCATAAATCTCAAAATGATATGCCGACTCACTCTCTCGAGGGATAGGGTGTGTGCGTTCATAGGGATGAATGTATATGCACGTATGTATGAAAGCTTGTGTCTGTACTATATTAAAAAAAGGGAGGGTGAGAACAAAAGAGAGAAAGGCAATTCCCATTGTCTGCATATAATTCGAAAGTTTAGCCACCACTCCTGCCCTCAACCCAAAGGCACATTCCGTGCCACCCGACCTAGCCCGGCTCTGCGCACGTTTTCCCAAAATCTCCTTCCAAAGATCACTTTCATTTTCTTAAAATCTTCTTCCAAAGATCGTTTCCATCTTCTCATATTGTGACAAATGGCACACTACATATGCATCATTTTTCGCAACCCATGAGTTTTTTCTTTTTTCTATATCTATTCAAAACATTTTCTATCTACACCGTGCGTCCAAATCTCGAATCGTTTTCATTGTTGAATTCCCACATCGAGACCTTCAAAACTGAATTCCCGCGTCGAGACCTTCAAAACTTGATCTCATGTTGATAGATTTTGACGAATTTTCTTTTAAAAAAAACCAGATGAAAAACCAAAAAATAAATCAGGAACATTTTTTTTCCTTCCCTGAAGTCGTGTTTACGAGAGGGTGTTTACGAGAGGCCGGACACGAAAGCAAAACTATACCTCTCGCAAAAAAGAACACGTTTTTTTTTCATTTTTAAGAGGCACGACCATGCCTATCACGAAAGCAAAACCATGCATCTCATGAAAAGAAAAACAAACAGAAACACGTTCTTTTTTGTTTCCGAGACACAGCCGTGCCTCTCGCAAAAGCAAATCCATGTCTCATGAAAGCAAAAAAGAATATATGTTTTTTTTTTTTTGAAATGCACAATCCGTGCCTCTCATTGAAGCAAATTCATGTCTCTCATTATGCTCAAAAAAAATTCATGTCTCTCATGGAAGCAAAAAAGAATACGTGTTTTTTTGGAGACACGGCAATGCCTTTCACCAAAGCAAATCCATGCTTCTCATGAAAGCAAAACCGTGTCACCCGCGGAAGCAAAAAACAAACACATTTTCTCGCAAAAAAGTAATATTTTCTCAAAGAAAAGATTCATCCAAAAGCTTAGATAGACCTTTGAAAGACACAAAACCCAAAAAAAAATTTCCAAAAAGTCACCAATCCAAGTTTATGAAACAGATGAAAAACTCATGCATGAAAGTCGTTTTAAAACATGTGAACGTATACAAAAAATCATGAATAGTGTAAAACACACAAATGATTTTTTAAATCTTTTCACAAATATAATTGAGCAGGACAAATTACAAAAACATGCCGATAGACATTGCTGCATAAAAATTCTGACCAACTTACAAGATGAGTTTTTCTACTTCTACTTACGCATCAGCAGTCCGGCACAATTAGGGAAGCAGCTATCAACCATCTGTCATGGTTAATACTGGCTACAGACTAAGCAGACACACGCATTAACCATACAACAAGCCTACCTCAAACCCCATTCGAACTCAGAGCAAACGCTACCAATCTCCCTCCGTAGCCCCGGCCCATCATGCATCATGATGCAATCACGTGATCTTAGCGGCAGCGCGCCATTCGCGATAACACCCTCACAAGTTGGCGGAGGGAGAAAGATGCAAGTTCTCAGAGATTGAGAAGACTCAGAAGTCCCAGCGGTCAAGCTGCACCCTAGCTTCAGCCATGTCCTTCTGTGCCTTCCTCCGCCGGTAGAATATAGGGCAGTCCCGACTACAATGATGTCACCAACAGGAGTCTTAAGCTTTTGGTTCAAGTTCAAAGATTGGAGTGTGCTGATGATCAAATTTTGATGAGCAAACCTGGTGCACAGAACGTCCTGGTGTAGGGAGCCTTGGCACTCCTGGCACTGCGTCCATAGCTTCCCAAAGAGCATCTCCAAATCAGAAACTGTGGATGTTGAAGGTAAACCAGTCAGTCATCAGACGCTTGGAGACGGTTTACCTTTTACCAATTTGAGAAACATTTCAGAGGATTGAAATCCTACCATTTGCTACTGTTTTGCAGTATAACTCTGCTTCCCTTCCCTTGCAATGTGAGCAAAGTGTTTGGTTGGGACCGCTGCAGGGTGACAATGGGTCGGTTAGAAGACTGGGTCATTCATTACAGCGAAGGGAGTAAAATTATGGCTTTACTGCTGGAATAGGAATATTCGAATGAAAGGTCGTTTTAAAGTATGGCATCTGCACTGCAGAATTAAATATTGGGAAGCAAATGCTCACATGTTCAACAGAAGGAAAATAGAGTGCATAATTTTTTGCAATATTGTAGCAGAATTACCTTATAACTGCTTTGCATCCAAGGCAAGTCAGTTGTTTCTTGGCAAATTTCATTATCCCGCTATTTGAAGGTGTTGAGATTGAAACAGCTCTGGTATGACTTCCATGAAGCAGTTCTCTGCTCGCGTTCTTCAGAATTGGTTCAAATATTCTTAACAGTGGCTGGCAAACATTTTATAATTCATTAGGAAAAAAAATTGGGCGGGGGGCGGGGTAAGTTTTGAATATAAAGAAGGGTGTTCTGGACAAACTTTGCTAATTTGGTTCTCAAGGTAGTACTGAGGATCTATTGGAATGTTATTATCCAGAACGTAAATTGGATCTTCTGACTTCTCGTATGCCTGTATGCAGAAATACAAATATATCAACACAGCTACGTATAACGGAAGAAATATATGGCTCTACAACAGCAAATACATATCAGTTACCTTCGCCCCTTTTGCTGCTTTTATTATAACATAAGGAACCCGGTCGCCAACAGTTGGTGCAGTAGCAGCATCCCTCTGCTCAAAAGAATCAGAATTATGCCAGTCACATGCCTCCAATCTCCACAAGGAATGAACAAAGATAAGCACCATTTAGGAAAAATATCAAGTGTCAGTACCTTCCGCATCCTCTCAGCAAGCTCCACATGGGCAGCCTTTACAGCATAGTCTTCTCCTGTTTTTGTCAAACCCTGCAGATCAGAGCCATTGTGAGTAACCTGAGGATTTCAAGCTTTAGTGATCTATATGGGTTAACTGCATACTAATTCACCTTTGTTATAACCAGAAGTGACAAGTCCACACGGTTCATTAATAGATCAGATATGGTATTCTTGACATATTGGACTGCACCAGGAACATCTCGGTCCACTAGTATTTTATGAAGGCACTCAGTCACCAGGTTCTTTACCAATAAACAATTGTCCCTTCGAACTGTTTCAATACCTGTATGCAAAGGTAGAAGAATACATGTTAAAGCAGGAAAGTAGGATGACACATCAGACAACTATAATGCACAGAATACCTTTTGTGTCCATTTTATCAAATTTCTCAGGATTTGTCCAGTACAAACCAGCATATCTCTTCTTGCTGATCAGTAGGTATGGAAAGTAAACTTTCTCAAACTCTAGCTTGATAGGCTGCACGACAGATGTAAAAATCAACAAATATTAAAATTAAAAGTTATTAGCTTAACAAAATTGGATACTTGGGTTATAAACATAGAACAGGAAGACAAGGCCTTAAATTCAGCTAGGATTTATTACAGAAACGAACATGTTACATTATAACACTGATGTAATGTGAAGCAGTTACAGGATCTGATCTGATATTGTGAGATATCAAACAAGCATGCAGCTACCAAGAACAAAGTGGATGAGCCTCGTAGAGAGAACCAAAGCAATGGTGATGAAACAATAACAGATGAGAAAAGAGTTGGTGAGGCTAGCCACAAATTCCTTAGCACAACATAGATTATGGCTCTCTCACAACCCCTCTTGAACCCTTTACAACCCTCGAATCTGGCCCTATAAATGAATATCATGCTAAAGAAAATGTAGCCCCTGATCCTTTCAACACCCCAGTTCCTTCTGTTTTTTTACTATGCTTCTGATGAGATCACCAATTGCTTGATTTATTGGTTGGATTTATCTTTTCCAATGGCCAGACCTTCAATACAAGAATTAGTGCAGAAATGCTCCTTACACACATCTCCAAGTCCTGATCAGATTGAAAGATACAAGTCACCTTAGAGGGTGAACAGGCTTGTGACTATTAGGGAAAGACACTAGAGACTAGGATGAACGTCACGGGTACATATTATCCATGTTCTAGAGATGACTTACTTATCTCTCCTATCAAAAAAGAACTTAATACTATCCATGCTATAGAGATGACTTACTCATCTATCCTATCAAAAAAGAACTTAACGGTCCGTTGTACATCTTCTTTTCGTCAACCTCTCCCCATGTCACCCGTTATGTCCGTCCATCCTCTACACTTTCCACCGATTTTGTTGCGTCCGGTTTGTCCGGGTTTTTTGGCAGTGTGCACACGAGCCTGCTATATGGCTGCCCGCTCGTCTGTGAGCACATAGGCCCATCTATATACATGCAGTGAAGAAATTGAACAAGCCAGAAGGCCCAACCTATTTACATGATAGGGCTCTCTCCTGTCCTTATCTTTATACCCTCAAAAGAAATCTTTAATTTCCTTTTCCCTCTCTCAACTTTTTTCTTTTCCCTTCCAGTCAAAAAAGAAAATACTGCTGCTACCTTTCTTTACTGCTGTTGCATTTCTTCAAGCATATCACCTCTTTTAGACCACTCCTGTTCGTCAAGCAAAGGGCTAATCAATAGATATAGCCTTTGCAATGGTTCCTGTGACTCAACATTTAATTTATTTATTTCATAGTAGATTTTTTTCGTCTATTACTTCTTATTGATATTTTTCTTGTGCGGGCCATCCGGACTGATGTCAGCTGCACACAATCTGTGCAGTTCACGGCAAGCCGTCAATTCTGGCATTATTTTCCTACACTTTCCTTGTACCATGTTTTCTCTTCTTTGATTTATGATGCACGTACAGATGGATCTATATGTGCTGATCTATTTTCCATGCGTGACCATGTCAGACATATGCATTTTTCTTCGAGATTTAAAGATTAGCCAACATTTAAATTTCTTCTTTCATCTCTTATTTCAGAAATTTTATTTGGTTTAGAATTAAAAATGTTTTCCTGAAATTGTTGAATCTATTGAAAGTTATTACGTGGCAATGTATAGAACTTATCATAAACATTTTTGTGGCATAGATACAAAAGAGGGACTAATTTTGTTTTACTATAAGAGGTATGCGTGTTGTTCAAAATTAGCCCTAGGGCCTCCTGAATGTCAGGATCGGTGTTGCCGAGGTGTATCCTCATCAGGGACACGCTGATCCGAGCCGATGAGGCACGCCTAGCGGATGCTGGTGGCGCTGGGAAAAGGGGATCGCTCCCGCTCGCCACCGCGCTCCTCCACACAACCAAGTTGTGGCTCGAGCTGTCCATGGCCCAGGCCCCCATGGCTTCCTTCTCCTCTTCGCAATCTTTCGCGGTGGTAGTGGATAGAGTCACGCTACGTCGGCATTTGTATAACAAAAAAATGATATTGGGTGACAATATTGTATGATGTGTACGAGGAGACATGATTGTGTTGAACCACTAAAATATGTATGCTCCCGTTGCAAAGCACGGGCAACACAAGGATCGGGTCCAGAATGATGACATACGTGATAAGAGTTGGGGTAGCACCAATTGAAGAGAAGCTTGTCCAACATCATCTGAGATGGTTTGGGCATATACAACACAGGCCTCCAGAGCACTGGTGCATAGCAGAAGATTAAAGTGTGCTGATATTGTCTAGAGAGGTTAGGGAAGACCAAACATGACATGGGAGGAGTCCGTAAAGAGAGACCTGGCGGACTGGAATATCACCAACGAACTACCCATGGGCAGGTGAGTGGAAGTTAGCTATCCACGTGCCAGAACCATGACTGGGTTTCAACTTTCAACTCTAGCATACCCTAACTTGACAGGGCTTTGTTGCTGTTATTATTGCTTCACTTATGTATCTCTAAACTTCCCTTCTACTCCCTCCGTTCCTAAATATAAGCTCTTTTAGAGATTCCAATATGGACTACATACTGAGCAAAATGAGTGAATCTACACTCTAAAATACGTCTATATACATCCATACGTAGTCCGTAATAAAATCTCTAAAAAGGCTTATATTTAGAAACGGAGGGAGTAATTGATATTAAGTTATAGTGTGATATTTCCCACTGTTTTCCCTCAAAACAATGTTACAATACCAAGTGAATGAAAAGAGTATATTTCTGTAGTCACCTTAATAAATGTTCCACTAATATACTCTGCAGCTTCTCTTCCCAATTTCATTGCGTCCTCAACTGTAGAAACACCAAACTGTACCATCACAGAATCAGTATCTCCATAGATCACCTGGAATGTCCAAAAGAATTTGCGTCAACCATCAGAACATAAATGAAAAGTGTGAAAATCCCAACAAATAGACTAACCAAGTGCATATAGACTAAAGCAGGAAAAGGGGGATTGCATAAAGATCAGAAAGTGATTATTATGCTGATATCTAGCCTGCAAACCAATTGAATGTATGGAAGCAAGATTCACATGAACAAGGTCCTAATGTTGCTACTTGCATATAAGATTTGGGGGAAATCAGAAACATGACACCGGGAAGTTGCATCTTGGAAAAATGACACCAGGTACAAGAATACCATGTGGGTCCAGGTCCCACATGTCATTGAAACTCTAGTGAAGCTTCACAAAACTGCCACCTTTGCAGGGACATTACAAATAGTTCTGAGCCAACATTGTGCTGATATCTGTTGAGGTGTATATGTGGATTGCCCCTTTCCATGAGTTCGGACTTTTGGCTGCGTTGGCTAGTGCATGAAGCTTAACATGGTATCAGAGCCTAAGATCTTGAGTTCAAGTCTTGGCTTTCGCAATGCATTCAAAAATTGACGTTGCCCCCTCTGTGTCCACGTATAGACCTCTTGATCCATACCTCTGAGTCTATTCACGTGTTGACTTCCCGCGTTTCACGTGAGAGGGGTGCTGAAGTGTATATGTGGATTGCCTAGCCCTTTCCATGAGTTTGGACTTTTGGTTGTGTTGGCTAGTGCATGAAGCTTAACAATATCCAGCCAAAACTAATGTTGTGTAGTTTTGACACTCCTTTGTGGGAACGATTTGCCACCATGTCCCACTGAGATGGCCAGATTCTAGATCACTAAAGTAGTGATCTAAACGCTCTTATATTTCTTTACGGACGGAGTAAATGCTAAGGAACTGTATGCAGATATAAGTCGTCGGTTCCAATCTGATATAGAATGCCTCATGGATTCATATCTGACGTATCAGATGGAAATGGGTAACTGAAGGCTTGACAACTTTCTAACGTAGAGCAGACAAGTTAACATGAAATATTGCAAGCTTATACAAACACAGGATATGGTAACTGATAGTACACCTCTGCATTATGCTCATAGCCTCCAAGTGTTGTGAATTTATCCTCAACAAGCTTCTTTGTGTGCTCAATCATCTGTCTACCTGTACAATAAAAATCTTTAGTACCACACAATTCAACATGTTCTTGAATGTTTCAGGGTACTACACAATGTACACGTGCACTATATTAAACGAAGAATTCATGCTCACCATAGCTCGTAACACTCGAAGAAATCTCTAAACAGGGCAATTGACCAACAGTAGCACCAGTAAAACCATAAACTGAATTTGCACTTATCTGAAATAGAACCATTAAACAATGTCAAGATTCAAGGAGTCGTGTTTTATGTACCACTGTTTGAGGGGGGCGAGAGTGTTAGTAAATATATATTTAAGTACTTTTAGGGCAAGCTGACGACCATCAAGAACCGCCCTTTCGAATGGGTCCTTTGCTTCCTGGAAAGGTTACTGGTGATTATAATATAGGATTGAAGACATGTAATGCACAATGTTTAGCATTTACAAATCCAAAGAGTCTTGACTATAATTTTCTCACGGTAATAACATGGGAGAAATATACCTTCAAATCTGCTTTTGCTCTTTTTCGAGCAGCCAACAGTTCTTCAAGGATTTCAGGAAGTATACCCTGATATTGGAGACGTAATATTGGTTAGGAAACACTGTTTCTGTCACGAAGATCATTTACCATGCCAGGAAGCAAAAAATATTTTTTTTAAATAGAACAGAGAAGTGGTACTCCCAGCCTCGGTTAATGCACATAATCATCACTTTTTCCACGGAATTGTTAGAAGAGTTAAGTGCCGGGAAAGAATTACCTTTTGCAACTCTGGTTTCACAAATATTTCACCAGATGGGGTTTTGTAGAGGCTTTCTGGAGGCAAGTTGAGTTTACGGACATCCTCAGGGGGAACCTTAAAACCCATTAGAAGACACATTAACCCAATATTCAGACAGCATTGTTTTTTGTTTAGATATTAGCATAGCAATTAAAAGAATTATGTTTACCAAAGTGCAGTAGCATAGGTTATGGGCCATCATGATGGATGGATACAGAGAAGCAAAGTCCAAAGTTGCAATGGGCTTCTCATAAAATCCAGCCCTTGCCTCCAAAACCTAAATTGAAGGGTGACACAGATTACAGAAAACAAGAATCATTGGACAATAAAACGGAAAAAAAAAAGAAAGATATTTTTCATTGTATGACCAGTTTAGAAAATGGAGAAGTAAAAATATTGCTGAATGCTTCCTTACTTCCCAGGTGGAAAGAGAGTTGATATACACAAATATGTGTTCATGGTAAGAAAACAAGATGCATTATGCATGATCCACAGTACTTTTTTGCATTAGTGGTGATAACCTAGTTGTCAGTATGGAAAAATTCCTTATCTCAGATAACAATATCTATACGGTCAAGGCAAGAAATTCAAAGGGTCCTAATGTGCAGTATGATGTTTTTGTGGCGTGGTAAATAAATATGTAGTAAGTGTAATAGCTGCTACTGCATCATGACAAAAAAGACAATGAGGTTGGAAAATGCAGATCATGTCAATCGACTTACAGTTGCACCCTCAAAGGTATCTTGCCCAGAACTTTGGCCCTTTATGTTTGGTATAACAAGATTTCTCTGTTTTGCTTTCCTCAGTAACTGTGAGAGGACCTGAAGACCAATTGAAATTCCTGTTAGAATGCTAGAGTGGAATATATCTATTGGCAGAATTTGATGTTGTTGTCACCTTAATGCTCTGTCCCCTCGAGAGCAGAAAAGAAATGGGAACTCCTGTGACCCTTGCCATCTCTACGTAGTTGTAGATGTACATCAATTTGTCTAACAGTCTTTGTGGAAGATAAGCATCCTGTGTGTACAGAAATGGAAAAGAGCATGTTGGGAACACACTTCCGAGGAAAGGCTGGTGATCAACTCAAAGGTACAAATTTTACAGGTGATTTTGCACAAGTATCATCCTAGCTTACAATTAAGATGCCGGCAGACCTACTGGCCAGAGATAGGGAGCAAATGTTTCCATGTATTGCAACTGTTTTTCAAACATTGAATTGTTGCTCATTCATCAGACGGTAACATAATTTGGGGAAATTTCTTAAGTATACATAATGCAAGTGGCAAGGTAAGTCTTCAAGTGAAAGAGATTATTAGACAAATAGAATATATTAATATGTATGTTGTCCCAATTCAAATTTATCTTGTTTCATTCTTGACATCTATGTCGATGGTAATATTGCCTCCCAAACGACTAATGTGTTTAGAAAATGACATCGGTGAATCATAAAATTGCAATCTCAGACTAATGATGATGTTGAAAGCATGCACTACAGACCACTAGGTACATATCTTATGATGAGAAGTGTGAGAGCAATATATAACAATTAAGTTGGACAAAATTAGTCCGAATCCTTCTGAGAACCTACAAGGACATCATTCGAAAAGAAAAAAAAAGGAAAATCTCAAAGCCCAATCAGAAATGTAGAACAAAATGCCCATAACTAAGCCATCTACTTCATAAGCACATTTCAGCAGTTTATTAGCAGATGACTCAAAGAACAATTAAGCTGACCTTCAAGCAATAAACTGCAAGACGCCTTCGTGTCTCTGAGTTTCCATTTTGAAGATCAGATATGATTGAATGATGAACGTCCTCTTTCTGCGCATGAAAATCTAATATCAGAACAATAAAAATACTACAGAGCCATTTGCATCAAATTAGGCAATTAGCACACTTTTGAATTATTTGTGTAGTCAAACTGAGTTCCAGTCCGAAGTGTTCTGGACCTTGGTTCACGACGGAATAATTTGGTAGGTTAAGAGTCAAAGGTTGGAGATAGTGCACTTGTCCTCGACAACCGGGGCTCATCCCTGATGTGTTAGAAAGGCTCTGAGACTTAGAGAACCTTCTAATTATTTCACTGTTTAATTCAAATAATTACATGGTAGACCTTTATATAAGTGACTTAGCTTGTCCCACAGGAATAGGATCTTCACTTCCTAATAAACTTTTATCTTGATTCCCCTGACTAAACCAACCTCCTTTTCTAAGAGCATAACTCTTCCCCAAATTCTAATCTGTTTGATTCCGTCAGTACTAATGAACAGATGGGACTTGCGTCATGCACCCTTGTATGGGCATGGATACCATTTTAGCCCATAACACAACAAGAGTTTGAATAATAACGGCATGAATATGAGTGAATACAATACTTAGGAGTGCGCTGACAGTAACTAAGGCAACTTAAAATGGTTGGACTTACTTGCTCCCCTAGAAAATGTGCAGATACAGAGTTCAATGAGTAAGAACTCAGCTTGTAATCCCTTTGCATAGCCTGCCCACATGCAGAAAGTAAGGATGGAGAGAAGAAGAGATACTGTCATGTAACTAAAAGTAATAAAAACTACTGGTTTAGTTGTGTAAAACAGTAGATCACAACCTGCAGAAGATCAAATTGTACCCTTCCCTCCACAGTTACATCTTTACTTTCACGCATACCATATTGCCTGGATAAGAGTAACGAACACGCCATCAATAATTTTTTCATGTGAATACTACTAGTAAGTTCTTGAGTTTTACACCCTCTGTTCCTGAATATAAGACATTTTGGCAGTTCAATTTAAAGTACCAAAACGTCTTATATTTAGAAACAGAGGTAATATTTGCTAAATGCTATGTAAAATATATGCTATTGCACCTTGCAGGGTCATAAAATCTTGTAGCATTAGCATGCAACAATTAAGGCAGGGTACAAAATTGCAAAGCATAGTAAAGTCCATAATATCATGGCATTTCCCTAACTATCCTTCATTGCAAAGAATAGCATATAAACAGCAAACCGAGTGTTTACTCCTCAAAGACGGAATTGTAGAAAGCCCATTATAGACCCCAGAAAAAATACAGGGGATATCTATGGATGACCCCGTAAATATGAACGCGGAAAAAGCTGTGGATAAAATATCTGAGAATGGCAATGCTAAAACTTATTAGATGGCACTGAAACAAGAATTAATCAGTCATCATTTGCATTAAATTAGCATGATCAGCATAATTTCAGCTAAATCTGAAATCAGAAATTATGCATCACTGGAATCAATCAAACAAGGACTGCATATGTAGGCACACAAGTTAAAAATAAAGGAAGCAGCAACATAGTGGCTCGCTGGAAAGAACCAAACAGAACTTGGAGAATTGCACAGCTATTTGACCATAATGGGCAAACACAAATGATACTGAATACTACTTAGTGGTCTACAATGCACTATGGGCAAACTAACATGGACTAGAGCAAACAAATATAAAATGCACAAAGACTAGCACTCAAAAAAATAACCTTGAGTTGAAGGTGGTATCACGGACACGGACACGGCTATTTCTGATTCGACCAAGTAGTGGAAACTCCACTATCTTGAGAACTTCAGCTCTCTGCAAATATGTGAAACCATATTGTACTAAGAGATAGTAAATTGCCAGGTTGGGTTAGCGTTGCAAACTTTACAAAAGTTTGAGTACCTCAATAAGATATGGCAGATCAAATTTGCAGATATTGTATCCAATTATAATATCAGGATCTGCCTCACGTATTAAATCCTGCGAAATACCAAAGCAGAACCAGGTTGATATCAATAAAGTTACTTGTCTGCCATCAGATAATGTATTTAACTTTGGAAGAGTGTAATACGAAAAAAGAAAGGAAGCTGTATATATAAAGAAACCATCAAACAAAAGCATGTTTTTTAAGTTATATCTGTATACAATCATAGATCGCAAAAAATACTGACACTGTGAACTCAGAATGAGGCAACACTCACCCTCCAAGCAAGTAGAATATCTCGCTCTGTGTCAAATGACATTACATCCACTCCGACAATGGGAGAACATGATTTAAGAGTCATGACATTCCGTACAAAAGGCTGGGCTTCGCCTTGAAGCGTGAGTAAATTAGCAATCTATTTCAATCCAAGGAAGCAAGTCAAGATAATATGCACATAAAGGCATTCACATCGGAAATTAAATGTAGTAGCTTATCAAAATACGACGATAATGAAACAAACCTGAATAACCGGATCATGAGTTGGTTCTGGGAAGTGTCCTTTGCGACCAGCACATTCGATGTCAAAACTTAATATGCGAAAGGGAGCCATCTTAGAGTATTCCCCTTCAGGAGCATGGCTTACCAAATCTGAATATCTGTTGGTTGACTTAAGGAATGACCGAATGAACAATATCACGATTTAGAAATAAGGATGGAGGCATTAAATTCAGTATGGGGGATACAGGCAATCCAACTCTAGCTGGCAATAGGACATGGCGCGAGTTGCTTTCCTATACTTCCCAGCAGGAAGTTCAATCCAATTGCCACCAACAATGTTGCGGTCAATCATAAAGCGAAGGGCAAAGAGAATATTGCTTTCATATGTCAGGAAACTCTTTGAACCAAGACTGCCAATCGTTATGCCCCTTTCAAGGATGCCTATAATGCACACAAAAAATATTGCCAATTTTGGTAAGCCATAAAAATGCGATGATGATGCTAGTCACAGATGCAGAAAAGTCAGAGAAGGTGGGTACAAAGTAAAGGTAAAAGATTCACACAATAATTAGCAGGCAAGCAAATGAAAATCTTCTTTAGACTATAGAGGTTATTCATTGAAAATAGAGGTAACGGGGTCAATTGACAACAATGGAAAATAAGTGTACTGTTCTTAAACTACCACTGACCACGACAGCTAGCAACCATTGTAGGTAGGGCAACTACTATCTTGAGGAAGGACTGAGATTTATTTGGCTGGTAATGCATAATTGTCTGCTTCTGCAGAAGCTCAACACTCTTCACAAATCTTTGCACACTGCTATTCCTATTTGATTCCTTCATCCTCGCCTGTAAACCAAGTGAAGAATGTATAAGGAAAGAATGTACTTCCAAAGTACCTTCATTGAGCAGAAGGGCCAACATAAAATAGAATAGAAGTAGAAACCTCTAATGTTTGTTTGAAGCCTGAAATATCATCAGGGCTCATTCCTGGCGGGCAGCTGATGTAGAAATATGGTTCAAACCCATGCACCTGACAGCACACACTGTGACCTGAGAACATGATAAGATAGTATCACACGTCAGCACAAGCCGCGTGATGAAGAATAATCATTTGAAGACAGAAACATATAACCTTCTCTGGTGACACCAAAAATCCTGATTATAGCCGCAGGACCAGAAGAGTTGGGCAGAAACTCTTTGTGGCTCTCACCAATAACATAATCTATATCCAGCTGCTGAAAAACTAGAAAACCAAACAGAAGAGAGCAGCATCAATAATAAGATGAAGCTGTATATCTAACATAAAGCATTACCCAATTTAGTTTAATAAAACGGCTAGCAACTATTAGTGCTATGACAAGCAATCCTTCCAGAGCACAGCCTAAAACTTCTATTTTATTTTGACACTGGTGGATGCAGCATTTCCTCTTTGTGTCCCCCATGTAATTAACATGTTATAAAATCGTACAGAGTGTGCAGACTATATGGAGGTTCATGGACTTTATAAGAGAGAGGGACACTTCAGAACCCAATTAATGAGCTTTAAATTTTATATAGTCTGTACGAACTAGAAAACAAATCAACAATTATGCACACATGCAGTTACGTGTATCTATCCAAGATGATAGTGATTCTGAGACCCAACGACACGACCCGGACTGCGAGCAGAAATGTGAGAAGTACAGCCAAAACAGGGGAGGATTTGATGCCTCTTGGAATACAAAAGATTTGCTAATTCCAGAACAGAAATAACACCATTTGACTTTTGCATATAATCTCACAATCTGCAATGCATCGGTTACAGGTTTACATTCAATCACCTCCCACGCATCCAGCGCAAAGCATTTATTTTCAAAGCACGACTTCACAGTTCATCTGGCACACTCAAAAGGTCCATCTCCCACGACAACAAAAAACAAGTTATTAGTGTTCACTAAACCAATCGACACGTCAACCAAAATGTGGAACTTGATTTAGCCTAAACTGCACTGAATCGACAAGCTGTATGCGCAAAATCCCAGAGGTCCCCGAGTCCAGGCATCAACAAGATGAATTCGGTTAAAGCGGCATTGTGGACAAAAGAACACCAAACCCCTAGCCAATTGGCAGTTGCTTAAGAGCAAAATACTCGATCTGCCCCGAGTTACACCTTCCACGCAGGCCTGAACTAACCAGTCTCGGGATGGAAGACGAGCGGGTAGAGGGAATGGGGCCGTACCGACGGAGCGGGAGCAACCGGAGACGAGGTCGGCGGGGAGGGCGGGGCGCTTCCACCTGGAAAGACGGGAGGCGAGGGCCTCGTCGCGGTCGAGCAGCAGCAGCGCCGCCTCGTCCTCCGCGAGGATGGTCTCGTCCAGGAAAAAGTCCTCGTCCATCATATCCTCCTCCTCCGCCGCCGCCGCGGCAGCCGGCGGAGGGTGCTGTGGGGCGCCAGGCGGCATGGGTTGGGCCCGCTTCGCCGCCAGCGGGGATGGGGCTGCGGGAGGCCCCGCCCGTCGCTTGCCGCCGCGCCCGACTGAGCTCATCGCCGGAGAGGGTGGGGGAGAGAGGGGATGGGGACTAGAGAGGCGGAAAGGCGGGGAACGGGGGATGTGGAATTGGGGTTCCCGCCATTGCTGGAGATGTAGGGTTTATAAGGGAGGCAACAGCGGAATACGCCAACCCTATAGCCTTTACGTAAACTGGGCTGGCGTCAACGTTTGGGCGCGGTGAACAGGTGCCCAAATATGTAGATGTGCTTACATTCAACAGAAATTGCATCTTGGACCATCCAATCTTTGTTCCAGTGCTTCAAACTCATAAGAGCATCTCCACTAGGCCCCCCGGAAGCCCCCCATGAGCACTTTTTCAGTGCCGGCGGTTGAAAAATGTTTCACTCACGCCCCCAGGACGTCAATTAGCGTCGGATTTGGTGAAAAACCGCGCCGGCGCTCCCACCCAAAACCCAAGATCCCGGGGGGCAACTGGGGGAGGAGAGAGTGTGTTTTGCATGCGGAGTGCCCGCCGTCAGCCTCCCATTCCCTCTCTCCCCACTTTTCGCCCGGGGTCCACCCATGTGCTTCTCTCTTCTCTTCTCCTTCTCTCCACCCAACGGAGCAGGCAGGCGTGAGGCGAGAGGTGCGGGGCTGAGCAGGCCTTGGGGCAGGGGCAGGCAGACGGAGGCGGGCGACCTCGACCTCCTCGTCGTCTCCTCCGGCGACGCTGGCGGGCGCGGCGGCGAGGCTCGCCATGGGCGCGAGGCGCAGAGCGCACGGAGTTTGCAACGCAGCCGATCGGGCGAGGCGGCGAAAGCAGAGGTGCAGAGGCGCGTGGACGGCAAGCCGGCATTGCTGCGGGCGGCGCAGAGCGCGTGGAGTCGGTGCAGCAGAACCGATCGGGCGAGGCGCGAAAGCAGAGGTGCAGAGGCGCAGTCGCGCAGCATGGACGAAGCGGCGAACCGAGCGTGGCGGCGCGAGGTTCATGAGCGCGAGGCAAACCGGCGACGGCGGCGGGCGCTGAGGCGTTGTGCTCCTCGCGGACGCGTCAGACGCGCATTGGCTTGCTCCTCGCGGACCTTGTCGGACTTGGCGGCTCCTTCCCTGGTCGTGGCGCTGGCCGGGCGCGACTCGCTGCCACCGTGGGGCTTGGGAGGCGGGGACCGGCGGCAAGATGGCGTGGGGCTTGGGAGGGAGGAGAGCGGCGCGGGGCCATGGCATGCTGGGCGGCCGAGGCCGTGGCCATGTGGTCGAAGCGGAGACGGCGGCTCATGGGCGCGCTGGAGGAGCCGGCCGGGTCGCAGGCGCGAGGCTGCAGAGCGGGGCGGTGGCGACCAGAGCCGGTCGGTGGCGAGAGTTGATCGATGACGAGCTGAGCAGAGCACGCGCGCTTGGACGGTGGGAGGGGGAGGCAACGACTCGATATCATTCTACCCCCAGCCTAAAAATTATCGCCGGTAGCCTCTAAGTGGCGAAAAAGATGCCTCCTGGGAAGCTCAACGGCTGGAGATGCTCTAACAGGGTTAAATAGATTTTGGATTATAACTGTGTTGCAATGCTGATATTGTGTTACTCGTCAAATAACATAGAAAAATCATTGAAGTATATATACACAACGCCCTTTCACCCATATGAGCCACAATACTTCATAATTTCTGGACCACTTGACTGTCGATATTAGTCAAACGTTATGGTGTGAATAAAGCTTTACACCCTTGAAAAAAGTTACTTATGTTCTTCTTCTTCATAAAAAAGGTTATACTTATGTTCTCGCCCATTAAAATTGTCGTTCTAATTTCAATTCGCCTAGCAATCAAGTGATACATGCATTTTTACATTACAATTTTATGAAGATAAATGGCTCGATTAACATTGTGTATCAAGCCATTTTTGCTACATCTTGGGCGCGTTTGGTTACCTGCACCATTTTTGCCACTTTGCATCCCAGTTGGGCCCTGACTGAGCATATGCAGGCTAAAAACCAACACATACACTTGTTTGGTTGCATGCATCCCCTCTATCATGCATGTGCCCAAACCCAAGGCTTGTTGTTTGGTTGCCGACTTGTTTGAGGGGAACCACAAGTCCGGTTGTTTGGTGACATCCAGGACAATTGTGTTGTAACCTCCTTCACGATGTGGTGAGGTTACCAAAGGCACGCATGAACTACTAAGAACTAAACTAGGAGCAACAGAACAATCTTAGGCACAAACACAAGTCTTAACCACGCATCACAAGTTTTAAACAAACATAGTACGACAAGTCTTAAATGAAACACAAGTCTGAAACCAAGGACCAACAAGGAACGGGCAACAGGAGCTCACGCGGTGACGGCGAAGGCGTTGTCGTGCTCCTTGCACTTGGTGACCACCTCCACGCCCTCGACGATCATCTTCATGGTGTCGGGGTCAGCAGCTTGAACGTTAGCATGTACCGATCATGATCTGGTGAACGGCGGCGAAAGTGGCCCAACCCTGATCAGGGGTGACCCTGCCGTTGATCACCCTCACTGTCACTCTCCATGCACACTCGATGTTTGTCCTGAGCTTGAACTCTGTAGGGATGGCGAGGAAGTGCTTCGTGAAGTCCAGAAGCAATGGCAGACTCTCTAGCTTTGGAGCAAGGATAATCTTGCAGAAGTGGTCTGGTCCTAACTCTTGATGGTAGTGGCCATAGTTTCTCCTACACCGGCACTTTCACCAATGGCGGCACGACCTCCTTGCCCTACCCCAATGGTGGCACGACCTCCTTGCCCTTGTCCATCTGCATAATGAATAGCACGTAGTTCAATGGTCAGCATTCATTCATATCGGTCTAACGCTCCTATATTAACCTACCCTACTAACCCAGCAGTGCACTCAAACCCCCTCTGTTTCACCACCTCTCCTCTTCCACCAAACTCTCTGTTTCACCACCTCTCCCTCGCCATGAACTCGAACTCCACCCCCAACCCTTTCTCTTGGGGCTTTGGATGGAGGGCCTTCTTCCTTGGATTCTCACTCGGTGACCGCAAGAAGTTCGAGCACACCTTGGTGTGCTCGAACTTCAGCAACATCGATGACATGCACAAGGAGGTCGATGATGTGATGAAGAAGGCTACGTTGAACGAGCTGAAGACACTGATTCCGTAGCCAGCCAAGGGCGCGATGGTAGTGGACATCCCGCGCTGGGCCATGAATCTGGCAGACTCCGGTGGCGCTAGACAGCGGGCAAGATGGGCCAAGTACATTCAGTACAAGGCGCCTCAAGACCAGTGTCGTGGCGTACTGGAGTAGCACGTTCGGGTCGCCGAAGGCCGACAACAACGAGGTGCAGATGCTGCCCAGGGCACCGGCGGTAGGTGACCGTGCAAGACCCATTGTTCTTGACGAAGACGATGAGGACGAAGATGGTGAGGAAGAAAATAAGATGGCTACGCCCCCCGACGCGACTCTGTGGTCGCCGCGGCTAGACAAGAAAGTTTGTACCCCAATCCCCGCCCCTGATGTAATCGAAAAATGACCTATGAACCCTAGTAGCCATCGATGCAGAATCAATTGATGGCAATCCTCCACCCCCGATGTGTTCAGTCCCCCTCCTCGACTCTTCAATCGCGTGCTCTAATTAATCTAGCCCGAGTCAAAAGCAGCAAATGTACAGAGAGAACGAGGTCTTACCGCCATGGCCGATGCGCTTCGGTGGAGGTTTGTAGTCACTCTGGTGGTTGCCGCCACCGTCATGGATCAATTCACACTAGAGCTCAGGTGTTCGTCGTCGTCTCCGCCGCCGGTGTGAAGGGGGAAGAGGGAAGGGGGCGGTGAGGAAGGAAGGCGAGGGTAATTTATGATGTCGCGTTTAGAAATAACGCGACGTCTCGGGATCGCACCCACGCATGCAACCGCCCACGCCCACGTGCCTAGGGTTGCACCACGCGGGCATGGCTTCACAAAAACAGCCGTTTTGATTGTTCCTCTGGATGCAGGTCCAGAGGTGCTTTATGTTGGGGAACATAGTAATTTCAAAAAATTTCCTACGCACACGCAAGATCATGGTGATGGCATAGCAACGAGAGGGGAGAGTGTTGTCCGCGTACCCTCGTAGACCGTAAGCGGAAGCGTTATGACAACGCTGTTGATGTAGTCGACGTCTTCACGATCCGACCGATCCAAGCACCGAACGACGGCACCTCCGAAGTTCAAAGACACGCTCAGCTCGATGACGATCCCGGGCTCCGATCCAAAGAAAGCCGGGGATGAGTTCCACAAGACGACGGCGTGGTGACGATGATGATGTTCTATCGCGCAGGCTTCGCCTAAACTCCGCGACGATATGACCGAGGTGGAATATGGTGGAGGGGGGCACCGCACACGGCTAAGGAACAATCCGTAGATCAACTTGTGTCTATGGGGTGCCCCCCGCCCCCGTATATAAAGGAGCAAGGGGGGAGGCCGGCTGGCCCAAGGGGGGCGCGCCAGGAGGAGGAGTCCTCCTCCTAGTAGAGTAGGACTCCCCTTTCCTACTCCTACTAGGAGGGAGAAGGAAAGGAGAGGGGAAGGAAAGAGAGGCGCTGCCCCCTCCTAGTCCATTCGGACCGAGGAGGAGAGGCGCGGCCCACCCCGGCCGCCCTCTCTCTTCCCACTAAGGCCCATTACTCTCCGGGGTTCCGGTAACCCTCTCGGCACTCGTTTTCTCCAAATCACCGGAACACTTCGGTGTCGAATATAGTCGTCAATACATCAATCTTTATGTCTCGACCATTTCGAGACTCCTCGTCATGTCCGTGGTCACATCCGGACTCGAACAAACTTAGGTACATCAAAACTTATAAACTCATAATAAAACTGTCATCGTAATGTTAGCGTGCGGACCCTACGGGTTCGAGAACTATGTAGACATGACCTAGAACTATTCTCGATCAATAACCAATAGCGGAACACGGATGCCCATATTGGTTCCTATATATTCTCGAAGATCTTTATCGGTCAAACCGCATAACAACATACGTTGTTCCTTTGTCATCGGTATGTTACTTGCCCGAGATTTGATCGTCGGTATCCAATACCTAGTTCAATCTCGTTACCGGCAAGTCTCTTTACTCGTTACGTAATGCATCATCCCGTAACCAACTCATTGGTCACATTGCTTGCAAGGCTTATAGTGATGTGTATTACCGAGAGGGCCCAGAGATACCTCTCCGACAATCGGAGTGACAAAACCTAATCTCGAAATACGCCAACTCAACATGTACCTCCGAAGACACCTGTAGTACTCCTTTATAATCACCCAGTTACGTTGTGGCGTTTGGTAGTACCCAAAGTGTTCCTCCGGTAAACGGGAGTTGCATAATTCTCATAGTTACAGGAACATGTATAAGTCATGAAGAAAGCAATAGCAATATACTAAACGATCAAATGCTAGGCTAACGGAATGGGTCATGTCAATCACATCATTCTTCTAATGATGTGATCCCATTAATCAAATGACAACATATGTCTATGGTTAGGAAACATAATCATCTTTGATTAATGAGCTAGTCTAGTAGAGGCTACTAGTGACGTTATGTTTGTCTATATATTCACACATGTATCATGTTTCCGGTTAATACAGTTCTAGCATGAATAATAAACATTTATCATGATATGAGGAAATAAATAATAACTTTATTATTGCCTCTAGGGCATATTTCCTTCAGTCTCCCACTTGCACTAGAGTCAATAATCTAGATTACATAGTAATGATTCTAACACCCATGGAGTCTTGGTGTTGGTCATGTTTTGCTCGTGAGAGAGGCTTGGTCAACGGGTCTGCAACATTCAGATCCGTATGTATCTTGCAAATCTCTATGTCTCCCACTTGGACTTGATCCCGAATGGAATTGAAGCGTCTCTTGATGTGCTTGGTCCTCTTGTGAAATCTGGATTTCTTTGCCAAGGCAATTGCACCGGTATTGTCACAGAAGATCTTCATTGGTCCCGATGCACTAGGTATGACACCTAGATCGGAAATGAACTCCTTCATCCAGACTCCTTCATTTGCTGCTTCAGAAGCAGCTATGTACTCCGCTTCACATGTAGATCCCGCCACGACGCTTTGTTTAGAATCGCACCAACTTACAACTCCACCGCTTAATAAAAACACGATCCGGTTTGCGATTTAGAATCGTCGGATCGGTGTCAAAGCTTGCATCGACGTAACCATTTACGACTAGCTCTTTGTCACCTCCATATACGAGAAACATATCCTTAGTCCTTTTCGGTATTTCAGATTTTCTTGACCGTCGATGATCCACTCTGGATTACTTTGGTACCTTCTGCCAAGCTTATTGCTAAGCATACGTCGGTCGGTACACAATTGCATACATGATAGAGCCTATGGTGAAGCATAGAGAACATCTTTCATTTCTCTCTATCTTCTGCTGTGGTCGGGCATTGAGTTTGACTCAACTTCACACCTTGAAGCACGGGCAAGAACCCTTTCTTTGCTCGATCCATTTTGAACTTTTTCAAAATTTTATCAAGGTATGTGCTTTGTGAAAGTCCTATCAAGCGCCTTGATCTATCTCTATAGATCTTGATGCCCAATATGTAAGTAGCTTCACCGAGGTCTTTCATTGAAAAACTTTTATTCAAGTATCCCTTTATGCTATCCAGAAATTCTATATCATTTCCAATTAATAATATGTCATCTACATATAATATCGTAAATGCTACTGAGCTCCCACTCACTTTCTTATAAATACAAAGCTTCTCCAAAAGTCAGTATAAAACCATATGCTTTGATCACACTATCAAAGCGTTTATTCCAACTCCGAGATGCTTGCACCAGTCCATAAATGGATCGCTGGAGCTTGCACACTTCGTTAGCACCTTTTGGATCAACAAAACCTTCTGGCTGCATCATATACAACTCTTCTTCCAGAAATCCATTCAAGAATGCAGTTTTGACATCCATTTGCCAAATTTCATAATCATGAAATGCAGCAATAGCTAACATGATTCGGACAGACTTAAGCATCGCTACGGGTGAGAAAGTCTCATCGTAGTCAACCCCTTGAACTTGTCGAAAACCTTTCGCAACAAGTCGAGCTTTATAGACGATTACATTACCATCGTCGTCGGTCTTCTTCTTAAAGATCCATTTATTCTAAATGGCTTGCCAATCATCGGGCAAGTCAACCAAAGTCCATACTTTGTTTTCATACATGGATCCCATCTCAGATTTCATGGCTTCTAGCCATTTTGCGGAATCTGGGCTCATCATTGCTTCCTCATAGTTCGTAGGTTCGTCATGGTCAAGTAACATGACTTCCAGAATAGGATTACCGTACCACTCTGGTGTGGATCTTACTCTGGTAGACCTATGAGGTTCAGTAGAAACTTGATCTGAAGTTTCATGATCAATATCATTAGCTTCCTCACTAATTGGTGTAGTTGTCACAGGAACCGATTCTTGTGATGAATTACTTTCCAATAAGGGAGTAGATACAGTTATATCATCAAGTTCTACTTTCCTCCCACTCACTTCTTTCGAGAGAAACTTCTTCTCTAGAAAGGATTCGATTTTAGCAACAAAAATCTTGCCCTCAGATCTATGATAGAAGGTATACCCAATAGTTTCTTTTGGGTATCCTATGAAGACACATTTCTCCGATTTGGGTTCGAGCTTATCTGGTTGAAGTTTCTTCACATAAGCATCGCAGCCCCAAACTTTAAGAAACGACAACTTTGGTTTCTTGCCAAACCACAGTTCATAAGGCGTCGTCTCAACGGATTTTGATGGTGCCCTATTTAACGTGAATGCGACCGTCTCTAAAGCATAACCCCAAAACGATAGCGGTAAATCAGTAAGAGACATCATAGATCGCACCATATCTACTAAAGTATGATTACGACATTCGGACACACCATTTCGTTGTGGTGTTCCGGGTGGCGTGAGTTGCGAAACTATTCCGCATTGTTTCAAGTGTAGACCAAACTCGTAACTCAAATATTCTCCTCCACGATCAGATCGTAGAAACTTTATTTTCTTGTTATGATGATTTTCCACTTCACTCTGAAATTCTTTGAACTTTTCAAATGTTTCAGACTTGTGTTTCATTAAGTAGATATACCCATATCTGCTCAAATCATCTGTGAAGGTGAGAAAATAACGATACCCGCCGCGAGCCTCAACATTCATTGGACCACAAACATCAGTATGTATGATTTCCAACAAATCAGTTGCTCGCTCCATAGTTCCGGAGAACGGAGTTTTAGTCATCTTGCCCATGAGGCACGGTTCGCAAGTACCAAGTGATTCATAATCAAGTGATTCCAAAAGCCCATCAAGATGGAGTTTCTTCATGTGCTTTACAATCGATATGACCTAAACGGCAGTGCCACAAATAAGTTGCACTATCATTATCAACTCTGCATCTTTTGGTTTCAACACTATGAATATGTGTATCACTACTATCGAGATTTAATAAAAATAGACCACTCTTCAAGGGTGCATGACCATAAAGATATTACTCATATAAATAGAATAACCATTATTCTCTGATTTAAATGAATAACCGTCTCGCATCAAACAAGATCCAGATATAATGTTCATGCTCAACGCTGGCACCAAATAACAATTATTTAGGTCTAAAACTAATCCCGATGGTAGATGTAGAGGTAGCGTGCCAACCGCGATCACATCGACTTTGGAACCATTTCCCACGCGCATCGTGTAACGCCCCGGATTCGATGCGCTAGGTGTCCGCTAGTTATTCGCCTTCATTGCCATGTCATCTGCTTGCGTGTTGCATTTTGCCATGTCATCATATGCATTTCATATCATGTCATCATGTGCATCTCCTTTTGCATACGCGTTCATCTCATGCATCCGAGCATTTTCCCCGTTGTCCGTTTTGCAATCCGGCACTCCTATGTCCTCCGGCGCCCCCCTTTTGCCTCTTTTTGTGTGTGGGTGTTAAACTTTCTCGGAATGGACCGAGGTTTGCCAAGCGGCCTTGGTATAGCACCGGTAGACCGCCTGTCAAGTTTCGCGCCATTTGGAGGTCGTTTGATACTCCAACGGTTAACCGGGTAACCGTAAAGGCCCCTTCTCTTTGCAGCCCAACACCCCTTCCAAAGTGGCCCAAAACCCAGCAAACTCCCCTCCATGCTCTCGATCGTTCGATCACGATCGCGTGGCCGAAAACCGCACCTCATTTGGACTCTCCTAGCTCCCTCTACCTATAAATAGGCCCTTCCCTTCCAAATTCGCGGTCTAACCCTAGTCTCCCCGCTCCCCTCGCGCCGCCGGACGAATCAGGCGCCGCCACGTGGGCAGCCCGCCCCACATCGCCGCTGACCCAGGCCCATGAGGCCGTCTGCAGGGCCCCATGCCCGTTCGCCGCCGCCGCCGCCTGCCTCCGTCGCCGCCGCGCCGGCGCCGCCCGCCGCCGAGCCCTTCGCCTCGCTGCTGCTGCTGCTCGCCCGCCGAAGCTTCTCTCCGCTGCGGCGGCAGTGCCGCTGCCGCCTCCGCCGGCGACCGCCGTCGCTTCGCCTCCACCGTCGCCGCCGGCGCCTCCACGCTGTTCAGGCCATCCGCGGCCGCCCGCCCTCCACCCGCTGCCGCCGCAGTGCGCGCCGCCAGCTTCGCCGCCCTTGCGCGGATCCGGCGAGTCACCGCTCGGATCCGGCCGGCCCCGCCTCCTCCGGCGTCCCCGACCCCCTCCGGCGCCTCCCCGGACCTCCCCGGCCACCTCCGGCCGATCTCCGGCGAGATCCGCCGCCGCCTCAAAAACCGTGCCGCGGTCAACCCTAGTCGTGAGGTGATTATTCTGCTAAGTCCCTGAAGATTTTGACATTATCATGCCATGTTCATCGCTTTGTATCTCTGCATCCGTAGCTCCGTTTCGTGCGTGTAATATGTCAAATTGTTCATCTCAACGAGTACTTCATTTCATTCCATTGCATCATTTTCATTTGAGCTCATCTTGATGCCGAAATTTGTTGGAGCAGTGCATGTTGATGTTAATCTTTAAACTGTTATAACTTGCTCATTTGTCATTTTGCCATGATTGATGTGTGCATCCTATGAGGTTGATGTCTTCATGTGTTTTGATCTATGCCATGCCATCTTTCCAGGGGTGTATGCCATGTATTTTTGTGATCAATATGGTGACTAGCACAAGCATGCAAACTAGGCTTCGTGATATTGCTGATTTTAGTCCCTGTTCTGCTATTATTTTGATGCCATGTAAACTTGTTGCTACAGAGAGATCCATGCATATTTTGAGATACTTCAGTAAGGGTGTTTTGAACATATGGTTATTTTCTATCCATTCACGCCCTCGTTTGCAATTATGGAGTAGCCTAGTATGTCATTTGAGTGCTCTACTTTTGCTTCAAAATGTTTCCTGGCAGATTGTTTACATGTTATTCAATTTGGCCAAGGTTGCTATATTTGATCCTTGCATGATATGGACTTGTTCTTGCCTTGGTTGGTTTCACAAACATGTCTTCTTGATGATGCTATGCTTATCTTGTCATGCAATGACTTGTGGAGAGTGAATCGAGCTTGTTAAGAAGTGTACTTGCTGTTGCTGTTTTGCTAGGCTGAATCTGTTATTTTGTGATGCTATATAAACATGTTGCTACTAATCATTCTATGCATAATCTGGAGATGCTCTATAAACATGTTTTGATCTACATGTTATGCCCTATCCATCCATGCCCCTGGTTGCATTTATAGCTTGCTGTAGATTGTTCATATCTTGCTCCAAAGTTGCTTGATAATGTTGCTATCAGCCTGTTAACATTAAGTTCCATGTTTCCATGATTGTTTGCTAGTGATCCATGCACCCTATGACCTTTGTCTTGCCATGCTTCGCTTCATAAACATGTCTTCTTACTGTTGGTTGCCTTGCCATGCCATGTATTGCTCTGTAGTGAGTGGTTCAAGCTCACCAACATGCCTACTTATTGTTGTTCCTGCCATGTTTGAATCTGTAATATAACTTGCCATGTTTACATGGGTGCCATCTTATCTTCTGATCCTTTTTTGCTCATGGTCAGTAAGGGACTTTTGATGTATGCATTTAGTAGATTCATGCCATGCCTTTGTTTGCCATGATATATTCCTGTAGCATGTTGTTTGATAGCTCTAAACATTGCAACCTGATGTTATTTCTGCTAAAGTCTGAAACTGTTATTATTTGCAATCTTACCATGTCCTTTTGAGCATGTTCTAGTTGTTTCTGGAGATAGCTCAGTGTTCAAGTTTTGTTATGCTTTACCTGTACTTCATGCCCATGCCTTTTGTTATTATGTTGGGGTGCTGTAGCATGTTGTTTTGATGCTTGCAATATGCCTAGTTGCTGTTATGGACAGATTGTTGCTATAACTTGTATATTGTATGAGTTGAACCGTTGCTCCGTTTTGAGTGTGCTCTATATGAAACTTGCTTGATTTTGCATGTTGTTTCATATTATCATGTTGCATCCTTGTTTTGGTGTGTTTGCTTGATGTTTGCATGCATTTTGCATCAATGCCATGTTTAACTTGTTTTGCTCATATCTTCTAGGCTGTAGCTCCGAATCTAATGAACTTTATATGTAACTTGACTAGAATCTCGTGTAGATCATCTTGGTGCATCTTAACTTGCTGTTTAACAACTTGAACATAATGCTTATTCAGTTCTGGACCAATTTCGAAATTTGCATATGAGGACTTACCGGAATTGTTATATGTTGTTTCCGGCCTCATTTAAACTTGCCTTGATGTGTTGTTCTTGTTTGCATCATCTCTTGCCATGAGTAGCTTCATGTAGCCTTTTCATGCGTCATGCTTGTTGTGCATCATGCCTTGTTCATGTGTGGTGTGTTTACCTATGTTGTGTGCTTCTTCTTGTTAGTTCCTGTTTCGTTGCGATCGTGAGGATTCGTTCGTCTACGATTGGTTCGGCTTCATCCGTTTGTCTTCTTCATGGACTCGTTCTTCTTCCTTGCGGGATTTCAGGCAAGTGACCGCTACCCTGGATCTCACTACTATCATTGCTATGCTAGTTGCTTCATTCTATCGCTATGCTGCGCTACCTATTACCTGTTTATCAAGCCATCCCATATTGCCATGAACCTCTAACCTTTGACACCTTTCCTATGCAAACCGTTGTTTGGCTATGTTACCGCTTTGCTCAGCCCCTCTTATAGCGTTGCTAGTTGCATGTGAAGTTGAAGATTGCTCCATGGTGGATAGGGTTATGTTGGGATATCACAATATCTCTTATATTATTAATGCATCTATATATTTGGTAAAGGGTGGAAGGCTCGGCCTTATGCCTGGTGTTTTGTTCCACTCTTGCCACCCTAGTTTCCGTCATACCGGTATTATGTTCCCGGATTTTGTGTTCCTTACGCGGTCGGGTGATTTATGGGACCCCCCTGACAGTTCGCTTTGAATAAAACTTGTCCAGCAAGGCCCAACCTTGGTTTTACCATTTGCCTCACCACCACCTACTTTTCCCTTGGGAGTCGCTCTCTCGAGGGTCATCTTTATTTTAGTCCCCCCGGGCCAATGCTTGTCTAAGTGTTGGTCCAAACCAAGTGATGTCCGGCGCCCCCTGGGCAACCAGGGTCTATGCCAACCCGTCGTCTTGCTCATCCGGTGTGCCCTGAGAACGAGATATGTGCAGCTCCTATCGGGATTGTCGGCGCATCGGGCGGCTTTGCTGGTCTTGTTTTACCATTGTTGAAATGTCTTGTAAACCGGGATTCCGAGACTGATCGGGTCTTCCAGGGAGAAGGTCTATTCCTTCGTTGATCGCGAGAGCTTGTCATGGGCTAAGTTGGGACACCCCTGCAGGGTTTAAACTTTCGAGAGCCATGCCCGCGGTTATGTGGCAGATGGGAATTTGTTAATGTCCGGTTGTAGATAACTTGACACTTGATCCGAATTAAAATGCATCAACCGCGTGTGTAGCCGTCATGGTCTCTTCTCGGCGGAGTCCGGGAAGTGAACACGGTTTCTGTGTTATGATTGACGTAAGTAGGTGTTCAGGATCACCTCTTGATCATTGCTAGCTTCACGACCGTTCCTTTGCTTCTCTTCTCGCTCTCTTTTGCGTATGTTAGCCACCATATCATGCTTAGCCGCTGCTGCAACCTCACCACTTTACCCCTTCCTTTCCCATTAAGCTTTGCTAGTCTTGATACCCATGGTAATGGGATTCTTTGAGTCCTCGTGGCTCACTGATTACTACAACAACAGATTGCAGTACAGGTTATGAGATGATCTTGGCGTGAGAGCGATGTTTGCTTGTTTGGAGTTCTTCTTCTGCTTCTTCTTCGATCAGGGGATAGGTTCCAGGTCGGCGGCCTGGGCTAGCAGGGTGGATGTCGTTTGAGCTTCTGTTTGTGTCTCATCCGTAGTCGGATGTTGATCTTATGTAAGATGTATTGTTGTATTCATGTGGCATTGTATGCCTCTTGTATGTATCCCCGTCAATTTATGTAATGTTGATGTAATGATATCCACCTTGCAAAAGCGTTTCAATATGCGGTTCTATCCTTGGTGGGACCGTCGAGTCTCTTTAGGATAGTATCGCATATTGGGCGTGACACATCGTCACCTCGTCCTTAGCCAATCTTTGCTTAATCCGTAGTCCCTGTTTCGAGTTGCAAATATTAGCAACAGAACCAGTATCAAATACCCAGGTACTACTGCGAGCATTAGTAAGGTACACATCAATAACATGTATATCACATATACCTTTGTTCACTTTGCCATCCTTCTTATCGCCAAATACTTGGGGCAGTTCCGCTTCGATGTCGATCGCTTGCGGTAGAAGCATTCGATTTGAGCTTAGGTCCGGACTTGGGTTTCTTCTCTTGAGCAAAGACAACTTGTTTGCTGTTCTTCTTGAAGTTTCCTTCTTCTTCCCTTTGCCCTTTTCTTGAAACTGGTGGTCTTGTTAACCATCAACACTTGATGCTCCTTCTTGATTTCTACCTCATGCTTTTAGCATTGCGAAGAGCTCGGGAATAGTCTTGTTCATCCCTTGCATATTATAGTTCATCACGAAGCTCTTGTAGCTTGGTGGCGATGATTGAAGAATTACATCAATGACACTATCATCGTGAAGATTAACTCCGGTTGAATCAAGTGATTATTATACCCGACATTTTGAGTATGTGTTCACCGACGAACTATTCTCCTCCATCTTGCGGCTATAGAACTTATTGGAGACTTCATATCTCTCAATCGGGCATTTGCTTGAAATATTAACTTCAACTCTGGAACATCTCATATGCTCCATGACGTTCAAAACGTCGTTGAAGACCCGGTTCTAAGCCGTAAAGCATGGCACACTTGAACTATCGAGTAGTCATCACTTTGCTCGCAGACGTTCTTAACGTCGTCGGTTACATCAAGAAGCGAGTTCGCACCCAGCGGTGCTTCCGGGGCGTAACTTTTTGTGCAGCAATGAGGATAATCCTCGGGTTACATACCCGATCCGTGTAATTGCTACCATCATCTTTCAACTTTGCTTTCTCAAGGAGCGCATTAAAATTCAACGGAACAACAACACGAGCCATCTATCTACAAACAAACATAGACAAGCAAAATACTATCGGTACTAAGTTCATGATAAATTTAAGTTCAATTAATCATATTACTTAAGAACTCCCACTTAGGCAGACATCTCTCTAGTCATCTCGGTGATCACGTGATCCAAATCAACTAAACCATGTCCGATCATCACGTGAGATGGAGTAGTTTCAATGGTGAACATCACTATGTTGATCATATCTACTATATGATTCACGCTCGACCTTTCGGTCTCCGTGTTTCGAGGCCATATCTGTATATGCTAGGCTCGTCAAGCATGACCTACGTATTCCGCGTGTGCAACTATTTTGCACCCGTTGTATTTGAACGTAGAGCCTATCACACCCGATCATCACGTGGTTTCTCAGCACGAAGAACTTTCGCAAGGGTGCATACTCAGGGAGAACACTTCTTGATTATTAGTGAGAGATCATCTTAAATTGCTACCGTCAATCAAAGCAAGATAAGATGCATAAAGGATAAACATCACATGCAATCAATATAAGTGATATGATATGGCCATCATCATCTTGTGCTTGTGATCTCCATCTTCAAGCACCGTCGTGATCACCATAAATCACGGGCGCGGCATCTTGATCTCCATCGTAGCATCGTTGTTGTTACGCCATCTATTGCTTCTCGACTATCGCTACCGCTTAGTGATAAAGTAAAGCAATTACTGTAGCGTTGCATTTCATACAATAAGCGACAACCATATGGCTCCTACCGATTGCCGATAACCCGGTTACAAAACATGATCATCTCATACAATAAAATATAGCATCACGTCTTGACCATATCACATCACAACATGCCCCGCAAAAGCAAGTTAGACGTCCTCTACTTTGTTGTTGCAAATTTTACGTGGCTGCTACAGGCTTTAGCAAGAACCGTTCTTACCTACGCATCAAAACCACAACGATAGTTCGTCAAGTTGGTGCTGTTTTAACCTTCGCAAGGACCGGGCGTAGCCACACTCGATTCAGCTAAAGTGAGAGAGACAGACACCCGCCAGCCACCTTTAAGCACGAGTGCTCGTAACGGTGAAAACAGTCTCGCGTAAGCGTCTGGCGTAATGTCGGTCCGGGCCGCTTCATCTCACAATACCGCCCGAACCAAAGTATGACATCTTTGGTAAGCGGTATGACTTGTATCGCCCACAACTCACTTGTGTTCTACTCATGCATATAACATCAACGCATAAAACCTAGGCTCGGATGCCACTGTTGGGGAACGTAGTAATTTCAAAAAAATTCCTACGCACACGCAAGATCATGGTGATGGCATAGCAACGAGAGGGGAGAGTGTTATCCACGTACCCTCATAGACCGTAAGCGGAAGCGTTATGACAACGCGGTTGATGTAGTCGTACGTCTTCACGATCCGACCGATCCAAGCACTGAACGTACGGCACCTCCGAGTTCAGCACATGTTCAGCTCGATGACGATCCCTGGGCTCTGATCCAGCAAAGCTTCGGGGATGAGTTCCATCAGCACGACAGCGTGGTGACGATGATGATGTTCTACCGTCGCACGGCTTTGCCTAAACTCCGCGACGATGTGGCCGAGGTGGAATATGGTGGAGGGGGGCACCGCACACGGCTAAGGAACGATCCGTAGATCAACTTGTGTCTATGGGGTGCCCCCCCGCCCGCGTGTATAAAGGAGCAAGGGGGGAGGCCGGCCGGCCCAAGGGGGGCGCGCCAGGAGGAGGAGTCCTCCTCCTAGTAGGAGTAGGACTCCCCCTTTCCTACTCCTACTAGGAGGGGGAAGGAAGGGGGAGAGGGGGAAGGAAAGAAGGGGGGCGCCGCCCCCCCCTCCTAGTCCAATTCGGACCAGAGGGAGAGGGGGTGTGCGGCCCACCCTGGCCGCCCCTCTCTCTTCCCACTAAGGCCCATAAGGCCCATTACTCTCCCGGGGGGTTCCGGTAACCCCTCCGGCACTCCGGTTTTCTCCGAAATCACCCAAAACACTTCCGGTGTCCGAATATAGTCGTCCAATACATCAATCTTTATGTCTCGACCATTTCGAGACTCCTCGTCATGTCCGTGATCACATCCGGGACTCCGAACAAACTTCGGTACATCAAAACTTATAAACTCATAATAAAACAGTCATCGTAACGTTAAGCGTGCGGACCCTACGGGTTCGAGAACTATGTAGACATGACCTAGAACTATTCTCGGTCAATAACCAATAGCGGAACCTGGATGCCCATATTGGTTCCTACATATTCTACGAAGATCTTTATCGGTCAAACCGCATAACAACATACGTTGTTCCCTTTGTCATCGGAATGTTACTTGCCCGAGATTTGATCGTCGGTATCCAATACCTAATTCAATCTCGTTACCGGCAAGTCTCTTTACTCGTTACGTAATGCATCATCCCGTAACCAACTCATTTGTCACATTGCTTGCAAGGCTTATAGTGATGTGTATTACCGAGAGGGCCCAGAGATACCTCTCCGACAATCGGAGTGACAAAACCTAATCTCGAAATACGCCAACTCAACATGTACCTTCGGAGACACCTGTAGTACTCCTTTATAATCACCCAGTTACGTTGTGACATTTGGTAGTACCCAAAGTGTTCCTCCGGTAAACGGGAGTTGCATAATTCTCATAGTTACAGGAACATGTATAAGTCATGAAGAAAGCAATAGCAATATACTAAACGATCAAATGCTAGGTTAACGGAATGGGTCATGTCAATCAGATCATTCTTCTAATGATGTGATCCCATTAATCAAATGACAACACATGTCTATGGTTAGGAAACATAACCATCTTTGATTAATGAGCTAGTCTAGTAGAGGCATACTAGTGACGTTATGTTTGTCTATATATTCACACATGTATCATGTTTCCGGTTAATACAATTCTAGCATGAATAATAAACATTTATCATGATATGAGGAAATAAATAATAACTTTATTATTGGCTCTAGGGCATATTTCCTTCACTTTAATCTTCGTGTTATGCAGGCCCAACAGTGAAGGCAGTAACCAAACAGGCCATTTTCTTTCCGAGCGGGCCTGGCTGAGGTATATGCAGCCTACCAAATGTGCCCCTTGTCTATGTTTTTCTTGCATTTACATAACTGTGCCAGAGAGACCCCAAGCATTGTTTCGACTAGATTATTGAAGGATAACACGAAGAAATGGACAATTCCAAGAGTAGGAGAAGAATACGACAAAAAATTGCAAATATTGAAGGTAAAAGGAGCCACGGACCACGGCAACCCAGGTGGACCATGCAGCTACCTATGTAGCCATGTGGCTAGGCCATGTTGGACTCACGTACTTCCTCTATGACTGCCTTTTGAGGACACCCCACACTCACAGAGTCTTCAAGGATACTGCTAATTCTTCATGTATTTTCTTAATGGAGCGGCAGTCACCAGACAAACCTTATTTCTTTCCCACAGGGTTGATCTTGCCAAATTCGGTGCCTCAGACCAAGAGAATTCGTCGTTATCTCATGACCAACACCAAGGGAACAAGGGAAGCATCTTCATTCACACCATTTCACTCTACAACATATTTATTTCCACCTCCATTGTAGCCCATGTGCAATTGGTGTAGACTATGTCACGTAATCTTGTAGTTGATGCCTTGTGTTTTATTGGTGTAAGATGTATATGTTCAGATTGCTATCTAGATCCATGTCCCTACACATACTTATGTACCATGTGACTTGTGAGTAGTTCATCACATTCTTAGGTACATGGGAGGAAGGTGTTATTAACTTTGATATGAAATTTGCAATCATGATTGATCTTTTCATTTTATGTTGTGTTGTAAATTTGTAGCGGTGATGTGCCACCATCAGCTACATGTGAAGGAAATATGCCCTAGAGGCAATAATAAAGTTATTATTTTATATTTCCTTATTCATGATAAAGATTTCATGATAAAGGTTTATTATTAATGCTAGAATTGTATTGATCGGAAACTTAAATACATGTGTGAATACATAAACAAACACCGTGTCCCTAGTAAGCCTCTACTAGACTAGCTCGTTGACCAAAGATGGTTAAGGTTTCCTAACCATGGACACGTGTTGTCATTTGATAACGGGATCACATCATTAGGAGAATGATCTGATGGACAAGACCCATCCGATAGCTTAGCATAATGATCGTCCAGTTTTATTTCTATTGCTTTCTTCATGTCAAAAACACATTCCTTGGACTATGAGATTATGCAACTCCCGGATACCGGAGGAATACCTTATGTGCTATCAAACGTCACAACGTAACTCGGTGATCATAAAGATGCTCTACAGGTATCTCCGAAGGTGTTTGTTGAGTTGGCATAAATCATGATTAGGATTTGTCACTTCGAGTATCGGAGAGATATCTCTGGGCCCTCTCGGTAATTGATACGTCTCCAACGTATCTATAATTTATGAAGCATTCATGCTATTTTATTATCTGTTTTGAATGTTTATGGGCTTTATTTTACACTTTTATATTACTTTTGGGACTAACCTATTAACCGGAGGCCCAGCCCATATTGCTGTTTTATTGCCTGTTTTAGTATTTCGAGGAAAAGGAATATCAAACGGAGTCCAAATGGAATGAAACATTCGGCAACGTGATTTTTCGGAAGAATATGATCCGGGAGACTTGGAGTTCACGTCGGAAGATCCTCGAGGAGGCCAGGAGATAGGGGGCACCCCCTACTGGGTGCGGCCCCCTGTCTCGTGGGCCCCTCGAGCACCTCCCGACTGACTTCTTTCGCCTATATAAGCCTACGTACCCTAAAAACATCAAATATCAAGATAGATTGGGAGTTCCACCGCCGTAAGCCTCTGTAGCACCAAAAACCTCCCGGGAGCCTGTTCCGGCACCCTGCCGGAGGGGGAACCCGTCACCGGTGGCCATCTTCATCATCCCGGCGCTATCCATGACGAGGAGGAAGTAGTTCACCCTCGGGGCTGAGGGTATGTACCAGTAGCTATGTGTTTGATCTATCTCTCTCTCTCTCTCTCTCTCTCTCTCTCTCTCTCGTGTTCTCTCTATGGCACGATCTTGATGTATCGCGAGCTTTGCTATTATAGTTGGATCTTATGATGTTTCTCCCCCTCTAATCTCTTGTGATGAATTGAGTTTCCATCTTGAAGTTATCTTATTGGTTTGAGTCTTTATTTGAGAACACTTGATGTATGTCTTGCCGTGTTTATCTGTGGTGACAATGGGATTTCACGTGCCACTTGATGTATGTTTTGGTGAACAACTTGCGAGTTTTGCCCATGAACCTATGCATAGGGGTTGGCACACGTTTTCTTGACTCTCCGGTAGAAACTTTGGGGCACTCTTTGAAGTACTTTGTGTTGGTTGGATGAATCTGAGATTGTGTGATGCATATCGTATAATCATGTCCACGGATACTTGAGGTGACAATGGAGTGTCTAGGTGACATTAGGGTTTTGGTTGATTTGTGTATTAAGGTGTTATTCTAGTACGAACTCTTGAATAGATTGATCCGAAAGAATAACTTTGAGGTGGTTTCGTACCCTACCATAATCTCTACATTTCTTCTTTGCTATTAGTGGCTTTGGAGTGACTCTTCGTTGCATGTTGAGGGATTGTTATATGATCTATCTATGTTATTATTGTTGAGAGAACTTGCACTAGTGAAAGTATGAAGCCTAGGCCTTGTTTCCTATCATTGCAATACCGTTTACGCTCACTTTTATCATTAGTTACCTTGCTGTTTTTATATTTTAAGATTACAAAAACCTATATCTACGATCCATATTGCACTTGTATCACCATCTCTTCGCCGAACTAGTGCACATATACAATTTACCATTGTATTGGGTGTGTTGGGGACACAAGAGACTCTTTGTTATTTGGTTGCAGGGTTGTTTGAGAGAGACCATCTTCATCCTATGCCTCCCACGGATTGATAAACCTTAGGTCATCCACTTGAGGGAAATTTGCTACTGTCCTACAAACCTGTGCACTTGCAGGCCCAACAACGTCTACAAGAAGAAGGTTGTGTAGTAGACATCAGTAATACACATAATAAGCTTGCAAGCAAATGACTAAGGAGTTAGTTACGAGGTGATGTATTACGGAATGAGTAAAGAGACTTGCCGGTAACGAGATTGAACTAGGTATATAGATACTGACGATCGAATCTCGGGCAAGTAACATACCGATGGACAAAAGGAATTACGTATGTTGTCATAACAGTTTGAACGATAAATATCTTCGTAGAATTTGTAGGAGCCAATATGGGCATCTAGGTTTCGCTGTTGGTTATTGGCCGGAGAGGTGTCTCGGTCATGTCTACATAGTTCTCGAACCCGTAGGGTCCGCACGCTTTACATTCAATCACGATATAATATTATATGAGTTATGTGATTTGGTGACCGAATGTTGTTCGGAGTCCCGGATGAGATCACGGATAAGACGAGGAGTCTCGAAATGGTCGAGAGGTAAAGATTGATATATAGGACGATGGTATTCGGACGTCGGAAGTGTTGCAGGGCTTATCGGGTACTTATTGGGTCACTGAAAGGGGTTCTGGGCACCCCCAACAAAAGATGTGGGCCTTATGGGCCAAGAGGGGAAATTGTTAGAGTACGTAATGGCCTAATGGGCCTGGGCTGGTGGTATAGCCTATTAGTCTTAGGGTTAATTATAGATAAGGGTCGCTTGCTTGGGAGTCAAGTAAACCTCTTTATATAAGGAGAGGAGATGTATCAATCTAATCAAGCAAGAAGCAATCATATTTGCTCGGCTTCCTTAGGGAGCCGGGAGACCTAATCCTAGACGACCTGCTCTCTCTCTCGCGTGCGCAAGCAACTACGGTGCCCCAGCGCCGGCGACCACACCTTCCTCCACGCCATCCCTCCTTCCACCCCTACAACCTAAGACCACGGCCTGGTAGAGATTCGGTTCATACCAATTTGGTATCAGCTTTCCTGGGTTCGATCATGTCCAGCCCTCCACCGAGTTCTTCCCACCTGCCGCCGTTGCATACCTACCCGCCACCACCAGCGTCTTCGTCGGTGCTGCTTCCCCACACGGCAGGTGCGCCGGCACTGGGTGTGCTAGTGTCCTCAGGGGTGATTGCACCCTCTGCCCCGGCGTCGTCCGCCCTTGTCCTCACCCCGGAGCAGATGATAGCCGCAATCCTGGAATTACGGCAGGCTGTGGCGGGCATCAGGGCCTTCCTCTTCGGGCCCTATGCGCCCTAGCCGCATCCCCAGCAGCCACCTCCTCCTCCGTTGTCGCCCTCGGCCGCGACTACGGTGCTGGTCATCTCGTACCAGTATGGGATGCCCTACGACGGGACTGCGACAGCCTCGTTCCCATCAGCGCCGCCGTCGTCCCAGGGTGTCCCCATCCAGCAGATCAAGTTTCCGCCGTCGCCGTCACTGCTTCCGACTTGGATCGCTACCCCTCACATGTCGGCGATGGTGAGGCTGCAGGCTGCTGCACGGGGCCTCCTAGCGCATTGGCGTGTGCGGGAGATGTGTGGTCTGCAGCTGCAGCTCCTCCAAGTTGCGCTTCACTGCGTAAAGGACCTCGATCTCGTCTGCTGCATCGAGGATCTTGGGCATGCGATTTCCCCCATGGGCGGCGGGCATGTTGTTTTCCCCGCAGGCAGTGGCCTCGACGTCTGCGACATCGGTCATAGGGGGCCCTCCTCTTCATTCTCCATCGAAAGCCCTCCACTCTTCTCTGTGCGGTGTAGACCAATAGCCCTCCCGTGGGGAGAAGGCATGGTGTCACCGACAGGAGTGCATCGCGTAGCACCACTTCATTCCGCTACCGATCGCCGCGAGGGCGCCTCTGCTGGTCGCTCTTGCGACCACTTCCAGGTGACCATACACATGCACTCCTTTTGTCCAGATGGTGTCCATGGTATCCAGGTGGCTGTACACGTGCACGTCCGACATGCAGATGGTGTCCACTTTATGTTCAGGGGTCCAAAATAAAGCGTCCCAGTCCATTTCAGGTTGAGAGTAATAAAACAAGCCGAGATGTAAAAGGCTTGTTTTAGGTGTTAGGTTTGTGTTGCGTCGAGTCATGGTTATCAGTTGGTTAGGTTGCAGCTCGAGGACAAGTTGCATGTCCAGATGGGATGTGGTGTTAGAGTACGTAATGGCCTAATGGGCCTGGGCTGGCGGTATAGCCCGTTAGTCTCAGGGTTAATTAGAGATAAGGGTCGCTTTCTTGGGAGTCAAGTAAACCTCTCTATATAAGGAGAGGGGATGTATCAATCTAATCAAGGAAGAAGCAATCATATTTGCTCAGCTTCCTTAGGGAGCCAGGAGACCTAACCCTAGCCGCCCTGCTCTCTCTCTCTCGCGCGCGCAAGCAACGACGATGCCCCAGCACCGACGACCACGCCATCCCTTCGTCCACCCCTACAACCTAAGACCACATCCAGGTAGGGATCCGGTTCATACCAGAAACACACCAACCACAAGGGGCTGGTGCCTGATACGTCTCCAACGTATCTACTTTTCCAAACACTTTTGCCCTTATTTTGGACTCTAACTTGCATGATTTGAATGAAACTAACCCGGACTGATGTTGTTTTCAGCAGAACTGCCATGATGTTGTTTATTGTGCAGAAAACAAAAGTTCTCGGAATGACCTAAAAATCCACGGAGATAAGTTTTGGAAAATATAAAAAAATACTGGCGAAAGAATCAAGGTCAGGAGGCCCACACCCTGTCCACGAGGGCGTGCCCCCTGTCTCGTGGCCCCCCTGGAGCTCCACCGACGTCAACTCCAACTCCATATATTCCGTTTCACGCAGAAAAAATTTAGAGAGAAAGTTTCATCGCGTTTTACGATACAGAGCCGCCGCCAAGCCCTAATCTCGAGGGCCTCTGGAGTCCGTTCAGGGCTCCGGAGAGGGGGATTCGTCGCCGTCGTCATCATCAACCATCTTCCATCACCAATTTCATGATGCTCACCGCCGTGCGTGAGTAATTCCATCGTAGGCTTGCTGGACGGTGACGGGTTGGATGAGATTTACCATGTAATCAAGTTAGTTTTGTTAGGATTTGATCCCTAGTATCCACTATGTTCTGAGATTGATGTTGCTATGACTTTGCTATGCTTAATGCTTGTCACTAAGGCCCGAGTGCCATGATTTCAGATCTGAACCTATTATGTTTTTATGAATATATGTGTGTTCTTGATCCTATCTTGCAAGTCTATATTAACCTATTATGTGTTATGATCCGACAACCCCGAAGTGATAATGATCGGGATACTTCTCGGTGATGACCATAGTTTGAGGAGTTCATGTATTCACTATGTGCTAATTCTTTGTTCCGGTTCTCTATTAAAAGGAGGCCTTAATATACCTTAGTTTCCACTAGGACCCCGCTGCCACGGGAGGGTAGGACAAAAGATGTCATGCAAGTTCTTTTCCATAAGCACGTATGACTATATTCAGAATACATGCCTACATTGCATTGATGAATTGGAGCTAGTTTTGTGTCACCCTATGTTATAGCTATTACATGAGGAATCGCATCTGACATAATTATCCATCACTGATCCAATGCCTACGAGCTTTTCAAATATTGTGCTTTGCTTATTTACTTTTCCGTTACTCTTTGTTACAACTACTACAAAACTATTATCTTTACTTTTGCCATGTTACCTTTATTATCATACTACTTTGCTACTAAATACTTTGTCTGCAGATACTAAGTTATCCGGTGTGGTTGAATTGACAACTCAATTGCTAATACTTAAGAATATTCTTTGGCTCCCTTACGTCGAATCAATAAATTTGGGTTGAATACTCTACCCTCGAAAAGCATTGCGATCCCTACACTTGTGGGTTATCAAGACTAATTTCGGCGCCGTTGCCAGGGACCATAGCTCTATTCTTTGAGTCACTTGGGATTTATATCTGTTGATCACTATGAAGAACTTGAAAGACGTGAAAACTACGATTTATCCCTCAACTATGATGGGAGGTAAGGAACTGCCATCTAGCTCTGCACTAGATTCTCCTTCTGTTTTGAGTAAGCTTGCGACACCTTAACCTGCTACTGCTATGAATTCTGATATGTCGCATGTTATTGATGATGCCACTTCTCCTATGCATGATACTTATGATGAAACTACTTCTGTGTGTGATACTACTTTGCCATTAGGTGAATTTCTTGATGAACAACTTGCTAAGGTTAGAGAGAATGAAATTATTGAACATGCTATTATTGATGATAGTGATGATGAAAGTTATCCCCTTGATTATGAATTACCTGTTGTTCCTGAGGGTTATGTTATGAATGAGGAAGCTGCTAGGGCTATTTTTGCTTGCAAGGATAGATATGATCTTAAGAAGTTATTAGCTAAATGGAAGCAGCAATCTCTTAATGCTAGAATGAAACCTGACCCTGCTTTTGCTACTTCACCTATCTGTGTCACTGATAAGGATTATGAGTTCTTTGTTGATCCTGAAATTATTACTTTAGTTGAATCTGATCCTTTTTATGGCCTTGAATCTAAAACTGTTGTGGCACATCTTACCAAGCTGAATGATATAGCCACCCTGTTTACTAATGATGAGAAGTCTCGCTATTATTATATCCTTAAGATATTTCCGTTCTCATTAAAGGGTGATGCTAAGAATTGGTTCAATTCTCTTGATCCTGGTTGTGTGCGTAGTCCCCAGGATATGATTTATTACTTCTCTGCTAAATATTTTCTTGCTCATAAGAAACAAGCTGCCTTGCAGGAAATATATAATTTTGTGCAAATTGAAGAAGAGAGTCTCCCACAAGCTTGGGGGAGTATTCTCCGATTACTTAATGCTTTGCCTGATCATCCTCTTAAGAAAAATGAAATACTTGATATCTTTTATAATGGACTAATCGATGCTTCCAAGGATTACTTGGATAGTTGTGCTGGTTGTGTTTTCAGGGAAAGAACAATTGACCAAGCTGAATTACTATTAAACAATATGTTGACTAGTGAAAATAATCGGACTCTTCCTGAGCCAATTCCAGAGGAAATCCCTGAGCCAATTGAGCCAACTCCTGAACCTATTCATAAAGTTGAAATTCCTTCTACTAAATTTCATAGCCCATGCTTAGATGAATTTGATGACTTTATGGCTAGGCAAGAAAGTTTTAATGCTTATGTTGGTAGAGAATTAAAGAATAATGCTTTCGAGATAGGATGCTTGAGTGATTATATGGCTAGAGTTAAGGGTGAACTTAAACTCATTAGCAAATATGCTTCTATGGTTACCACTCAAGCTGAGCAGGTACTTAAAGCTCAAAATGATTTGCTTGATGAATTAAATAATAAATATGATTTTGCTGTTAGAGTGGCTACTAGAACTGGTAGAATGACTCAGGAACCTTTGTATCCTGAAGGCCACCCTAAGAGAATCGAGCAAGATTCTCAGAGAAATAATTTAGAGGCACCTAGTTCTTCTAAGAAGAAGAAAAAGAAAAAATGATAGGACTTTGCATGCTTCTAGTGAACCTGTTGTAGACACACCTGAGAATCCCAATGTTATTTTTATTTCTGATGTTGAAACACAATCAGGTGATGAACATGAACCTAGTGATAATGTTAATGATAATGTTCACGTTGATGCTCAACCTAGCAAAAATAATGATGTAGAGATTGAACTTGCTGTTGATCTTGATAACCCACAATCAAAGAATCAACGTTATGATAAGAGAGATTTTGTTGCTAGGAAGCACGGTAGAGAGAGAGAACCATGGGTTCAGAAACCCATGCCCTTTCCTCCTAAACCATCCAAGACAAAGGATGATGAGGATTTTGAACGCTTTGCTGAAATGATTAGACCCATCTTCTTATGTATGCACTTAACTGATATGCTTAAAGTAAATCCTTATTCTAAGTACATGAAGGATATCATTACGAATAAAAGAAAGATACCGGAAGCTGAAATTTCCACCATGCTTGCTAATGATACTTTTAAGGGTGGAATACCAAAGAAACTTGGAGATCCGGGGGTACCAACTATACCATGCTCCATTAAGAGGAATTATGTTAGAACTGCTTTATGTGATCTTGGAGTCGGTGTTAGTGTTATGCCTCTCTCTTTATATCGTAGACTTGAATTGAATAAGTTGACACCTACTGAAATATCTTTGCAAATGGCTGATAAATCAACTGCTATACCTGTCGGTATTTGCGAGGATGTGCCTGTTGTGGTTGCAAATGTCACTATCTTTACGGACTTTGTTATTCTTGATATTCCCGAGGACGATAGTATGTCGATTATCCTTGGTAGACCCTTTTTGAATACCGCAGGGGCTGTTATTGATTGCAACAAAGGTAATATCACTTTTCATGTTAATGGTAAGGAGCATACGGTACACATTCCGAGGAAACAACCTCAAGTTGATAGCATCAATTCTATTGGAAAAGTTCCAACTATCATTATTGGAGGTTTTGAATTTCCTCTTCCTACTGTCAAGAAAAAGTATGATATTCTTATTGTTGGGGATGTTCATATCCCCGTTGAGGTAACTTAGTGTTGTTCGAAATATCTCCGGTTCCGTGTTATTCGGAATGAGTTTGTTAACAAGACTTGATCAACCTTGTTAGTGGATTCATTTTGATGATCATGAGATGGATGAAACTAGAAGGCATAACCTTCTGTACCCTCTTTTTATTTTCTGTTATTTAGAATAAATAAAGCAAAAATAGTATTGTTTGTCTGTTTTCTGAATTATCCGTGCAATAAAAAATATCCCGAAAACAAAAGTGCTCCAAATGCCCTGCAAATTTAGTACGTTTTTTTATGGATTATTTGAGGATTTTAGGCACTGATATCACTACAGGAGGGGCAAGCACCTGGCCACGAGGGTGGAGGGCACGCCCACACCCCCTAGGCGCGCCCCCTGTCTCGTAGGCCCAGGGTGGCCCCCCGCCACTTATTCCTGCACCCACACACTCCATCTTCTTCCCAAAAAAATCCCCATCCAGCTCAAGCACGAGTTCTAGCTCATTTTGCTGCAATTTTCGATCTCCTTGCTCAAACCTCCATTCACAAAACTGCTTTGGGAGATTGTTGCTTGAAAAAAATATGTCTAGGAGAATGTACCAAGGTGGTTCTTCAATAAAGAAAGGACTCAGGCATGCTATGCATGAGCAAGACGATGAACTACCGAGGGACGCAGAAGTGTGAGCTTGTGAGTGGTCATCAGACGATTTTATGGTCAATGCAGGCATTAAGGATAAATTTGACGCATACGTGCGTAATGCCGATCTTGAGGACTTCTTACAAGTTAAGTGTCCTCAGTACTATCAATTGACTGATTCATTTGTGAGAAGGTTTAAATATAGAAATGTTCAGTAATTCTTAGAGTGTCCTATTTGATATTTATGATAAATCTTATACCATGGACTTAGAGGATTTTACAACTGCTTGCAAACTTCCGCAGTGGGGCAATGTTAATGATCCCCACAAATCTGAATTTAGAGAATTTCTTGCTAGTATTACTGTGGGAGAATCTAGGGATATAGCACAAGCTACCATAGGCAGCATTCATTTCCCTGCTATACATTATTTTGCTCTCTTCATTGGTAGATGCATTAACGGTAAAGATGAAGCATGTCATATGTGTGTCCCTGATCTTTGTGTCCTCAAGAGCGCTGTGTTAGGTATAAAGATTACAACTTGGGGGCAATAGTTGCATGTAGGTTGCATAATAATGGTAGGGCTGGAGATTTATTTGGAGGATTTTATGCGACCCGTGTGGCTAATTATCTTGGTATAGCCCCACGAGAGGGGGATATGGTGTTACCTCCTGCTTATTTAGATTATAACGCTATGGTCAAACATCGTTTTCTTCTGAGGAATGAACAACTCCTCCAGTATCGACTAATCTTTGACAAACATAGCTCTGTCCATGTTACTCTCCCTGCTCCTTTCCTTTTTGATTACCAGGCAAAAGGAAGATATGTTGTTACCAGGGAGGAGGCAGCTGAACACGAGGGAGAGCGGAGGCGGCTCGCCAACATGCCGCAGCTCGGGAGGCATTTCTCACAGATGCATCTCGATCTGACCCCATTACAAGCTGCGGATATCAGCCAAAGCTACCCTTGGTAGTAGACCAACTTAGGCCAAAAGCCTAAGCTTGGGGGAGTACGTATTTCTCACCAACTTTACATTCATGTTCACACACTATTCTAGTTGTCGGTGCTCATACTCTTTCATTGTATTATCCATGCTAGTTTAATTTCTTCTTCTAGCTTTCTTCTTGTGTGTTTGATAAACCTTAAGAAAAACCAAAAAAATAGTTAGTTTAATTTCCATGCTTGTAGTAGACTCAAAATGAAAACCCAAAAAGATTTCTCGTTCTTCTTCTTGCTTGTTGGGAGCTTTCCTGTGTAAATAGTTTTATTTTCTTTTCTTTCCTTTGGGGGTCGAGAGTAGAAGACCATATTGAAAATGCTTAGTGGCTCTCTTATGCATGATTGATTATTTAATTTAGAGCCTATATTACTTTGTCTTCTCTCTTGAATTGAATGCTTGCAGATTCCAGCTTAGTCCAATGCACGTGCACTATTATTATTATACACATCATTCGGTCGTGCAAGTGAAAGACAATAATGATGATATATGATGGACTGGTTGAGATGAGAAAAGCTGGTATGAACTCGACCTCTTTTGTTTTTGTAAATATGATGAGTTCATCGTTCCTGATTCAGCTTATTATGAAGTAAACATATATGCAATGACATTTAGAGATTATAGTTGCTTGTGCCATGCTTGATTAGCTATGAGTTATAATGGTTTACCTTGTGTGCCAACATGCTATTAAAATGATTATGATGTGGTATGATGGGATGGAATCCTCCTTTGAATGAATTGAGTGACTCGACTTGGCACATGTTCACGCATATAGTTGAAACAAATCAACATAGTCTTCATGATATTTATGTTCATGGTGGATTATATCCTACTCATGCTTGTACTTGGTGTGAATTAATTTTAATGCATGTTCATGATTGTTGTCGCTCTCTCAGTTGGTCGCTTCCCAGTCTTTTGTTAGCCTTCACCTGTACTAAGCGGGAATACTGCTTGTGCATCCAAACTCCTTAAACCCCAAAGTTGTTCCATATGAGTCCACCATACCTTCCTATATGCGGTATTTACCAGCCGTTCCAAGTAAATTTGTACGTGCCAAACTCCAAACCTTCAAATGAAATTATGTTTTGTATGTTGTGAGCAGCTCATGTTTCAACTAGGGCTGTCTATATCTTCCATGCTAGTTGGGTTATTCTCAAGAGTGGACTCCGCTCCTCATTCACGAGAAAGGTCTGGTAACTGGGATGCCCAGTCCCATGATCCAAAAAGATCAAAGCAAATCAAAATAATTAAACAAAACTCCCCCAGGGTTGTTGTTAGTTGGAGGCACTCGTTGTTTCGAGCAAGCCATGGACTGATGGTTGTTGGTGGTGGGGGAGTATAAACTTTTGCCATTCTGTTTGGGAACTGCCTATAATGCATGTAGTATGGAAGATATCGCCATCTCATAGTTGTTGCGTTGATAGTGAAAGTATGCCGCTCAAAATGTTATTCATCTCTATTTTAAAATCGAGCTCTGGCAGCTCTACAAATCCCTGCTTCCCTTTGCAAAGGGCCTATCTATTTACTTTTATGTTGAGTCATCACCTTCTTATTTGAAAGCACCCGCTGAAGAGCACACTGTCATTTGCATTCATTACTATTGGTTTATATTGGGTATGACTTGACTGGATCTCTTTTACCATGAATTACAATGTTTAGTCAGTCCTTGATCTTTAAAGGTGCTTTGCATTTATGTTTGTGTAGGTATTCGGTGATTTGTGCGTTGTCTCCTACTGGATTGATACCTTGGTTCTCAAACTGAGGGAAATACTTATCTCTACTGTGATGCATCACCCTTTCCTCTTCAAGGGAAAAACCAACACAAGCTCAAGAAGTAGCACCGGACTAGAAGGAGAAGGAAAGAGGACAGTGAAAGGAAAGAGTGGAATAGGATTCCCCCTTCCTTCCCTGTCCCCCCTCTTTCCTCCCCCCTCCGAAAATATGGCAGGGGGCGGTCAAGGGCAAGAGCCCAAGTAGGATTCAGACCTACTTGGGGTGCCCCTTGGCCTCTCCCCTCTCCCTCCCACCTATATATATGAGGAGGGGGGCGCCTAGCACACCCCAGACAATTGCCTAGCCGTGTGTGGCTTCCCCTCCACCGTTGACACCCCCGGTCATATTTTCGTAGTGCTGAGGCAAAGCCCTGCGGAGATCACTTCACCATCACCATCACCATGCTGTCGTGCTGGCAGAACTCATCTACTACCTCGACGTCTTGCTTGATCAAGAAGTCAAGGGACGTCACCGAGCTGAACGTGTGCAGAACACGGAGGTGCCGTGCATTCGGTACTTGATCGGTTGAAGCACGAAGAAGTTTGACTACATTAACTGCGTCGTGAAACACTTCCGCTTACGGTCTACAAGGGTACAATGGATAGATCATAGTGTGTGCGTAGAATTTTTTATTTTTTTCCATGCAACGATTCCCAACACATGTCACTCCGCCATTAAGGGGCTTCGAGGAGGGCACTATGTTATGATGAATTTATTTGAGGGTGTGTGTGTGGAGTTACCTAACCCTTTCCCGGGTCCATGATTGTAGCATAAGGGAGTAACATGGGCTCATAACTTGATGTTATGGTTAGGTTTTACCTTAATTATCTCAATAAATAGTATGTTTGCCAGTGTTCAATTTGAAGTGTGTTAGTTTAGACTATCCACATGCGAGCAATCACATAATTGTTGAATAATTAGGCTTTTTCCAGTTGAATTTAATCCAGAAACACAATAGGAAAAACATGATAGTGAAGTTGAAATTAGTCATACAATCAAGATCATAAGAGAATGGCATCATATTTGTATTGAGTGATACTAGTAGTACTCCAAAGTCTAACCCTAAGAAAAATGATAGAATGACATATGGAGCAGCATAAGCGAAAGCAGATTCGTCGTTTGTCATATCGTTGAAAAGGTCGTTGACGTCGAGGAACTTGTCGTCGATCGCAGCCACGATTTACAAGGATCTTGCAGTCACGGAAAAGTGCTCCCCAAAAACCTGATCACCCCTCTCTCATACCGGGAACACAAAAGGCGGAGTTTTGGAGGTTCGCTTCTCACTCGTCGGTGCATGCTGAGAAGCGAGATGGAAAAGAGGTAAGCCGCACAATGTTTGGGAAGATGCGATGTGTTATGTGTCTTCCGCCCATGGAGGAGCGACCTCTTATATAGGCGAGACGAGTGAAAACCAACCCCTCATTAGTGGAAGAGAAACTTCCCACACCCCGCGGCGCGGGCGCGTTGTGGCATGGTGAGGCATGCGGCGGAGGAGTGCGCGTGTATGTGCTCTCTTCTCAAGCTCTTAGTGGTATTTGGAACAACTCCCCTTGTAAGTTGGTCTCACACACACTCCACTGGCAGGGCGAGACTAAACTTTCCACACCACCTTATAGTGCATGAAGGGACAACATGGGCCTCTAGGATCTATTACGAATTATTGTCAAGAAACCTGAAATAATAAATGAGCTAAGCCCAATAATTCAAACAATAACAAGAAGCAATGGTGGACTGGTGCAACTCCTGCACCGCGACAAGCCCTAGGGACAAGGATACACGAACAATTCTATCGCTGATTCTGTGGGAACTCTGAAAGCATCGGAACACGGTGGTTTTTGATGGTGTGGTGCCTTTGACTAGCGCCGTAATTGCGAGGCGGTGAGTGAGGGCCGAGCGTGGGTGATTGCGGGACTCCTAAAGAATGATTGTGGGTCTTTCTGTGGATGGCTAGGTGGACGACTGGGACTAGTTAGTCTGCTATGTACTCTCTAGGTAGACGGGGTGCCTTGGTTCTTTCCCCTCTCCTTTTAAGGCTAGTCATAGGCGCAGTTCAACACAAGTTTGCTTATGTGGCATATATTTAACGAGGAGATATATGTTTAGAGTAGCATAAGAGCATGGTTAATAATATAGCCAGGTGTTGGCTATATGATGTTGCCATATCATATATAGCCAAACTTATAGCCAACAAGTACAATGGCTGGATATAAATATGTACTATTTTGTTGATACATGGCCCACCACACTCTCTCATGAAATATCTAGGAGTATGAGCTATAACCGACTGTTAACTAGTTGATACGTCTCCAACATATCTATAATTTATGAAGCATTCACGCTATATTATTATGTGTTTTGGATGATTATGGGCTTTATTATACACTTTTATATTATTTTTGGGACTAACCTATTAAGTGGAGGCCCAGCCCATATTGTTGTTTTCTTGCCTATTTCAGTGTTTCGAAGAAAAGGAATATCAAATCGAGTCCAAACAGAATGAAACCTTCGAAAAAGTTATTTTTGGAACAGAAGCAATCCCAGGGACTTGGAGTGCAAGCCAGGGAAGCGTCGAGGAAGCCACGAGATAGGGGGCGCGCCCACCCCCTTGGCGTGCCCTCCACCCTCGTGGGCCCCTCGAGGCTCCCCCGGTCGACTTGTTTCACCTATATATTCCCATATACCCTAAAACCATTGAAAAACAAGATAGATCGGGAGTTCTGCCGCCGCAAGCCTCTGGCAACCAAAAACCTCTTGGGAGCCGTTCAGGCACCCTGCCGGAGGGGGAATCCATCACCGGTGGCCATCTTCATCATCCGGGCGCTCTCCATGACGAGGAGGGAGTAGTTCAACCTCGGGGCTGAGGGTATGTACCAGTAGCTATGTGTTTGATCTCTCTCTCTCTTGTGTTCTCTCTATGGCACGATCTTGATGTATTGTGAGCTTTGCTATTATAGTTGGATCTTATGATGTTTCTTCCCCCTCTACTCTCTTGTGATGAATTGAGTTTTCCCTTTGAAGTTATCTTATCGGATTGAGTCTTTAAGGATTTGAGAACACTTGATGTATGTCTTGCCGTGCTTATCTGTGGTGACAATGGGATATCACGTGATCCACTAGATGTATGTTTTGGTGATCAACTTGCGGGTTCCGCCCATGAACCTATGCATAGGGGTTGGCACATGTTTTCGTCTTAACTCTTCGGTAGAAACTTTGGGGCACTCTTTGAAGTACTTTGTGTTGGTTGAATAGATGAATCTGAGATTGTGTGATGCATATCGTATAATCATGCCCATGGATACTTGAGGTGACAATGGAGTATCTAGGTGACATTAGGGTTTTGGTTGATTTGTGTCTTAAGGTGTTATTCTAGTATGAACTCTATGATAGATTGAACGGAAAGAATAGCTTCATGTTATTTTACTACGGACTCTTGAATAGATAGAACAGAAAGGATAACTTTGAGGTGGTTTCGTACCCTACCATAATCTCTTCGTTTGTTCTCCGCTATTAGTGGCTTTGGAGTGACTCTTTGTTGCATGTTGAGGGATTGTTATATGATCTATCTATATTATTATTGTTGAGAGAACTTGCACTAGTGAAAGTATGAACCCCATGCCTTGTTTCCTATCATTGCAATATCGTTTACGTTCACTTTTATCATTAGTTACCTTGCTGTTTTTATATTTCCAGATTACAAAAACCTATATCTACCATCCATATTGCACTTGTATCACCATCTCTTCACCGAACTAGTGCACCTATACAATTTACCATTGTATTGGGTGTGTTGGGGACACAAGAGACTCTTTGTTATTTGGTTGCAGGGTTGCTTGAGAGAGAACATCTTCATCCTACGCCTCCCATGGATTGATAAACCTTAGGTCATCCACTTGAGGGAAATTTGCTACTGTCATACAAACCTCTGCACTTGGAGGCCCAACAACGTCTACAAGAAGAAGGTTGTGTAGTAGACATCAAGCTCTTTTCACTACAAAAAAAGACACATCCGTGACATTTTGGGCCGAACGTATTTTTTTCTGTCATACATATGACACTTCTATGACGATAATTGTGACAGAACCCGGTATCATCATAGATGTGGTGTGCTCCTACTTCTATGAAAAAAAATCATGACAGAAAATGGGCTTTTCGTCCTGGGCGGGCCGGAGACGCAGCTGCATGACATACTTTGGGCCGTCCATGACCGAAAAACCGTGGTAGAAGCGAGGGGGACAAAAATTTTGGGGAGTTGTCGGTTACGATGGGAGGTCGGGGGCCGAGCGATGCGCGTTCTCTCGTACGTACGCGCGTGTGTGCGAGGCGTTGGCTCTAACTGAACCCGAGCGAGGCGTTGGGCTCTAATCGAACCCGGCGAAGGACTTTGAAGGCTACGCGTTCATCGAACCCGGCGATCGATCGATGGTGTTAACTAAACCCGATGGGCGATTCTTCGCGCTCTGCCGCTAATCAAGCCGATCGATTGGATGAGCGATGGCGTTGCGGGGGGTTTGGATGAGCGATTGGAGCGATGGCGTTGCCTCTGGATGAATAGGAACCCGTGGTATGGAGGGCTGGATGAGCGATGAGACGGTGGAGGGGTGGCTGTGGAGGGTGGTTGAGCAGGACCCGTGGTGTGGAGGGCTGGATGAATAGTAGATGATGGAGGGTGCCCATGGAGGGTGGTTGAGCGATGGCCGGTGGAGTAGCGCGGTGGAGGCTGGATGAGCAGGAGCCCGTGGAGGTGGAGGAGGTCGACGGTAGCCCGTGGAGGCTGGAGGAGGTCGACGGTGGAGATGAACAGTATCCCGTGGAGTCCCGTTTTGCGGTACGCCACACCCCTCCCCCCCGTTTCGACCATAGCGCTCCAACACAAGTTCGTTTCATCCATTTTGCGGTACGCCACACCCCTCCCGATCAACAGGACCCCCGTTTAGACCGTAGGAGGTCCGTATCCTCCGTTTTGCGGTATGCCACACCCCTCCCGATCAACAGGACCCCCGTTTCGACCGTAGGAGGTCCGTTTCCTCCATTTTGCGGTACGCCAGACCCCTCCCGATGAACAAGATCCCGTTTCAAACGTGGCCGGTCGAACACAAGGCCGTTTCCTCCGTTGTGCGGTACGCCAGGCCTAGTTTCCGTTGCCTGTTCCGTCCAAGCCCTCCCGATGAACACGACCACGCATTCCATTCCGACCCAGCCGGTTGGCTCCCCATGAACACGACAACGACGCTGTTTCTCCGTTCCGACCAAGCCATGTATGTATGCGCGAGTACGCGTTCGAGACCCCGCCCGTATGTACACATACGTGGCCGTATTTTCTTTCTTGCACCCTGTCCGCTGTACGTACGTGTACATGCTACGTGCGTGCCTCTACTACGGCACATGCGCTCCTCTACATCCACCAGTATATATGTACGTACACGTTCGCGACCAAAATGACAACGCTACGTACACTTCGACCAGGTGGGTCCCAACTGTCAGGCACTTTCTTGCGTGCGAAAATGTAGCTGGTGGGTCCCAGCAGTCAGAGGGGCGAATCGTTTTTTTTCCCGGACGCACTTCCTTTGCGTGCGAAAATGTAGCTGGTGGGTCTTAGCAGTCAGGGGCAAATCGTTTTTTTGCCCAGACGCACTTCCTTGCGTGCAAAGATGTAGCTGGTGGGTCCCAGCGATCGAAGCGAATCATTTTTTTGCGGGACGCACTTCCTTGCGTGCAAAGATGTAGCTGGTGGGTCCCAGCGATCGAAACATTTTTTCGCAAAATCGATGGCCCGTCCGGTGGGTCCCTCGCTTTGTCGGTGGAGGAATCATTATTTTATGCGTAATAAGGAGGCACTTCCTTCTTTGCGGCCATGGACCCGGTATCGGCCTCTCCACGTATAGTCCATGTCCGATGGAAGTCGTTCCTTGACCACGTTGACCACCCCGTGCCCAGAGCACCACAGCGGTTGACGACGATGAGGCCTAGGAAGGGGAGGACTCGGAGCCAGGGAAGACGCAACAGTGGATGCCCACGCGAAGAGGAGTACGAGGATTCCTTGGTTAATTGCGGTGTGTGGCTCTTGTCACCATGAGAATAACGGGGGTGTGGGTGAGTAGAGGATGGCACGGACAGCGGTGGGAGTAGTAGGGGGCGGTGAGGCCACCGCGGCATCACAGCCGGCCACGGGAGGCAGGAGCACGCGGCACGACCGGTGCTGGTTTGGGCGGCTGGAGCAAGAAGACCAGAGGTTGAAGAAGCACTATGGCCGTTGGGTGAACATCGTACGGTAACATGAGCTAGAATCGTTCATATTGACTAAGTTGACAAAGCCCTCCGTCCCCGTCAACTTGGTAGGCCCACAAGTCAGCCTCCCACTATCTTTGGGTTCCGGTGGCGGGGAGTATTCATTTTTTGTGCGTAATAAGGAGGCACTTCCTTGTTTGCGAAGATAGCTGGTGGGTCCAACATGTCAGCTAGGGGCACATTTTTTGCAAAATACAGAGGCCCTTTCGGTGGGTCCCAGATGTCAGGTGGAGGAATAATTATTTTGCGCGTAATAAGGAGGCACTTCCTTCTTTGCGGCCGTGGACCCGGTGTCGGCCTCTCCACGTCTGATCCACGTCCGATGGAAGCCGTTCCTTGACCACCTTGACCACGCCACGCCGACAACACCAGGGCAGTGGACGACGGCGAGACCTAGGATGGGAACGACACGGGGGCATGGAAGACTCGGCAGTTGTTTCCCATGTGGAGGAATCTGTTGTCACGAGGGTTTCTTGGTTAAATGCGCCTCATGGGAGAATAACAACAGTGTGGCCGTGTGGGTGAGTAGAGGATGGCTAGGCAGCGATGGGAATCTGATGGGGCGGTGAGGCTGCTTGGCGGCCTGGCCCGCCATGGGAGGAGGAAGCGAGCGGTCCGTGGCGCTTGTTTGAGCGGTGGAGCGGGAAGAGCAGAGATTGAAGAAGCACGACGGCCGTTGGATGGACATCGACGATCCTTTGGAGCTAGAATCATTCATATTGACTAAGTTGACAAAGCCCTCTGTCCTGTCAACTTAGTAGGCCCTAAGTCAGCCTCCACCATGGTGGGTCCACGCTAAGGGGGAGTATTCATTTTTACGTGCGTAGTAAGGAGGCACTTCGGTGGGTCGAGTGGTGGGGGGACGGTTTTTAAGTGAAATCGGTGGTCCGTCCGGTGGGTCCCAGCAGTCAGGGGCAAATGTTTTTTTCGTGAAATATGGTGGCCCGTCCGGTGGGTCACAGCAGTCAGGGGGGAAACGTTTTTTCCGCGAAATACCGGTGGCCCGTCCGGAGGGTCCCTGCTGTCAGGTGGAGGAATAATTATTTTGCGCGTAATAAGGAGGCACTTCCTTGCGGCTGCCGTGGACCCAGCTATCAGCCTCTCCATGTACAGTACTCTTCTAATGGAAGTCGGTCGTTGACCACATTGACCACGCCGCGCCGAGAGCACCAGGGCGGTGGACGACGACGAGGCCTAGGAAAGACGCGGTAGTGGATGCCCACGCGGAGAGGAGTAGGAGGGTTCACTGGTTCGGTTGTGGTGTGAGGCTGCCGTCACCGCAGAATAACAGGGGGAGTGGGTGAGTGGAGGGATGGCCTGGCCAGCGGTGGGAGTAGTATGGGGACGGTGAGGTCTCCATGGCAAAGACACCCGGCCATGAGAGGCAGGAGCATCTTGACACGACCAGTATTTGCTTTGGGCGGCTGGGGCAAGAAGACTAGAGGTTGAAGAAGCACTACGGCCGTTGGATGGACATCGTTGACCACGCCGCGCCGAGAGCACCAGGGCGGTGGACGACGGCGAGGCCTATGAAGGAACGACACGAGCCCGGCGAAGATCTGGCGATGGCTGCCTGTGAGTGGAAATCGAGGTTGATTGGTTCGGTTTGCCGTCGCGGGAAAATAACAGGAGGTGTGTGTGAGTAGAGGGATAGATAGGCCGAGGATGTGAGTATGATGGGGCCATGAGGCCTGCCCCGCAGCAGACTGCAGCCACGGAGACGGAGCAGGGCGGCGGTTCGACGGCGCTGATTTGGGGTATTGGGGCGGGAAGATCGAGAGGCGAAGAAGCACGATTGCCGTTAGATTGACATCTAACGGTCCGATTTAGTAGAGTCGATTGTTAACTAAGTTTCTTTTTAAGAAACCTTGTGTATGCATGAACTTAGTAGGCCCACAAGTCAGCCTCCAAATCTGTGCCAGACAACATAAAGCCCATTTGCTATTTTTTATAATTTGCAGCCCATTTGCTATTTTTTATAATTTGCAGCCCATTTGCTAATTCTTAAGTAATTTATTACAGCCCATTTTCTGCCAAGGACCACGGTCAAAAAGTTCAACCTTATTTTGCATATTCCGGTGGAGTCCAAACTGTTGTAATCGCGAAATGATAAACATTTTTTTAAGAACTTATTGATTTGCCAAAAAAATCGTTTTGTTTTTGTAAGCAAATAAGACGTGGGACAATTGAGTTGGTTTAAGGGAAAACCAGTGGTAAAAAAATTAGCGTTGGTTGGGAAAAAACAACAAAAATAAGGATGTAAATATGAAAAGGGAATTTTATGTGTTTTCAATATAATGATACGTGTATATGAACTAGTAAAACTACAGTGAGAGATTAGAAAGCGGATGTAGGACATGCGTTTCAAGAGGAAAATAGAATGGGCTATGTGTTTGATTGATAAAAAAACTGCTGCGGATGTTGTAAGACAAAATATAACTAATCTTTGGCGGGCGAGAGGCGAGATACCGCTGGATCTTTGGCCCGTTGTAAATCATGGGCTGGGCTGTTAAAAACAAAACCAACCCTGGTGGGTCTACAGCCAAGTTGAAACTTGCTCGACCTGGAAAAACAATATACGTGCTCAATAAATGAGAGAATTCTACAAGCACAGACTGATAACTGGGACACAACACGGATATTGTTTTTTTATCGTGATAATAAGTGCATGCACTTGTTTCGAAAAAACTGCAGGCGGGAATTGAGCGGCGGTGCTTATGCTACCCATCAAATAAAAATTAGGTGCCTGAGAATTCGTTTCGAAACAAATGATTCAGCTTTATATCCACGTCGACCCTCGGCATGATGGTTGGAAGCAAATGCAAGTTCATACCAAAAGATCGTTAACAACAATACCAACTTGCGGACGACAAGGTAGTACAACTACCAATACCAAACTACTCCCGGCCCTAGTGTTAAATGCGGTAGAAAATCTTGCAGAGGACCAGCTCCGCTCCTTCTCTTGCTCCAGGTCCCGAGGTGGTGCTTGGTGCATCACCCGATTGGTCCTCTGCTGGTGAAGTTCTTGTTGGTGTGCAGCACGAACCTTTTTTTGCCGTCGCGGCCGTTAACCATCACAGCAAGGTATTGCGGTCTTGTGCCACATCGCGTGCATGCCGCACTCGATCAGTATCTTGCGGCGTCCGTGCCCTTTTGAGCATACTCAGGAATTGCGCTGGAAGAAATGCTTCCTTCGCCACTCGATGTGATACCCGCGGTATTGTGGAATACAGGTTTTAATGTACCTAGTTGGCATTTTCATAACATCTTTGGCATGTTGCAGTCACTTGTTTCACTTTTTATTAACTGTCAAATTGTAATTGTTTCACCAGGTCTGCGTCTAAAAAGAAAAATAGAGCTATAAACAAAGGAATATGTTTGTGCAAGTAGACAGCCGATCGGTGTCTTACCTGGAAGTTTCTCAGGTTGAGTGTAGCATATGCCGTGCTCACTGTCGATGGTTGGTATGAACAAATCGATGAGAGACTGAAATCTCGCGTTGTCAACAATCACTTTGGCCTCAAGGTGTTCGATCAGCTCCTGATCTGTGGGATCGAACTTGACACTGGCCAGCAGCACCGGCCAATCCTTCTTCGACTTGCATCGGTAATTCCAGTTATATGGTACTCAATGTATGATCAATTGACTGTTTTAAGTGAATGATGAAAGATTTCGACAGATAAGTGGTACTCCAAATCTGAAGTCCGGAATACCCACGCCGCCGGGATTCTTGTGTCACCTCACGCGCAGCATGTTGTCACGTCAATTCAATGTGTGGACATGATGAATAATTTGACTGACGTATACTAGTACTGCTACTGTACTACTTACTAGTCGTATTTAGTGTCACAATTTATACATAGGTTTAACTAACAAGTACGCACTTGAAGCCTAACTGATATATAAGTATATATATGGCTTCAGACAAACATCTCCATCATCATTATCAATACATCCTATGCTGGTGAGTTAGGATGCACTTGTTCCCAGGAAGGTATCTATCCCTCAAACCAGAGGAGTGCTTCAAACTAACAACAATACATAATATCCAACAAAAGAGGGTCGTGCTACAGCAGCAGAATACATGGCTCAGTCTAGATCAGCACGAATCAAGTTGTGCATATTTGCTATTGGCATGAACCACATCGCCGCATGTCGGGTTTACAAAAGCCATCCATCGCATGGAAGCTTGATGCCTTTCACACACTGAAGATTACCTGACAACAAGCTGTGTCGACGAATCTCTGGATATGGTGATTCATGAAACCCATGGTATGATGTGTAAACACAACCCCCCCTCGCGAATGGAAGTTGCATAGCACAGTAATCATCGCCGATGATATGATCGATGATTGGTTGGATGATCGGATAATTGAGCCCGAGGAACAAGGAGTGGTTGCCGAGGCTGTAAACCCGCCTCCAATTGAATACGCCTGGCCCAATGGAGCTGGGATCTTTCTCGAACATGAAGCAGCCATAGCCATCAATGTCACGAACGCCCCATGCATTGTACTGCATGTGGTTTGATGTAATGGTTTGGTCAATTTAGTGCGTGCGAATGAGCATCAAATGACCGCCGTCGGTGAGCGAAGCGATAAACCAGCACCCATCGGCTGGTATGATTCGAGTCTGGAATCATGAAGGCCAGCGCATTTCGTCTCTTTGCAACAATTCAAATTGGAGACCAAAAGGACAAAAATAAACAATCATGTTCAGAGTATGTGTGGAATTAAGATATTATAATAGTGACACATATCATAGACAGAGAATTGCAATGCCGTGGTCATCATCATACCCCAAGTTAAAAAAATAAGCCAATGGCGTTCATATTCTAGCAACATGTCATGGTTCAAACATCATGTAACAATGAGAGGAAAACAACTATGACATCGCCTACTCATATTCTACCATAGCACTTACTACTACTATTCTTATATCAACTTTAAGCAATAACATGCGTTGTTATAAAAATCTTGTAAACGAGAGTAACATATGGCAATCATGATGTTATGCTCATGATATGTATTCTAACAATCATTAGATGCCAATTGTTCTCATACCAACTCTAACAATAACATGTGTGGTCATAAAAATCTAGGAAATGAGAGGAACATATAGCAATGATGTGGTTATAGACATGCTATGCATTCTAAATTTGTAACAAATGAACAGGCAGTCGTATTCATAAGGTAAAGATGAGATGAGATAGAACAATTACACGACGATAGATTCCACCAGTATAGGCAGCCAATCTGTGCGTCGACCGCGTAAACGATGCCATCGTGCACTATAGTATCAGACATAAATGTTGCCTCAATAGGATTGATGATGAGCCATAACCATGTATGGCGACCGGATTCCAGATTGTCGTGGGGAACGAGCACCTATGGGGCAGGGAGCCCCTTTTGGTCCAGCGGGGAGCGGAGGGCGCACGAAGAGCAGATCGAGGGGAAAGCATGCGAGGGATTTTACCCAGCTTCGGAGCTCTCCAAAGAGATAAAACTCCTACTGCTGCTTTGTGTTTCTATTCTGTTCTTGCTCAAGAGCGTAGGTGTGTTGTAGTTTCAAATGAATCGAACCCCTTCTACGTGCGCATGGGCCTCCTTTTTATAGTCTAAAGGGGTCACCGACAGGTGGCAGCGTAGAGAGAGGGGTAAAAAAGTAAAAACGCAGGTTGGTACAACCGCTATCAACAGTGCCCCCTACCTAACTCTGACGGCAGGGGACAAGGGCATTTAATGCCCATCCGGTCGCCCCAACAGTGCAGGAAGCGACCGTTAGGGGCGCCACCGATCGCCATGATGGCCTCCTTGTCAGCTCCATTCGCCACCTCGCACCGCTTGGCTGCACAGCCGCTCGACACGTGCGCCAGGAAGGATCTTGGGGCGACACGTCATTGGATGCGCTGGAGCGTGGATGTAGTGTGGTGGCTTCGACCGCGGCAAGCGCCTTGCCGCGGTTATTGTCTTGTCGCACCCGCGAGCTTGTCGCTCGCCAGTCCTTTGCCGGGAGGCACGGCACGTCGCGGCAAGTTCTTCGCAGTACCTTAGTTGGCCTTCCCGGCAAGCTCCTCTTGCCGGGGTCTTGTCCTTCCCGGCAAGCTCCTCTTGCCGGGGCCTTGTCTTCTCAGTTAACACTTTGTTCTTGAATGGCGATAATAGGAATGACGAAGGATCTTGGCGACGCCTTGGCAAGCAAGCCTGCTGGGCGCCGCGACTGTTGCCGTGCCCAAGTTCGGGTACTAAGGTACCCCTACTTTAATACCGACATGAGCCCCGGCACTGGGCATACTACGGTGCCGAAAGCACTGTTGGGCGAGCCCAAAAGCAGGCACGGCACACGCAGCGCTGGGTCCACACCAAATCTGACTCCGTATCCACCGCGCTCCCCCGTAACGGCACGCGTCAATCGCTGCGTCGTGGGAGAGATCGTGGGCAATTCTTAATTCAGGAAATGCGTAACGTTCGCCTCCCCTGTTTATAAGCAGAGGAAACAGGGCCGTTCCCCCACCTTCGCCACTTACAGTTCCTTCCTCCGAAAGCTCCGCCGCTCCCCTCTGCTTCCCAGCCGAAAGAGAGCAGCGCTCCGCCGCCCGTCGCCGCCGTCGCCCTTAACACCTCCGTGCTCCCCCGCCGCTTCCGCCATGGCTCCGATGACCGGCAAGAGCTCGAAATCGAGCACCAAGTCGGCCGAGGCGCTGCGGCTTGAGGCGCTGCGCAAGGAGCGAGTGCTTTTCCTCTGAGCTCACCCCCGGCTGCGGGAGAATTTTACCTTTACGTCGACGGAGACGCAGGCGCATCAGCGCCGCGCCGGTGCTCTCCGCCGAGGCTTCCAAATCGAGCGGTGCCCAAAAGGGTACCATTTCTTTCTGTGTTCTTCTATTGCGGGCTCGCCCACCTTTTTCCGATTTCTTTGCGACATCATGAATACCTGCGGGTTTCATCTTCTTGATTTCACCCCAACGCCGTTCGACAATGGCGGTTTCAGACACCTCTGCGAGAACCGTTGGCATCCTCCGAATGTCGCTCTTTTTCGTCATTATTTCCTCCCGGCCGAGAAAGGGGAGCCACCGTGGCGGAATCGCTGGACCTCACGCATCGGCATGAAGGAGGTGTATCGACGGCGAGCTCTGCGGCAAGTGGGATGAGTGGAGGCGAGTGGTCTTTGGATCGTCGGCGCCAACCCGCAGCCATTCACCAACCTGCGCCGGACCGGGTGGTGCTTGGCGGCGATCGAGCGCTCTGTCACGGACGACGCCAAGTGAAGATTGCCACCACTCGAATCCTCCGGCTCAGGCTTGCTGGGTTCACAGCAGGGGCGGTTGGCGCGGATTTCCTTCGCCGTCGCATCACCCCTCTGCAGAACAGGGGGAGGCCCGCCTGGCTGTTTGGCGACCCGGCGGATATCATGAGGCTGCGTCAGGCCTCAACTTCAACTTCCGGTTACGGAGCTTGGCGGGATGCTGAGGAGCTGTTCAAGCATGGCGCCAACCAACGAGTGGTTCAGTTGCCGCAGGCGTCATCCCTTTGTGCAACAACTCGGTAGCGATCGCATCTCGCATAATGATGCCGAGTGCGACTTCGCATGGGATAAGCGCAACTTGGATGGAGCCCGCCGACAACGTCGGCGGCAATTCTTCGATGGCAGCGGAGATAGCGATCAATGCCGAAAGCAGAGGCTTTCACCCGCGACACCACCGACGCGGCGAGATGCGGTACATCGCCACCAGGGCCGAAGAGGCGGCGGCAGCCGCCGCCGCGGGCGAGTTTGGCTTCACGTTGGAGGAGGCGGAGGTGGCCGAGGCGGCAAGCCTTGTCGACCGGGAAGACCTTGCCGGAGAGGTCGTTGGCGAGGGGGAGCCCGAGGCCGAAGCGAGCGAGCCCGCCGGGGGCGCGAGTGGCCAGCCGTCTTCGAGCAGCTTGCCGCAGGCGGAGCCCCCAGCGCAGCCCCAATTCCAACTAAGAAGCGCCTCCGTCGAGTTGGAGATCTGGTGAGGTGGCAAGCAGGCCAACAGCCGCAGCGCCGTGGGACACGCTCCACCGCGGCAAGTACCGTTGCCACGGGAGCATCTCAGGCCGCGCCGGCAACTGAGGCGGGGTCTTCCCGGGCTGCCACGCCCGATCTTGCCGCAGCTCCCGGCAAACGTCCAAGTGAGCCTACTCCTCCGCCTCGCCACGCAGAAAGGGTACCAGACTTCGACCTTTCTGCGCTGAGCTCCAACGAGGAGGAAGAAGAGGAGGAGGAGTAAGGCTTTCTTCTTACTGTACTTGTCTTTCTTTGATCTCTGTAGTTGTATGTCTTGTATCTGATTCGCTTCTCTCTGAATCCCTGTTCTATTTCGGGACTCTGGCCGAGAGAGCGGCGAAGAGGGCCAAGGTCCCTGTGGTTGTCATCGAGGACGATCCTGCTGTGGTGGCAGAGGACACGTCTGAGACTACCTTGACGGACCCGGTTCCTTCTCCTCGCAGCAGCCCCCAGCACAGCCCCCGGCGTAAGTGTTTGGTTCACTTTCTGTTGTGGGGCGCGCATGGGTGCTTCTTCTTTCGCTGACGTCTTGATTGATGATTCATTTGTGTAGGAGCAGAGCAGGCCCATGAGGAGCAATCAGAAACCGCCCGGAGGTCTTTGCTCGCCGACCTCGCCGCCAAGGGCGATTCCCGACAAGGGCGCTCCCGGCAAGGGAGAGGTCCCCGGCAAGGGACGGAACCAGTGAGCCCTTGGTGGAGGAGCCCATGGTCACTGAGCCCAGGACAGGTAACCTTCCTTGTCGGAAATCTTCCCTTGGGTTCTTCTTCTGATCTTCTTTCTTCTTTTTTGGATATTTGCTTGACTTTTCCTTCCTCTCCCTGTCCTCAGATCCCCCTCTAGCCGACCCGATGGAGATCGAGGCCACCGGCGAGGAAGGCGCACGCGGCAATACTGAAGATACCGCCGCGGGCGAGGAAGAGGCCGGCGCTGATGAACCTGCCGACGAGGAAGCCGCCAAGGCCGCTGGCGCAGGAGCCGGCGAGGGGTCCGGCGGTCGTACTGACGACCCGGAGGGCGCAGGAGCGCAAGGCGCTGCACCGTCCGCCGACCCCTCCGTCGCTGATGCAGCGCCGGGCTCCGAGGAGCCCCAGCCAGACGCGTACTTGAAGGCCAGTGAGGGCGTATACATCAAGCTTCCCTGGGCGTCGAGCTCCAGGGCGCCGGTTGAAGGAGAGGAGTTTGACGGGGAAGTACTCGCCTCTGCTGGGCTGGCAGTGGTTGACGTGCCCAGCAGCAGCGATGGCGAAGTCCGAGGAGGAGCAGCTGCTCCGGAAGTTAGCGATCACTCTACGCGCCGCAAGCGAAGCTTGAGTCGAGGAAGCGCTTGTCGCATGCAGCGGAGTTGACATAGAGAAACACGCGCAGGAGCTCCGGAACCGCAACCAGGAGGCCCTCCGGTCCATTGCTGAGGAGAGGGAACAGCTCGACGAGGCGAAGAAGGCGTTCATCCTGGAGAAGGTTGAAGCCGAGGAGCAGCAGAGGCTCGCCGCCGAGGAGCAGTCCAAGCGGGAAGGTGAGCTGATACAGAAGAAGGTGGACTTGGACAGCCACGAGGAGGAGCTCGCCGTCCGGGAGCAATCACTTGGCGGGGCACTCAAGGAGGCGAAGGATGCTTGCCTTGCTGAGGCCGCCAAGAAGGAGTTAGAGGTGAAGGTGGCGCTTGGTGGGGCGGACATGAAAGGGAAGAATGAAGAGCTTGCCGCACTCCAGCCTTTGAGCGAGAAGGATGCCCGCGCCCATGGCGATCTGCAAGTTCAGCTCGCCGACAAGATCAAGGAACTGAACGCCGCCAAGGACTCGAGCGCTGATCTGGAGATGAAGCTGGCCACCTTGACGGAGACGCTGGACGCCGCCAAGAAGCGAGAAGATGACTTGAAGAAAGAGGTCAAGGGCAACGAAGAGCTGCTGACGAGGGCCGCCGAGACTCAGAATACTTTCAAGGCCACGGTGGAGCTCTGGACGGAGGGCCTCGTCAACATTGCTGCAGCCATCGACGAGGAGTTGGCGGAGCTGGACTTGGCGTGCTTCGGGTACTCCACCGACGAGAACCTCCAGCCCAGCGCCAAGCTTACTCTTTTCTTCAAGGGCGTGGTGACGGCCCTCCAGCAACTCCGGGAAAGGATCCCGAAGAAGTTGGCAGACGAGTCGCGACGCATCTGCGCCAAGGTCTTGGAGAAGGTCTGGTGAAGATCCTCTTCCGCAATCCAGGCCTCGACCTCTCCCGCGTCCTCAAGAAGCTGCCGGCGGGTGCTGATCTTGAGGAGCTCAAAGCCATCGTCGCACCCATCGTGGACAAGGTGAACAAAGTCAGGAGGATCGATGGCGAGCGCGCGGATTAGGCCACTCTTCCTCCCCTTTTCTTCTTCTTGCCGCTGCTAGATATGTCATGGAAACAATCTATTAGAGCGCGACAAGTTGTTTATTGTAATATAACTTTATTCTGGGTACTATCTGCTATGTTACTTCCTTTATTCGGTTCCATCCCTTGTATGTTTTTACCCAACGCTTTCAGGGAACTTGACGGCGCAAGCACACTTGCCATGAGTCTGAGTCTTGGAACATCAAGAGCTTTGTTGGCGGTGTTGCCTCCGCAAGAAACCTTATCGGGACTAGTCGCATGACACACTTTCATTGTTGAGCGGACTCGAAACAAAGTAAGGGCATAACTTAGCCACGAGCCGGTTCCTCCGCATGAGTTTTCCATACATGGCACGGTCATTCAAGGAATATAACTTAAAAATTTAAAACTGATCGTGCTCAAACTTTGGCAACTTAGCTTTTACGTAAATGCTGCGTCCGGCAAGGCTGTATACTTTTTTTTGAGCGGCCTTTGGTCCACACCTTTATCCTCTCCTCCCCGGTGAACTTGTGGGCGAAGGAACCTTCTTTTGAACAAAAGAAAGAAGAAAATAAAATATGGAGCCTTAAGGCTCGTTATTGCTTACGAGGCGTGTCTGCACAAAGTGTCAGATAATACATGCATAAAAGAAAAAGGCATGAAATTTGACAAGATGTGCGAAGCACATGAACTTTATTCATGCACGGGATCTGCGCCCGGCTTTGTACAAAGGGTCACATGCAACAGCGGCAAGGCTTGTACAAAAGGTGGTTGCGGAACAGGTTCAACAACAGCATATATGGATAAAACTTACGAAGATGCTCTATGTTCGAGAGTTGCTCACGGAAAGCCATCTTGGTCTCAAGGCGACTGACACCGAGCCTAGTGACTCGTTTCACCCGATAAGGGCCTTCCCTTGGCGTCAACTTGTTGGAATTCTTGGCGGATTGAGCGCACCGAAGAACAAGGTCGCCTTCCTTGAAGCTTCGGCGTTAACTGCGGCTATGGTAGCGGCATAAAGCTTGCTGGTAGCGAGCAGCTCGTCTGGCAGCACGAAGGCGATCTTCCTCGAGGAGCAGCGCGTCATCTTGCCGCAGCTGCTCTTGCTCAAGCTCATCATAGCGAGCACTCGAGGCGATCCGTAAACGAGTTTAAGTGGGGAGAATTGCTTCGCTCCATAGACTAGAGCAAAAGGTGTCCGGCGGTGGCTCGATTTGGCGTCGTCTGATCGACCAAAGAACCACCGCAGCTCCTCGATCAATTTCTTCCACACTTGTGCAGCACAGTCGAAAGTTACGGTCTTGAGCCGACTGGCACTTCAGCATTTGCCCTCTCCGCTTGACCGTTGCTTCTCGGGTGAGCAACAAAAGCGAAGCAGATCTTGGTGCCAAGATCTTTTGTTGGGGAGCGTAGTAATTTCAAAAATTTTCCTCGCACGCAAGATCATGGTGATGTATAGCAGCGAGAGGAGAGTGTTGTCCACATACCCTTGTAGACCGAAGCGGAAGCGATCTGGCGTAGAGGAAGTAGTCGTCGTTCTCCTCGCGATCCGACCGATCCGGCGCCGTTACTCCGGCGCCCCGAGTTCTTGACACCGTACAGCTCGATGGCGTCCCTCGTACTCGATCCAGCCGAGTGTCGAGGAGAGTTCCGTCGACCTGACGGCGTGGTGGCGATCTTGATGTTTCACGGCGCGAGGCTTCGCCTAAGCTTTGACAGTATAACCGAGGTGGAATATGGTGGAGGGCACGCGCACGGCTGAGAGCGATCTCACGATCAACTTGTGTGTTCAAGGTGCCCCCTGCCCCGTATATAAAGGAGCAAGGGGGGGGCGGCGGCCAAGGAGGCGCGCATACAGGAGTCCTACTCCCTCTGGGGTAGGATTCCCCCAATCCTAGTTGGACTAGGATTCGGAGGAAAAGAGAGAGGGGCGGCCCCTTCTCCTAGTCCTAGTAGGACTAGGGAAGGGGGGGCGCGCCCTCCTAGGGCTGCCCTTCTCCTTTCCACTAAGGCCCATCGAGGCCCATTTACCTCCGGGGGTTCGGTAACCTCCGGTACTCGATAAATTCCGTTTTCGCCGGAACCATTCGAACTCCAAACATAGGCTTCCAATATATCAATCTTTATGTCTCGACCATTCCGAGACTCCTCGTCATGTCCGTGATCACATCCGGGACTCGAACTCCTTGGTACATCAAAATACATAAACTCATAATAAGCATCGCCGAAACCTTAAGCGTGCGGACCCTACGGTTCGAGAACAATGTAGACATGACCTAGAACCATTCACGGTCAATAACCAACAGCGGGACCTGGATGCCCATATTGGTTCCTACATATTCTCGAAGATCTTTGTCGGTCGGACCGCATAACAACATCGTTGTTCCCTTTGTCATCGGTATGTTACTTGCGAGATTCGATCGTCGGTATCAATACCTAGTTCAATCTCGTTACCGGCAAGTCTCTTTACTCGTTCCGTAATACATCATCTCACAACTAACTCATTAGTTGTAGTGCTTGCAAGGCTTGATGATGTGCATTACCGAGAGGGCCAGAGATACCTCTCCGACTATCGGAGTGACAAAACCTAATCTCGAAATCGCCAACCCAACATCGCCTTTGGAGACACTGTAGTACTCCTTTATAATCACCCGATTCGTTGTGGCGTTTGGTAGCACCAAAGTGTTCCTCCGGTAAGCAGGAGTTGCATAATCTCATAGTTACGAGGAACATGTATAAGTCATGGATAAAAGCGGTAGCAACATACTAAGCGATCGTGTGCTAAGCTAGGGAATGGGTCATGTCAATCAGATCATTCTACCAATGATGTGACCTCGTTAATCAAATAACAACTCCTTTGTTCATGGTTAGGAAACATAACCATCTTTGATTAACAAGCTAGTCTAGTAGAGGCATACTAGTGACATCTTGTTTTGTCTATGCATTCACACATGTATCATGTTTCCGGTTAATACAATTCTAGCATGAATGATAAACATTTATCATGAAATAAGGAAATAAATAATAACTTTATTATTGCCTCTAGGGCATATTTCCTTGATCTCCCACTTGCACTAGAGTCAATAATCTAGATTACAGTAATGATTCTAACACCCATGGAGTCTTGGTGCTGATCATGTTTTGCTCGTGGAAGAGGCTTAGTCAGCAGTGCGCAACATTCAGATCCGTATGTATCTTGCAAATCTCTATGTCTCGGTCTGGACTAAGTCCGGATGGAATTGAGGCGTCTTTGATGTGTTTGGTCCTCTTGTGAAATCTGGATTCCTTTGCTAAGGCTATTGCTCGATATTGTCACGAGAAGATTTTCATTGGACCCGATGCACTAGGTATGACACCTAGATCGGATATGAACTCCTTCATCCAGACTCCTTCATTAGCTGCTTCGAAGCTGCTATGTATTCCGCTTCACATGTAGATCCCTTCTGACGCTTTGTTTAGAACTGCACCAAGCGACAGCTCCTCCGTTTAGTGTAAATCGTATCCGGTCTGCGATTTAGAATCGTCCGGATCGGTGTCAAAACTTGCATCAACGTAACCGTTTACGATGAGCTCTTTGTCACCTCCATATCTGAAAACATATCCTTCGTCCTTTTCGGTATTTCGGGATGTTCTTGACCGCTGTCGATGATCCACTCTGGATTACTTTGGTACCTCCTGCTAGGCTTATAGCAAGGCACACATCAGTGTCTGGTACACAGCATTGCATACATGATAGAGCCTATGGCTGAAGCATAGGAACATCTTTCATCTTCTCTCTATCTTCTGCGGTGGTGGGCATTGAGTCGACTCAACTTCACACCTTGTAACACAGGCAAGAACCCTTTCTTTGCTTGATCCATTTGAACTTCTTCAAAACTTTGTCAAGGTATGTGCTTTGTGAAAGTCAATTAAGCGTCTTGATCTATCTCTATAGATCTTGATGCCCAATATGTAAGCAGCTTCACGAGGTCTTTCATTGAAAACTCTTATTCAAGTATCCCTTTATGCTATCCAGAAATTCTATATCATTTCCGATCAGCAATATGTCATCCACATATAAGATCGAAATGCTCTGAGCTCCACTCACTTTCTTGTAAATCTGAGGCTTCTCCAAAAGTGCATACAAACCCAAATGCTTTGATCACACTATCAAAGCGTTTATTCCAACTCGAGATGCTTGCACCAGTCCATATATGGATCGCTGGAGCTTGCACACTTTGTTAGCTCCTTTGGATCGATAAAACCTTCGGTTGCATCATATACAACTCTTCTTCAGAAATCCATTCAGGAATGCAGTCTTTACATCCATTTGCCAAATTTCATAATCATAAAATCGGCAATTGCTAACATGATTGAGACGGACTTAAGCATCGCTTCTGGTGAGAAGGTCTCATCGTAGTCAATCCCTTGAACTTGTCGAAAACCTTTTGCGACAAGTCGAGCTTTATAAACGATAACATTACCGTCGGCGTCGGTCTTCTTCTTGAAGATCCACTTGTTTTCTATTGCTTGCCTACCCTCGGGCAAGTCAACCAAAATCCACACTTTGTTTTCATACATGGATCCCATCTCAGATTTCATGGCCTCAAGCCATTTTGCGGAATCTGGGCTCACCATCGCTTCTTCATAGTTCGTGGGTTCATCATGATCTAGTAGCATGACTTCGAACAGGATTACCGTACCACTCAGTGCGGATCTTACTCTGGTTGATCTCGAGGTTCTGCGGTAACTTGATCTGAAGTTTCATGATCAACATCATCAACTTCCTCACTACTTGGTGTAGGTGTCTCGAAACTGGTTTCTGCGACGAACTACTTTCAAGTAAGGAGAAGGTACTATTACCTCATCAAGTTCCACTTTCCTCCCTCACTTCTTTGAGAGAAACTCCTTCTCTAGAAAGGATCCATTCTTAACAACGAATGTCTTGCCTTGGATCTGTGATAGAAGGTGTACCCAACTGTCTCCTTTGGGTATCCTATGAAGACACATTTCTCCGATTTGGGTTCGAGCTTATCAGGTTGAAGCTTTTTCACATAAGCATCGCATCCCCAAACTTTAAGAAAGCGACAACTTTGGTTTCTTGCTAAACCACAGTTCATAAGGTGTCGTCTCAGCAGTTTCGACGGTGTTCTATTCAGTGTGAATCGGCTGTCTCTAGAGCATAACCCCAAAGCGATAGCGGTAAATCTGTAAGAGACATCATAGATCGTACCATATCTAGTAAAATACGATTCTGACGTTCGGACACACCATTACGCTGTGGTGTTCGGGTGGCGTGAGTTCTTGAAACTATTCGCATTGTTTCAAATGTAGACCAAACTCGTAACTCAAATATTCACCTCCACGATCGGATCGTAGAAACTTAATTTTCTTGTTACGATGATTTTCAACTTCACTCTGAAATTCTTTGAACTTTTCAAGCGTTTCAGACTTATGTTTCATTAAGTAGATATACCCATATCTGCTTAAGTCATCTGTGAAGGTGAGAAAATAACGATATCCGCCACGAGCCTCAATATTCATCGGACCACATACATACGTATGTATGATTTCCAACAAATCTGTTGCTCTCTCCATAGTACGGAGAAGCGGTGTTCTAGTCATCTTGCCCATGAGGCACGGTTACATAAGTGCCAAGTGATTCATAATCAAGTGACTCCAAAGTCCATCGACATGGAGTTTCTTCATCGCTTTACACCGATATGACCTAAGCGGCGGTGCCACAAATAAGTTGCACTATCATTATCAACTCTGCATCTTTTGGTTTCAACATTATGAATATGTGTATCACTACTATCGAGATTCACAAAAATAGACCATTCCTCAAGGGTGCATGACCATAAAGATATTACTCATATAAATAGAACAACCATTATTCTCGATTTAAATGAATAACCGTCTCGCATCAAACAAGATCCAGATATAATGTTCATGCTCACGCGAGGCACCAAATAACAATTATTTAGGTCTAAAACTAATCCGAAGGTAGATGTAGAGGTAGCGTGCCGACCGCGATCACATCGACTTTGGAACCATTTCCCAGCGCATCGTCACCTCGTCCTTTGCGAGTTAAGCAATCGTAGTCCTGTTTGAGTTGCAAATATTAGCAGAACCGAGTATCAAATACCAGTGCTACTACGAGCTCTAGTAAGGTACACATCAATAACATGTATATCACATATACCTTTGTTCACCTTGCCATCCTTCTTATCCGCCAAATACTTGGGGCAGTTCCGCTTCGGTGACGATGCTTGCGGTAGAAGCACTCGTTTCAGGTTTAGGGCCAGACTTGGGTTTCTTCTCTGAGCGACAACTTGCTTGCTGTTCTTCTTGAATTCCTTCTTCTTCCCTTTGCCTTTCTTCTTGAAACTAGTGGTCTTATTGACCATCAACACTTGATGCTCCTTCTTGATTTCTACCTCCGCAGCCTTTAGCATTGCGAAGAGCTCGAGCATAGTCTTTACTAACCCTTGCATATTATAGTTCATCACGAAGCCTTTGTAGCTTGGTGGCGGTGATTGGAGAATTCATCAATGACACAATCATCCGGAAGATTAACTCCCAATTGTGTCAAGTGATTGTAGTACCCGGACATTACGAGTATATGCTCACTAACGAACTGTTCTCCTCCATCTTGCAGCTATAGAACTTATTGGAGACTTCATATCTCTCAATCCGGGCATTACATTTGGAATATTAACTTCAACTCTGGAACATCTCATATGCTCCATAGCGTTCAAAAGCGTCGTTGAAGTCCGGTTCTAAGCCGTAAAGCATGGCACCTTGAACTATAGAGTAGTCATCAGCTTTGCTCGCGGACGTTCATAACATCTGCGGTTGCATTAGCAGCGAGCTGGCACCTAGCGGTGCATCCGGGGCGTAGCTCTTACGTGCAGCAATGAGGATGATCCTCAAATTCGGACCCGTCCGTGTAATTGCTACCATCATCTTTCAACTTTGCTTTCTCAAGGCGCATTAAAATTCAACGGAACAACAGCACGAGCCATCTATCTACAATCAAACATAAACAAGCAAGATACTATCAGGTACTAAGTTCATGATAAATTTAAGTTCAATTAATCATATTACTTAAGAACTCCCACTTAGAAAAACATCTCTCTAGTCATCTAAGTGATCACGTGATCCAAATCAACTAAACCATAACCGATCATCACGTGAAATGGAGTAGTTTTCAATGGTGAACATCGTATGTTGATCATATCTACTATATGATTCACGCTCGACCTTCGGTCTCCGTGTTCGAGGCCATATCTGCATATGCTAGGCTCGTCAAGTATAACCCGAGTATTCTGCGCGTGCAAAACTGGCTTGCACCCGTTGTAGATGGACGTAGAGCTTATCACACCCGATCATCACGTGGTGTGCAGGCACGACGAACTTTGGCAGCGGTGCATACCGGGAGAACACTTCTTGATAATTTAGTGAGAGATCATCTTATAATGCTACCGTCAATCAAAGCAAGATAAGATGCATAAAAGGATAAACATCACATGCAAATCAATATAAGTGATATGATATGGTCATCATCATCTTGTGCTTCATGATCTCCATCTTGTTGCACCACCATGATCACCATCGTCACCGGTAGCGACACCTTGATCTCCATCGCAGCATCGTTGTCGTCTCGCCAAACTTATGCTACTCGACTATCGCTACCGCTTAGTGATAAAGTAAAGCATTACAGGCGATTGCATTGCATACAATAAGCGACAACCATATGGCTCCTGCCGATTGCCGATAACCGGTTACAAAACGTGATCATCTCATACAATAAAATATAGCATCACATCTTGACCATATCACATCACAACATGCCTGCAAAAACAAGTTAGGCGTCCTCTACTTTGTTGTTGCAAATTTTACGTGGCTGCTACGGGCTTAAGCAAGAACCAGTCTCACCTCGCATCAAAACCACAGCGATACTTCGTCAAATAGACTCCGTTTAACCTTCTCAAGGACGGGCGTAGCCTTTTCAGTTCAACTAAAGTGAGAGAGCAGACACCCACAGTCACCTTTAAGCAGCGAGTGCTCATGGCGGTGAAACCAGTCTCGCGTAAGCGTCTGGCGTAATGTCGGTCAGGCGCTTCATCTCACAATACCGCTGAACCAAAGTATGACATGCTGGTAGGTAGTATGACTTGTATCGCCCACAACTCACTTGTGTTCTACTCGTGCAAAACATCAAACCATAGAAAAAACCTAGGCTCGGATGCCCTTTGTTGGGGAGCGTAGTAATTTCAAAAATTTTCCTCGCACGCAAGATCATGGTGATGTATAGCAGCGAGAGGGAGAGTGTTGTCCACATACCCTTGTAGACCAGGCGAGCGATCTGGCGTAGAGGAAGTAGTCGTACGTTCTCCTCGCGATCCGACCGATCCGGCGCCGTTACTCCGGCGCCCGAGTTCTTGACACACGTACAGCTCGATGGCGTCCCTCGTACTCGATCCAGCCGAGTGTCGAGGAGAGTTCCGTCGACCTGACGGCGTGGTGGCGATCTTGATGTTTCACGGCGCGGGGCTTCGCCTAAGCTTGCGACGGTATAACCGAGGTGGAATATGGTGGAGGGGCACGCACGGCTGAGAGCGATCTCACGATCAACTTGTGTGTTCCAAGGTGCCCCCTGCCCCGTATATAAAGGAGCAAGGGGAGGGCGGCGGCCAAGGAGGCGGCATACAGGAGTCCTACTCCCTCGGGAGTAAGATTCCCCCAATCCTAGTTGGACTAGGATTCGGAGGGAAAAGAGAGAGGGGCGGCCCCTTCTCCTAGTCCTAGTAGGACTAGGGAAGGGGGGGGCGTGACCCCTCCTAGGGCTGCCCTTCTCCTTTCCACTAAGGCCCATCGAGGCCCATTTACCTCCGGGGGTTCGGTAACCTCCGGTACTCGGTAAATTCCGTTTTCGCCGGAACCATTCGAACTCCAAACATAGGCTTCAATATATCAATCTTTATGTCTCGACCATTCCGAGACTCCTCGTCATGTCCGTGATCACATCCGGGACTCGAACTCCTTGGTACATCAAAATACATAAACTCATAATAAGCATCGCCGAAACCTTAAGCGTGCGGACCCTACGGTTCGAGAACAATGTAGACATGACCTAGAACCATTCACGGTCAATAACCAACAGCGGGACCTGGATGCCCATATTGGTTCCTACATATTCTCGAAGATCTTTGTCGGTCGGACCGCATAACAACATCGTTGTTCCCTTTGTCATCGGTATGTTACTTGCGAGATTCGATCGTCGGTATCAATACCTAGTTCAATCTCGTTACGGCAAGTCTCTTTACTCGTTCCGTAATACATCATCTCACAACTAACTCATTAGTTGTAGTGCTTGCAAGGCTTGATGATGTGCATTACCGAGAGGGCGAGAGATACCTCTCCGACTATCGGAGTGACAAAACCTAATCTCGAAATCGCCAACCCAACATCGCCTTTGGAGACACTGTAGTACTCCTTTATAATCACCCGATTCGTTGTGACGTTTGGTAGCACCAAAGTGTTCCTCCGTAAGCAGGAGTTGCATAATCTCATAGTTACGAGGAACATGTATAAGTCATGGATAAAAGCGGTAGCAACATACTAAGCGATTGTGTGCTAAGCTAGGGAATGGGTCATGTCAATCAGATCATTCTACCAATGATGTGACCTCGTTAATCAAATAACAACTCCTTTGTTCATGGTTAGGAAACATAACCATCTTTGATTAACAAGCTAGTCTAGTAGAGGCATACTAGTGACATCTTGTTTTGTCTATGCATTCACACATGTATCATGTTTCCGGTTAATACAATTCTAGCATGAATGATAAACATTTATCATGAAATAAGGAAATAAATAATAACTTTATTATTGCCTCTAGGGCATATTTCCTTCTTCAGACACCGAGTACCTTGATCTAGCCCCTCAGAAGGGAACCGACAAAGTAAACCGGGCGCCGCACCATCTTCTTCCGTTTCTCTTCTTGTGGCTCAGCAGATCAATCCTTGCCGAACCGAACTTGTCGGGAAGCCTCGCTTGTCGTTGGACTCGCTTGTCGCGCCATCGGCTCATCATCCGCCTCCCTCTCCGCTACTAGTGCAACACTAACCACTTGATTGGTTGCCGCCAGATATAGTAGCAACTTCTCTTGTGGCTTAGGTGCGACAAGTATTGGAGTGGAGGATAGGTATCTCTTCAAGTCCTGCAGCGCAGCCTCCGCTTCCGGAGTCCATTTCATTGGACCTGCCTTTTTCAAAATTTTGAAAAACGGCAGGGCGCGCTCAGCAGACTTAGAGATGAACCTACTAAGAGCAGCAACACAGCCGGCAAGTCTTCGCACATCCTTGACGCGCTTCGGTGCTTTGATCTGTTCAATGGCTTTGATCTTGTCGGGATTGGCTTCGATCCCCCGTTGAGATACGAAGAATCCGAGAAGCTTGCCGGAAGGAACTCCAAACACGCACTTCTCGGGATTCAACTTGAGATTGATCTTGCGCAGATTTGCAAAAGTCTCATCCAAATCTTGGATCAAAGTCTCTTTGTCCTTGCTCTTGACCACTATGTCATCCATGTAAGCTTCTACATTTCTGTGCAACTGTGGCTCAAAAGCATGACTGACTACTCTTGCAAATGTAGAACCAGCATTCTTTAGTCCGAAAGGCATCCGTACAAAGCAGTACGTGCTACACGGAGTAATGAATGTTGTTTTCTTCATCCTCTTACGCCATGAAGATCGATGATATCCCGAGTATGCATCAAGGAATGAAAGCAGATCACATCCTCGCTTTGTGGAGTCGACAATCGGTCAATGCGCGGCAAGGGAAATGGATCCTGGGATAAGCTTTATTAACATCGGTGAAGTCAATACAAAGCCTCCACTTCCCGTTTGCTTTGGCGCCCGACTCACTGGATTGGCTAACCACGTTGGATGGAGTACTCCTCGGACCAAGCTTCTTGCTTCCAATTTCTTGATCTCTTGAGAATGAACTCTTGTCGCCTCCGCTTGCTTCCTAACTCTTGACTTGCCGGCGCGTGAGGGCAGCGGCAGGTGGTGCTCAATTACTTTCACAGGAACACGGGGATGTCGATGGTTGCCATGCAAACACATCGACATTCGCCGCAGAAAGCAACGAGCGCCGCTTTCCTATTTAGGGTCAAGCGCGGGCGATGGTGAAGGTACCACCCGCCGCGTCCTCCTTGGCGCCACTTTCTTGGTCTCGTGTCGCTGTCTTTGCCTTCTTGCACTTGCCGGTGGAGCTCGATGGTGCGTCCTCGATGGTAGCGCAGCACTCGAAGAGGTGCGCTTGGCGGAGTGGGCATCGAGCTACTCTTGCGGACTTGGTCTTCTTCTTCCCCGGAGCTTCGGTGGCAAGTGGTTTGTGTTCTCTGCGGCTGCTTTGCTTCCGTAGATCTTGTCGGTCTGAGATAAGTGCATCTTTCTTGTCGCCATGGACTGAAATAACACTTATCGGCCCGGGCATCTTGAGCACATTGTAAGCGTAGTGAGAGGCTGCCATGAACTTGGCAAGCGCCGGACGGCCGAGTATCCCATTGTAGGGCAATGGGAAATCAACAACGTCGAACGTGACTCTCTCTGTCCTGAAGTTCAGCTCGCTACCAAAAGTTACTGGCAGTGTGATCTTCCCCTTCGGCTTGCTCCTTCCCGAGTTGATTCCTTGAAAGGTACTAGTCTCTTTGAGCTCGCTGTCGAGGATCTGGAGCTTCTTGAGCACCACGGAAGAGATCAGATTCAGGCCGGCCCCGCCGTCAACCAACATCTTCGTGACCTTGAGGTTGCGGATGGTTGGCGAAACCAACATCGGCAAGCACCCGACCGCAGTTATGCGATCAGGGTGATCCTCAACGTCAAAGACGATGGGCGTGCTGGACCACTTCAGGGGCTTGCGCGACTCGACGGATGGTTCTGCTGCGTTCACTTCCCGCACCCACTGTTTGAGTTGGCGGTGCGAGGTGTGCAGAGAAGCACCGCCGTCAACGCACAAAACCTCTGTTGCCTTCTGAAACTCCTGCTCGTCGGTCTCATCTTCCTCCATCTCATCATCTTCATCTTCGTCCTCATCCTTGTCGCGGCCACGGGGAGGCCTATCTCCTTGCCGCTGCTTGGTCTTGCCGCGGCGCCCTCCCCGGGCGGGACGCTTCTTGCCGGATCCTCCGCCACCTTCCTGGGCCTTCTCCTTGTCGCGCGCCAGATTCAGCTTTTTGTAGCTCTGCCATCTGCTCAACCTTCTTGCAAGCTTGGAGGTCGTGGCCCTTGGTGCGGTGGATCTTGCAGTACTGCTTGCCGGAGCCATCCTGCTTGTCGGCGGCTACCACAGCCTCGCCGGAGTCACCAGCTTTGGCCTTCTCGGAACCGCCTCCGTTGCCGGACTGCTCGACAACTAGCACATCCTTAGCCTTTCTCTTTCTGTTATTCCGCCTCCGGTTCTTCTTTGCCGGAGGGGCGTCCTCACTGTCAGATCCTTCTGCTCCTGCGTTCTCTCCGGGGAGTTTCCTCCTTCCTCAGCACGTGCACACTTGTCGGCCAGAGCATATAGCTCGGCGACATCTCGATTTTGCACATCGCCATCTCCTCCCTCATCCTGCGATTACGCACGTTCTGATGGAACGCGCCGATAACCGCGGCAGGGTGGACATCTGGGATGTTGCGCGCACTTGGCTGAATCTCTGTATGTACTTGCGCAGGGTTCTCCTTCCTTCGGGCGGCGGTGAAGGCCGCCTCTCCGGCCATGGGGCTTGTGGTCACGCTGTGAAGGCGCCGACGATCGATGGCATGTGTTCGCCCATGAAGAGATGGAGTTGTCCGGCAAGTGCATGAGCCAAGATCTCGACGTTGGGCTTGAGCACCGCCGGAAGTAGTTGGAAAGGATCTTCTCGTCGCGCCCGACGCTGCACCGCGATGGTGTAGACGCCGAGGAACTCCGACGGATGTATCCTGCCATCGTACTTCTCGGCACGTCGGCTTGAAGTTCTTGGTATCGGGCCTTTGGACTGCCAGCTCACGGGTGAACGCAGGGCAACCTCACAGTCGACAAGTCGCTGGTTCCCCGGCACATGCATATCGACAGTGGGCCCGCGCGCTGGTCGATTGACGTCGCGCTTTCTTCGACTTCGATGCGGTCGCGGCGTCTTCGATGTCGCCGTTCTTGGAGAACTTGGCGTTGATCGCGGCGAGCTCGCGGGTCCGACAACGTGGTGGAGTCGGTGTCGAGGTTGGCCCGGCGAGTCGGCGATCTTGGCCTTCGGGGCGGGGAGTGCATGGTGGTGGCACCCCCAGCGGTCTTGTCGGCGTCGGCTTGCGCCTGGGCGTCTTGCCGGGGCTTCGATGTGATCGGTTGCCGGGGCTTGTCGCCGTTGGCGAAGCCGATAAGGCTCTGAATGGTGGCCCTCCAGTCGTCGATCTTGTATGGCGCTGGCGGGTAATCTAGAAGAAGCTGGGCTCGGGCCAGCGCTTCCTCTGGAGTCTTGGGTGGCGGTGGCGAGCGACGGGAGGTGCGGGATATGCTCAAACTTCTAACGGTGTTAGAAGGAGCAACATCTCGTCCAGGCGACTGCACTGCGCTCGTGCCAGCGTGTTGACGTGTACGTTGGCCTTGAGCGTCCCGTGACCCACCAGCTTGGCCTTGTTCCAACGCGAGCACGGTGCTAGGAGCACCATGGCATTGTCGATCCTGCACCCCCTGGGAGGGGAGCGGTGGATGTGTAAAACGTTGAAGCTTGCGGGGCCTTGTCCTTGGACCTGGTGACGACGTGAGTCCCACCTTCGGCGCCCGCTCCTCCGCCGGCGTTCACCCCACCGCCTGTTTGCTCCGGTGGCGGTAGGATAGTCGCAGATGGAGCGGCCACCTCCTAAGCCTTCTTCTTCGGTGGCATGTCGATGAAGATGTTGATGTGTAGCGCAGACGCCGGATCGATACGCACGACCTCGACGCCCCCCTACCTGGCGCGCCAAAGATGTCGTGGGGAACGAGCACCTATGGGGCAGGGAGCCCCTTTTCGGTCCGGCGGGGAGCGGAGGGCGCACGAAGAGCAGATCGAGGCGAAAGCACGCGAGGGAATTTACCCAGCTTCGGAGCTCTCCGGAGAGATAAAACTCCTACTGCTGCTTTGTGTTTCTATTCTGTTCTTGCTCAAGAGCGTAGGTGTGTTGTAGTTTCGAATGAATCGAACCCCTTCTACGTGCGCATGGGCCTCCTTTTTATAGTCTAAAGGGGTCACCGACAGGTGGCAGCATAGAGAGAGGGGTAAAAAAGTAAAAATGCAGGTTGGTACAACCGCTATCAACAGTGCCCCCTACCTAACTCTGACGGCAGGGGACAAGGGCATTTAATGCCCGTCCGGTCGCCCCAACAGTGCAGGAAGCAACCGTTAGGGGCGCCACCGATCGCCACGATGGCCTCCTTGTCAGCTCCATTCGCCACCGCGACCGCTTGGCTGCAAATACCGACATGTGCGCTAGGAACGATCCTGGGGCGACACGTCGTTGGATGCGCTGGAGCGTGGATGCAGTGTGGTGGCCCGACGCAGCAGCGCCTTGCGCGTTATTGTCTTGTCGCACCCTTGAAGCTTGTTTTCGCCGGTCCTTTCTTGGGGACGCGTGGCACGTCGCGGCAAGTTCTTCGCATACCTTAGTTGGCCTTCCCGCAAGCTCCTCTTGCGGGTCTTATCCTTCCCGGCAAGCTCCTCTTGCCGGGCCTTGTCTTCTCGATTAACACTTTGTTCTTGAATGGCGTAATAGGAATGACGGCGATCTTGGCGGACGCCGCAAGAAGCTCCCCTGGCAGCGCCAAGGATCGCTTGCCCGTGCCCAAGTTCGGGGTACTAAGGTACCCCTACTTTAGTACACCGACACAGATAGACTAATCCCATGTTGAACAAGGCAATGAGCTTGTAATCCATGTAGTCTTCTGATGGTGTGGGCACTTCGCAGATTACAACTTTGTGCAAACAGAGGTCGAGCCAAAAGCTTGACGCGTCTCGTGCGTAGTAGGCAGGAGTGTCTGGCGGGCCGCGAGGCTCAATGTCGGCGGTATCCAACGATGGAAGGGTGATCTCCCGTTGGGTGTAGATATGCACGAGACGCCACAGACTACCGGTGTGGTGGATGAGGACGATCTAGTTGGCCTTCATGCCAGCCCAGTAGTGGCCGCGCATGAAGGACAGGTGGACAGGTAGTGGTAGCATGTCGAGGGGCACCACGGCAGCCTCCATAGGATCGTCAAGTCGGTGTCTGGGCCACCTGAGAGGATCAGGCATAAGCAAGCAGGGTGTCTTGAAAAGAGCCGGCCGGTTGCAGAGGAGTAGATGGTACAAAGACACCGAGCATGTGGCCAGACGGACGGTGCTGAGTAGGTCCATACGACTACAGATCTGCTCCAAGAGAACATCGGGGAGGGAATTCCAATCGCGGCTCTGAGAGTCAGTCGGTTCTGCCATTGGGGTTTTCGGTGCCTGCGAGCCAGCGGGGAAGTGGATTCGGGCGGGCGAGCGAAGAAGCTTCTCCTCGTGTGGCCGAGCAGTGAGCGGGGGGATATGGTATGCGCGAGCTACCAAGGAAGATGGCGCAGGCGAGCGAGCAGTGAGCGGGGGTAAATGGTGTGCGTCCGACGATGGGGAAGAGAGGAGGAAGAAGAAGAGAGGAGGAAGAAGAGTGGAAGACGGGTAAGAAAGTGCATTAAATCTCAATTCTACTAGTACTACTACCAGGATATAGGCACCATCCTCCGGAGTGTAAATAGTTACACCGATGACATGTGGGTCTACCACAAGAGGGCCCATATGTCAGTTAATGGAGGACAGAGGTGCATAGGCGTATTTGCGGAAGCGTGCTCTACTGGCAAACATGATGGCAGTATTGGGTAAGGCTGATTTAGCAACACCAACATGCTGGTTCAGCTTATTAATTACGTGTCCCATCTGCTGCAGCGTGTATTGTCACTTCACTGCGAAGACTAGTTGAATAGTTCTCTCTGACCGAGATGGGGAATGATGGATCACGAGGACTTCCTTTCTACAGTATCCCTATGCCTCTACGCTCACTTCACTCATTTTGCTCCGTACCTAGTCACTTGTTGAAATCTGTAGAAAGACAAATACTCCGTATTTGGGAACAGAGGGAGGCTTTTACTCCATACTATTTGGGAACAGAGGGAGTATCACCATATGGAGGGAACAGAGGAAGCTTGAAATATGAACATGTCAATGGGAGGGAGTAAGCCCCATGCATGCATGCATGCAACATGCAACACTCACACGTACTCCACATGGATGCACGCAACACTCACGCACCCATGCGGCACACAGCACACGACGCAACACACACGCTCACGCTCAAGTGCTCGACCTACTCCCTACGTCCGTGAAAGACTGTACATTTAGAGATTTACACATTGACCAGGGTATAATTAACGCCCAAAAGTAGCAGACTTATGTGTGCATGCAACCATTGAGATAAGAAGATTAAATGAAGGCCGTTGCATGCTGTAATTAAGGATAAACATGTAGCCTATACCTACAGCACAAGTTGGTGCATTAGTCAATCAATATCGATTTAGATTAAAGGTTAAATGCATTGGAAGTGTAGATGTACATCATGTACTACTACACTCTTTGTTTTATAGCCGATGTACACTCTTTGTTGGAAGACCGAGGGAGGACACGTGCATGCACTCACATACACAGCCAGGGCGGTTCGGGCGCAAGGGTTGGACCCGTGTCGCGCCTGCATAAAGTTTTGTTTAACTGATTTCTTTGCTCTACCAACTGACAGGTGGGACCCAGAAACCAGGTGACAATTTAACCAGTCAACAAAGTGCCACGTCGACTATGTGCCCGGTCAAGAGGGTGCAATCTGATGTTTCACGATGAGCTAGTGATCGTACAATCGACGCAAAACTATATATAGTGACCGTAAAGAGCGTATTGTTACATACGTTGACCGCCAGTGTATTTTTCTCATTTCAAATTAAGCCATATTAATCGAAAAGGACGCAGTATGGATTACTACTAGTACTAGTACTGCTTTGATGTGTCCCGTCAACTCGCCAAACGAGGAGAAGCTTGCTTACTACGCCTCTCCCTCGCCCACGCGCGCGGTGGTTCGCAGGACGAGGAGAGGGTTTTGACTACAACGCCCTCTCCCTCTTCCTCTCCCTTGCCCTCGCCCTCGCCCTCGCGGTGGACGTGCAGCAGTTCAATCGGTGTCAGATTGCCAGAAGCATATTGTACTGTAGTATCATCATTGTTGGACCTTCCGAAGAGGCGAAGAGGAAAGTGCAAGGTTCACATGAGTATGAACTGTTGAACCTCCCGAAGAGGCAAAGAGCCAAGCGCAAGGTTTTATAGGAGTTGTCGTCCTAGTAGGAGTGTAATACAACTATAGCAAACGATGCTACTGTATGATGCCGCCACGTCACGTATATCCAAAGCTGTGCCACCTTTTTTTCTCAAAGAGCGTGTTGGAGCCCGTGCAACAACCACACAAGTTGCACGTACACATAACACATTTACTAGTAATAAATTCTAAAGGACAAATGCCAGTATGCCACACAAGTTCATCTCCAATTCATGTGATAAATTTGTGCACGACTAGTCTACATATATTCACAGCGCTACTGCTCACAATTACCGTACTCCACTTACACGCTATAGATGGGCTACATGCATGTCCTCCTCCGTGTTCCGGCCCTGTGTGTTCTTCATGGATGGCACGATCCATAGCGGTGGGCAACGGGAATCATTGTTGCAGATTTCTAGTCCGGTTCCACACAATGGAGACTCATCCAAGCTGAAGCGGCATAAATCAGGGATAGCGTGTCCCAACATGTCGTTCATCCAGCGGTGCGCACTGAAGACACAACCATGCTTCATGAACGTTAGGCCTTCCGTGTCGTTCACGCAAGGTGGCATCCGCTTCACAATGGGGTAGCTGTCCCCGATGAAAAGCGAGTACTCTCCAAGAGTGTTCCTCGGCACCGACGTAGCATCACAGGGGTCGAACTCGGCGCCGTTCATCTGGTACACGCGGCATCCCAGATCTGAACACATGGTGACGTACATAGTCAAGGTCCATGCATAATAATGTTGTGCTCAAATATGGCGGTCAGTAATACTATGCAGCAAATAGTACTACTCCGGTATAGAGGAAGTAAAATAACCGGCTTATTATATATAGCCACTCTTGGCTACATGGATGAGATAGTAAGACATGGAAAAACAAAAATGATGGCAGCTAGTGGTTCAAGTCTTCAAGGGCCCAGCTAGCTATACGCGTCCTCCAAGGTAAAAAGTACTCCTACTAGTAGTACTAAGTATACTACTAGTACAACAATGAAAGAGAAGGCGAGAGGGTTAAAAAATGGAATACCTGGGTAGATGGTGACGGTCCGATCGTGGTAGATTGTGTGACCATGTTGCACATCAGTGGTACCATGGGTAACGACTGCTAAGATAGTTGATCCCAATATGCCAAAGTCAGCTACAAGGTTCCAGGTTAGACCGAATCGCGGATGCAAATGCACATCCAGGATCGGCGATCTTATTTTGATCGGCGGATGACTGGTCCCTGCAAAATAATGGAGTACCGTTAGGGATGCAAATGATGGTTTGTGCATTCCGTTTGTAATCTCCCGTACCATAGGATGGCAACCAGATGAAACAAGTCCCCTGGCTTGTCACCGCGAAGATGCAGCCTAGATGGCGCACAGCGTCTTCGAACGTGTAGGGGTACAAATCTGCCGCCGCCAACATGCGCCAGCCTCTGCCGTTACTGCGTCTTGCATTGATGGCAATCCTTATGTCGAACACCGCGATGAGATAGTTATTGTCGTAGCCGCGTCGCTTTGTTGGCGGGTCCGCAATTGCTATCTTCTTCAATCTCATGTAGGCATCATCATACGTATTCAAGCCCAGCCAGTCCGGAAGGCCGATCCCAATGGTGGAGAAGGGGTCTACCGGAACGGCCACACTGCTGTGGATGTTGTGCAAAATAATGGTGGTATCCAGCCGGAGGTATGCAAGCCAATCTTTGTTGGCACCGACCCAGACGTATATATAAGACGGTGGGCAGCTGAGAAATTACGGGATGGAAATGGAATAACTAAGTACTACATGATCAAACTCCATTACTGACCTGCTCATCGGACAAAATCTGACTACCTCTCAACGTCGGCAACTCTAGCGGAGTCAACGTGCAACCATGGCCAGGGAGCGGTGGACTGTTCGAAGGATTGTCCCATAGAAGAACCATCTCCTCGAGGACGCATGGAAGACCAACAAGCATGTCCTTTTCCCAAACCTGTTTAAGCAGCGTCTTAAAAAAGTTGGTGCAGGAAGCACCGAGTCTTGCGGCGGTGAGGACGTCAGAGCGGCATGCGATTTCTCCTAGAGGATCGTCGTCCAAGGTCTCCCAGCCCCGACGAGGAGGAGAACCGCCTGGCGAATCCATGGGAGCAGCGATGAACTGCCTTCTCTTTGGGGGGAGGGGAACTGGCGAGGAGGAGATAAGAGCGTAGTAACCGCAGGTCCTCGTCCCTTCCAACTGTAGATCGTTCCTCAGTGAAGGGGTGAGGCTATTATTTACTACTAGTACTAGCATTATGGAACATTATGGGATTGCATTATACTGTAAATAATAGCACTAGTAAGAAATTTTTGGCACTAGGTAGTAGTTTTTGGTGTGGATTAAGAAATTTTGGCTATGTTTTTGCCATTTTTTGTACACGCCAACTAGTGTCAAAAAACGTCTTATATTATGTGTCGGAGGAGTACGTACTCGTACTGTAGCAGTACCAGTACTACTTTTCTCAAATATTAGTGCGATGTATTGTACTTCTAGTCTAGTCTAGTATAGTGCATCAGTTTTGAACTCTTGAATCTCAGGGCCAAGGAGCTACAGTTGGAAGTGGAGGGTACTAGTGTTCTCTAGAACCATCACTGTACTATCAATGCAGGGGAAGTACACCTGTGTAGTGGCCTATTGGGTACTCTCGGTGCTATATTCAGCCGCTCCTCTCACGTAGGAGTAGCTGGCCTACTCAGCCGCTCCTCTCACGCACACACTAGCAGCCTGTTTATCAGCGACGGTTACTGCGGTCTACGGTGGCAGAACATTTGAGTTATTTGATACAGCGAGACTAGGCTTTTTGCTTCCATTTGTGGAGGTGTAATGGATCTCGTCGAACTTTGTTAGTAGTTCCTTCTTTATGAATGAGATGAAGCAAAGCTTTTGCCTCCGTTTCCAAAAAAAACACGTCAAGAGGAATTTCTTTTATAGTAGAGCCGATAATGGAGTGAAGTCCATGCGCAATGCCACAAGCTCTGATACTACCTCCGTCCGGGTTTATTGGTCCTCATTGTATTTCGTGTCAAATTTTGACCATAGATTAAACTAACAAAATGTTTACGCATGTTACCAAACATTATATTTTTGAAAACTATGTTCAAATACGAATCCAATGAGATAATTTTTTTTGACATGCATTAACATTTTATTAGTTAAATCCTTCGTCAAAATTTGACACAAACTACAAAGGGGACCTGTAAACCAGGACGGAGGTAGTAGTAGTACAACACTTTACATACAGAGCCATATTGCACAGTTCCCAATGCCCCGCCAGGCTTTTCCGGCTCCTCGGGCTTAATTGGGAGGCGTTAGTTTAATTATGCTACTAGATGATGAGGAATCTGCAAGCGAGGTGCGGCTAGGGCGAGCACGCGAGCCACGGGATGCTGGGAAGGAAAACCCGTTCATGTGGCTAGGCTGTCCAAAGGCACCCAGATTAGGGCCGCACGTCCGCTTGACTTCAAAACTCAAACTACCCGTGTAAAATATTGGCTCGCAGCGAAGTGTAGTAGTACTATTTTTTTAAAAAAAGGCCGCCGTGCGTTCGGCCGGGATCAAACCCACAAAACGAGGTATACACTCCCGCGACCACTAGTAGTACTCGTTGGAGTACAACGCAACCTAGAATCGCCTTTTGTCGCTAGTAGCATGTACATTGTTACTTACAAGAAACCCCTAATAATGCAAGAAACCACTAAAATGCCAAGAAACTACTAACACTTGCATACGTGGCAGACTTAAGATAAGACTACCTTATCAACCATTGTACATGCTCTTACCAACCAAAATCCTCGAGTGACCTCCTACCTCCAGCCCGTCCACATAGTCATCCTCGGCCATGGGATGCAGATACCACCGCCGGCAGAAGGCGAGGTCAAAACCGCTGGCGGTGCGGAGCCCATGTTGCGGCAGCTCGGATGCCAGCTCCGTCCGGCGCTCGCGGCCACTAGCTAGGCAAGATAGCTCCGTCCAGCTGCTTGTCTGCAAGGTTTGCTAGCTAGATTGCCACGTCAGCACGACGGCTTGCTTGCGCACGCCGCGCCATGCCGACCATCCGCTCGGCGAAGCGGTAGCGCGCGCTTCGCTCGTGAGTCACGCCAGCCAGCTCGCCAACCTGCGGAGGCAGTAGCGGCGTCCGACCCATCCCGGGCGGCGCGCCAACTCGCCATCACCGGCGCCACCGACGAACACGCATCAGTACTGTTTGAAGTAGTGTTCAGGAAAAATAATGATTTGAGGGGAAATAACAGGATAGAAGGTGAGATGTGGGTCCCTCGTGTCAACGGTCAAACAAAATGTGTTGGTTTGCCTGCCTCACAAGACGGACGTGGGCCAACCCAGGTCATAAATGAGTTTAAACGAACCTAATCGGTAGGAGTACTAGGTAGCAGTTTTTGGCGTGGATTAAGAAATTTTGGGTATGTTTTTGCTATTTTTTGTACAATAGATTCTTCCTAGGGCTGGTTGAAAGTGGTAGTTTTTTGTTAAATACTCTACATATTGTAAGTAGGAGTGAAAGTTAAGCTTTGGAAGCCAATAAGCAAGGCTAGTTACATAGTGAATATGTGTACATGATTGAAAGTAAATATCAACCATGAGTGACTAATATCTTGATGGAAAACTCGAAACTATGGAATACTAGGAAAAAAATGCATGGTTGGAAATACTAGTAATGTTCATGTCCGTTGCAACGAATCATAATTAGAATAATACTTATTTACAAACTTGGTACAAAACACCCTAATTTTGATATACATATGTCACTAGAGATATATTATGTTTCAATTATAATATATTCCTTCAGCTGTTTTGGTGAGCTCAGGGAGGGATGTGGTTGGTTTTAAGATACTAATTATGGGTTTTTCTGCAAATTGGTAGACAAGTGGGATGTTGGTGAGAAAAGGCAACAACTTACCTCACAATCGTTAGATTTAGATCTAATGGTCAGAAACGACGGATGGCAGACACACCAACATCACCAACTTAGTCTTGTGTAGGAGTACTAGCAAGATCCGTGCATTAACGGAACATCAAGATGCATTTTTTTTTATAAAAACACTTGTTGTGATTGACCCTTGCGGGAGTAATCCCATGTGTAAAAACTAATGATATCTTGAGAAATATGAGATAAGGTGAAGAGGAGTGGGGTGTGGTGGTGGTTGGTGGTCGAACTAAGCGGAGGCATGGGGATTGACGACGCCGGCAGCGGCCACCAGGCCAGTTTATTTTAGAGGCTTCCTTTCTTAATTGCTCAACAATGAGATTTGTTGGAGATAAGGATGAACGAGGGAAGGCCTTGTCTACAAATATGGAGAGGGGTGCGGGTATCTTTTAGTTTAATTTCCATCCGTCAGATATAGATCAGACGGTATATATTGCAAGATGGCACACGTACCATCATCACCAACTCGGTTTTTTATAAAAGAAGAAATATAAGTATGGAGATACAAACGTATTATCGATACTTGCTTCCGTAAACTAGCATCTACATTCTATTCAACGCCTCGGCATGTGGGGCCTTAGCACAATGACTTCTCGACTGTGTAAAACAAAGATTTTCCCGTCGACGACAAGGAGGGGGTGACGGCGACACGCTTTTTGGCTTGCTCTAGTCCTAGTAGTCATACTAGGTGGTCTAAGCACGTGTAGATTTATTCTTTTTCACGTCTCGTGTTCGCCGTACTGCCACAACTGTTGATGAGTAGACGGTAAGTTATTCACGGGGAAACCCTTGTTGAGCGTGTTTGCAAGAGAGAGAGAGAGAGAGACAGTGTGCGTGTGCGATATGTTAGAGACTGAGGCAATGATAATAGATTCTTTGTGTCTATGTGTGTGGAGGATAGAGAGATACATGTACATGGGGCTTTGTGTTGTGTAACGTGGAGACACATATACATAATTAGAGAGTGTGTGTGTGAGATACACATGCGAACATGGGGAGAGATGAGGATCCAGATAAATGGGTGTTTGTGCGTGTCGTGTGTGTTTGTGCAGCGCTTGTGTGTGTGAGGAGAGTGTATGTGGAGTAGAGAGACCACTGATGATGTAAACCTAGTATAAGGGAAGGGGAATGGTGTGACATGTGTAGTAGCGAGATAGCAGTAAAAGGGCGGGGGAACAGACTATTTGGAAGACATCGAGTGTGTGTGTGGGAGAGGGGTGTGAGAGAGAGAAGAGAGAGAGAGAGAGAGAGAGAGAGAGAGAGAGGGAGGAAGGGAGGGAGGGAGAGAGGGAGGGAGGGAGAGAGAGAGAGAGAGATAGAGAGAGAGAGAGAGAGAGAGAGAGAGAGAGGAAGAGAGGGGGCGAAGGGGTCGTTTGTGTCCATAAATGGCATATAGATAGGGAGACAATGTTGATGTTGCCCGAAATTGGCCTATGAACGGAGACGCAAGGGAAGCGAGTCATCGTGTGTGTGATAGGGACTTCATGAGAGATCTAGAATAGATGGTGTAGAGAACAATGTGCGAAATCGAGAACGATTATACATTAGGGAGCTATGCAAAGAGTCACGACATATATGTATACTGAGGGAAGGAGTCTGGGGGTCCGGGTCGCGTGTGGGAGAGATAGAAAGAGGAGAGTGGTGCACAAGGAGACAAAGTGTGCTTGTTTGCAGTGGGGTTGGTGTGTGAGGTGAGTGCGCGAGAACCACATAATTAGGGAGATAGACGTTTAGGGGCGACGTTTTGTGTGTATGGGAAATATACACTCTACATAGTGCGTGTGCTTGGGTAAGAGAGATAGCGGGAGACCTAGAGAGTGAGGGAAGAGATGTGTGCATGCCCGAGAGACAAAGTGATAGAGACCTATGTTGGGGTCCGGACTTTACAAGAGAGAGGGGTGTTAATGTGCTCGTGTGTTGGTGTCTAGGGGAGAGAATGACTTCTCTATGTGTGTGCATGTGTGGTGGTGGTGGTGGTGGGGGGGTTGACTTGGATAAAGAGTGAGGTGTCTATATTTGAGGGACTTTAGCGTAATTGAGATATTGTGCACTCATGGTTGATCAATTTGTTTCACAGTTTGTACTATGAGATAACGATACTTTTGAACATGCGTGATATACCTTGATGTACCAGAATTACAAACCTAAGATTGGAATTTTGGAATTCGACTCCATCATTAGCTTTTGTAATTCATTTAAACGGAGGCACATTTTTTAAGCCGGGATTTCGTGATTTCAAATTCATATATCAAACTTAGAGATATACACATACGGGCATGTTCAAACTTTATAAACATTCACTTTATTCATACACATACATATTTTTGCTTTTGTCATCATATTTAGGATAAACACATTTGGAATTTCATTTGAATTGGACCGTATGATGGTATTTGCTTGTAGTAGCTCAATGATCCATATTTGAATTGAATGGACAATCTAAGTTTCGAGTTGGAGACACTGATTTTCAAAACTTGCACATTTTTTTGCGTGTAAAACAAACAAATTGTCGGCCATGATATCATAGTCGGCCATACGAGAGCAGAATACTTATAATTTTAGGCGCCAAAAGCTTTCAAACTTCCTGCTCACATCAAAATATCACGCGCCCGAAAGTTTAGCCCTGCGATATTCCTGTTTTACCCCTGCCACATGAACAGAAAAGGGCTGCTTTGGTAACTCCATTGTTTTCCCCTCTTTGCCCCCAACATTCTTCCGCAGAGCCCCTCCCCTTCCCCTCCCCGACCCCCCAACCACGGCAAGCCGCCGAATCTAGTCCTCCGTCGCAGTGGTGGACCTCACACCCCGCCGAATCTACCTTCTGCACCTTGGAACCCCCAACTGCCAACTCACCACTTCACCGGAGCCGCTTCAGCGACTGGCTTGTCCATCGCTCCAGATCTTCTTGACCGCCATCATGGTCTACTGCACCGGATCTGCTTAGCCGGCGCCCTCGTCCACCACAAACGTAGGCCCTTCAATGACTCCTCGTCCGCCCTTCGCTGGCCCTTCATACAAGCCCTCGCCCTCGCAACAGATCCGCCTCACCGAAAGCACTCGTATAACACGCCCATGAAGCCTTCGCCCATCGTGACCGCCCTCGCTTACCAACGCCGCAGCCTCATCAGTTATTTCGATTTGTACTCCTTCGGTTTTTCTCTTTATCGTGCAACTGTTCACTTACCACAGATGAGCTTTCTTGTATGTTGACATGCGCCGCAACCGTAGCACCGGAGCCGCTTCAGCGACGGTGACACCCGACCCAAACTCAACCGCAACACGAGCACCATCAACGATCCTTAGCTATCAAGTATGACAACGATACCCATACGCCGCCGACAATCAGGTACTATTATCCAAGGGCCGGCGCCTACTTCACTTTCCTAGCATAAGCACCGCACCTTTGAATTTCTTCAGGGCATCATTCAGTTTTTCATGAGACGCGTTATTCTGCTTGCACCTGTAGGGCCATACTTCTGGCAGTGAACATGTTACATGTGCTAAATTACATACCAGTGCACATATAGTTAATATGCTTTAGTTTTCTTCTCGATGCCACCCGTTGGTTCCATCGATCGCTTAATGTTCTCTATGCTTAATTACACATCAGCAAAGTAGCATGTGGTTCCATTTTTGCTTTTGTTCGCTTTTACCCTACATTTTCTCGATGCTAGCTATTACATCACCGCTCCGAGCCTCTGCTCATTACTTGTTTGTGTGTTCTTGATCTTCCCAAGTTGCATGACTAATTTGATGCTTCTATTAATTATGGAGCTACCAACCCCATCAAGCAAAATATTTGTTCTTTTGGGGCTGGCACCTCAAACAAGCATAAAAATAGAGGGAAGCAGATATATTGTCGTGTATGCACACACCCTTCTTTCATTAGTTTAGATGAACCATTGATGATCAATTCAGACCAGTGCATGCGATTAAAATTAATTTTACCTAAATAGATGGTGCAGAATAAACTACAACAACTAGATGTGCAACCACGGGATGCTGACGATATTTTCAAAGAACATTGCAATAGCAGTTAGGCTTCACAGCAACATATGGTAAGCCAATGTGTTTTAGTACATGTGAAATGTAATCACTACAAAAAAAAGACACATCCGTGACATTTTGGGCCGAACGAATTTTTTTCCTGTCATACATATGACACTTCTATGATGATAATTGTGACAAAACCCAGATCATCATAGATGTGGTGGGCTCCTACTTCTATGACAAAAATCATGACGAGAAAATGGGCTTTTTCGTCTGGGCGGGCCGGAGACGCAGCTGCATGACATTCTTTGGGCCATCCATGACGGAAAAACCATGGTAGAAGCGAGGGGAGGAAAATTTCGGGAGTTGCGGTTCACGGTGGGAGGTCGGGGGCGAAGCGATCGCGCTGCTTTCTCTCATACGTCTGCTGCGTGTGCGTAGGCGTTAGCTCTAATCAACCCGAGCGAGGCGTTGGGCTCTAACTAAACCCGAGCGATTGCACTGCAGGCTACGCGTTACTGAACCCGAGGGATCGATCGATGGCTGTTAACTGAACCCGATGGAGCGATTCTTCGCCATCGCCGCTAATCAAGCCGATCGATGCCGCCTCGGGATGAATAGTGAGCGTTGCGGGGAGGGGAGGGGGTGTTGGATGAATAAAGGAGCGGTGGCGTTGTTTTGGATGAACAGAACCCGTGGTGTGGAGGGCTGGATGAGCAGAGACGATGGAGGGGTGGCCGTCGAGGGGTGGTTGAATAGGACCCCGTGGTGTGGAGGGTTGGATGAACAGTAGAGGATGGAGGGGTGCCCGTGGAGGGGTGGTTGAACAGTAGCCGGTGGAGTAGCGCACGGTGGAGGCTGGATGAACAGGAGCCCGTGGAGGCTGGACGAGGTCGACGGTAGCCCGTGGAGGCTGGAGGAGGTCGACGGTGGAGATGAACAGTATCCCGTGGAGTCCTGCTTATGCACGCCACACCCTCCCTGTTTCGACCGTAGCGCCCAACACAAGTCCGTTTCAATCCGTTTTGCGGTACGCCACACCCTCCCGATCAACAGACCCCCATTTCAATCGTAGGAGGTCCGCTTCTCCATTTTATGGCACGCCACACCCTCCGATCAACAGACCCCGCTTCGACCGTAGGAGGTCCGCTTCTCCGCTTTTGCGGTGCCCACACCCTCCCGATCAACAGACCCCTGTTTGACCGTAGGAGGTCCGCTTCCTCCGTTTGCGGTATGCCACACCCCCGATCAACAGGACCCCGTTCCGAACGTAGGAGGTCCGTTTCCTCCGTTGTGCGGTACGCCAGGCCTCGTTTCCATCGCCTGTTCCGTCCAAGCCGGTTGGCTCCCACATGTTCAGTTGCCTCCCGATGAACACGACGCATTCCGTTGCCTCCCCACAAACATGACGCATTCCGTTGCCTCCCCATGAACACGACGGCGACGCTGTTTCTCCGTTCCGACCCAGCCATGTATGTATGCGCGAGTAGGCATTCGAGACCCTGCCCGTATGTACATATGTGGCCGTATTTTCTTTCTTGCACCCTCGCCGTTGTACGTACGTGTACATGTGAAAGTGCAACTATCCCTAGGTGGTTTTGGTAATTCATTACAACACATAGCTCATTGAGCTAATGCTATTCCAAGACAAATATTTCAGGAAAGCTCAATGAATGGCATGGCATGGATGATGAAAGTGGATCCCTCAAAATATTAAGGACAAAGGATTGGCTCAAGCTCAAAATCTCAAGACTCTACATTTTACATTTTAGTGATCCAAGATCACATTGAGTCTATAGGAAAAGCCAATACTATCATGGAGGGATGAGGTGTTGCTTAATGAGCCTCTTGCTTCAAGTGCTTAGTGATATGCTCCAAAAACCCTCAACTACTTTCTCACATCCACATATGACCTAAACCCAAAGTCAAAATCGGTCCTACCGATTCGTTTCTATCTCGCGCCACCGAAGTTCAAATGTCATAGCCACTGCCACAAACCCTAGGCAAATCGGTCTCACCGATAGGGATCTCAGTCTCACCGAGATGGGATTGTAATCTCTCTGTTTCCCTTCGTAATGTTTCGGTCCAACCGAAGTGAGCGATCGGTCCCACCGAGATTGCAATGTAAACTCTCTGTTTCCCCTTCGTAACATTTCGGTCTCACAGAAAAGAGCGAATCAGTCCCACCGAGTTTACCTGACCAACTCTCTGGTTAGCTAATTACCAAAATCGGTCTCACTGAGTTTGTGTAATCGGTCTCACCGAGATTACGTTATGCCCTAACCCTAACCATATCGGTCCCATCGAGTTGCATGTCGGTCCCACCGAAAATCCTAACGGTCACTAGATTTGCTAAATCGGTCCGACCGAGTTTGTTGATTCGGTCCCGCCGAGATTGGTAAATTGTGTGTAACGGTTAGATTTTGTGTGGAGGCTATATATACCCCTCCACCTCCTCTTCATTCGTGGAGAGAGCCATCAGAACAAACCTACACTTCCAACTTACTAGTTCTGAGAGAGAACCACCTACTCATGTGTTGAGGCCAAGATATTCCATTCCTACCATATGAATCTTAATCTCTAGCCTTCCCCAAGTTGCTTTCCACTCAAATCTTCTTTCCACCAGATCCAAATCCTATGAGAGAGAGTTGAGTGTTGGGGAGACTATCATTTGAAGCACAAGAGCAAGGAGTTCATCATCAACACACCATTTGTTACTTCTTGGAGAGTGGTGTCTCCTAGATTGGCTAGGTGTCACTTGGGAGCCTCCGAAAAGATTGTGGAGTTGAACCAAGGAGTTTGTAAGGGCAAAGAGATCGCCTACTTCGTGAAGATCTACCGCTAGTGAGGCAAGTCCTTCGTGGGCGACGGCCATGGTGGGATAGACAAGGTTGCTTCTTCGTGGACCCTTCGTGGGTGGAGCCCTCCGTGGACTCGCGCAGCTGTTATCCTTCGTGGGTTGAAGTCTCCATCAACGTGGATGTACGATAGCACCACCTATCGGAACCACAACAAAAACATCCGTGTCTCCAATTGCGTTTGAATCCTCCAAACCCTTCCCTTTACATTCTTGCAAGTTGCATCCTTTAATTTCCGCTTCTCATATACTCTTTGCATGCTTGCTTGAATGGTGTGAAGATTGCTTGACTTGTCCAAAGATAGCTAAAATCTTCCAAAGTCTAAAATTGGGAAAAGGTTAAGTTTTTAATTGGTCAAGTAGTCTAATCACCCCCCCTCTAGACATACTTCAAGGTCCTACAAGTGGTATCAGAGCTTTGGTCTCCATTTGCTTTGATTTCCATAGCTTTTGGTGGTCATAGCCTTGGTTTCACAACCTAGGAGAGTATGGCGTCTAGCGAGGGAAATTATCACCATAGAGGTCCTTACTTTGATGGCACTAATTTTGCTAGTTGGAAGCATAAGATGAAAATGCATATTCTCGGACATAACCCTGCCGTTTGGGCTATTGTGTGTATTGGCTTGCAAGGTGAATTCTTTGATGGGAGAGAGCCGAACCGTGAAGCTAGTGCGGAAGAATTGAAGATGCTGCAATACAATGCTCAAGCTTGTGATATCCTCTTCAATGGCTTGTGCCCCAAAGAATTCAACAAAATCAGCCGTCTTGAGAATGCAAAGGAAATTTGGGATACTTTGATTGATATGCATGAAGGTACCGACTCCGTCAAGGAATCCAAGTTGGATGTGCTCCAAAGTCAGCTTGACAAGTTCAAAATGAAGGATGGTGAAGGTGTCGCTGAAATGTACTCTAGGCTTGCTCTTATCACTAATGAGATTGCCGGTTTAGGAAGTGAAGAGATGACCGACGGATTCATCATCAAGAAGATCCTAAGAGCATTGGATGGAAAGTATGATACCGTGTGCACATTGATCCAAATGATGCCAAATTACAAAGATCTCAAGCCAACGGAAGTCATTGGAAGAATTGTTGCTCATGAGATGTCACTCAAGGATAAGGAGGAACTTCACAACAAGTCAAGTGGTGCTTACAAAGCCTCATGTGAAGCCCCCACATCATCAAGTGAGAAACAAACCTTCAATGAAGAATTGAGCTTAATGGTGAAGAACTTCAACAAATTCTACAAGAGTAGAAGCAAGGAAAGAAGCTCTAAGTCAAGGTCCTACAATGACAAAAGATCTTCTAGTCGAGAGCGCAATTGCTACAATTGTGGGAGACCCGGACACTATTCCAATGAGTGTACGACACCCTACAAAAGAAGAGAAGATTCCCCAAAAAGAAGAAGTAGAAGAGAAGAATCACCACTAAGAGAGAGAAGGAGTAGAGATGATCGTTATGAACGAAGACCCTCACGGAGAAGCAAGGATTCGGAAAGGAAGGACAAGTCATCAAAGAGCTACACAAAATGAAGACATCAAGCTGATGTTGGTGAATGGGTATCCGGCTCCGACTCCGACAATCACTCCGACTCCGAACATACTCAAGATGAAGGTGTTGTCGGTCTAGCACTTGTGTCAACCAACTCCTACGACATATTTGATTCACCAAATGAAGGAATTGGAAGATGCTTCATGGCCAAAGGTCCTAAGGTAACACACCCCGAGTATGTTGATTTTAATAGTGATGAAGATGACTTGTTAGGTGATGATGATTGTCAGGACCCCGACTCAATGTCACATCGATCTAGCCTGTAACACATCATATCACTTTGCGGCCTCACGCACGGTAACCCAACGGGTGTCGCCTTACCTTAGCCCGGGACCGTTTGCGCCTTTTGGCACACGTATATGATAGTGTCGCTAGCATCCATATGAAAAGGAGCCCGGGCTGACATGACTAGTCGTAAACCCAAAGTGGCACAGACTTACAGGACAGCATCCATGACCCAAAGATCGAACGTGTCGGTCATCAGCAAGTAAGTTCCGAGCTATAGCACTGGGCTAGCAGGACTCCGGTAAACCGGGCTGTAGCGGGCTAACAGGACTCCGGTAAACCGGGCTGTAGCGGGCTAACAGGACTCCGGTACTCAATGCGTGACATTTCCCCGAAGGGACAGACACAGGAACGAAGAAGGACACATGCCGGCCAGCCTAAGTGTTAGGAGCAGTAGCAAGCTACCATGGCTCGATGGAGACACTAGGAGACATTTCCGTAAGAGAGGCTACTAAAGATAAACAACTAGATAGTCGATCCCACACATACCAAGCATTTCAATCATACACACAATATGCTCGATATGTGCAAATACAACAAGGCATCACAACATGACTCTACGACACAAGTATTTTATTTAAAGGCTCGAGAGAGCCTTACATAGCATACACACAAGTACGGGTCACACGACCCACATACAAGTCATACAAGCATACAAGCCACAAGAGAAGTGTTTTGTCCGAGTACGCATAACTAGTAAAATAAAAGAGGCTTGGACAAGCCTAGCTATTCTACATGGTCCTTCACTTGCTCAGATCACCACCGGGCCTTAGTCTACTCATCGATGTCAACGCTCACGAAGAACCCGTCGGAAGGGTTTGTGGCATCTTCGAAAAATGTAAATTATAGCAACATGAGTACAAAGGTACTCAAAGAAGACTTACATCGATCCTACATACATGCATATTATCAAGAAGGGTTGGTGGGGTTATTGCAGCAAGCCAGCTTTGACTCATGGCTAAGCTATCCTCACGAGACACCAACTTGAAATAGTTTTATGACTCGAGTCCACTACTCGTCACTTCAATACACCACCGAGGATCCACCTCCGCCTTCCTACGGAAGAGCCATCCTCGGCACTCACGCTTATCTTGAGGCTTTTAGTAGTATCCATTTACTTGTCTATGAACCGTATAGGCAACCAAGTAGTCCTTTATCATGACGCGCTATTCAATAGATGATGTTAACCTGCGCAGGGTGTACTTCTTCATACACGCTCACCACTTATCGCCGTTTACGACATGTACTCGGCAACCTTCAAGCGGAAGCCCAACGTGGGTGTCGGCCACGACCTACCTAGACACCTAAGTCTCTAGTCCGGGTTTATCGCCTATTTGGGTTCCATCTATGAGGAGTTCGGCCAAGTCTCGCTCACAGCCCCAAACGATGTGAACAGGTTCCCGAGATACCAAACGGGCATCCGACACACCGTGCCACGTACCTACCGATCACAGCCCACCCCTACGGTCATTGCTGTCCACGGCCTCAAGAGGCTACAAACACCGTAAACTACTTGCAACTCCCGGATGTAAGACTAGGGTGAATAAGAAGCCGAGAGGGTCCATTGGTTTCGGGCCCAATGCATGGTAGTAGCTGAATCTTAAATCACACATACAGATCTCGATTGCTTAAGGACGGCCTCAATGAAACAACCCACCATGTACTCCTACATGGCCTTTCATCGATACCTTTACCAAATCGTGTTCAACACCTTACTCTCATACCGACTCGATTATTTCACTCTAGCCATCACCCGGATGAACCGGACGACACGACTCTAAGCATAGCAGGCATAGCAAGGTAGGATCAACACAATCATATGGCTCAATCAACTCCTACACATGCTAGTGGGTTTCATCTAGTTCTTGTGGCAATGACAGTCATGCAGAGGAAATGGGTTCAACTACCGCAAAGACACAGCAGTTTGAATCGCGTTGTCTTAATGCAAAGAACGAGAGCAGGAGCAAGAACATGGGATTTTATCGATATGATCAAATGGTTGGTTGCTTGCTCGACGGGTCGGTGCACGGTATTGCTCTTCGTCGGGGTTATCACGGTATTCCTCGGGGCGAACTCGCCGCAGGAACACCGATACACAAGATTACCAAACAAGATGCAACAATATGATGCATGCAATGAGACATGGCAAAATGAGTGCATTGGGCTAATGCAACTAAGATTAGATGGGTTTGGAGCATTTTGAACCAAAGATGCAATTTCCAAACTCATATATGATCATTTAAGGTGTTATATCTTGTTCTGTGTAAAACAGCAGGTTAGCTTCTGTAAACATGCATGAAACCAGTACAGATGGATAGATTGGATTTTTCTGATCATTTTTCATATATAATTTGTTTCATTTGGAGTTACAGATTAATTTCTATGAATTTTTGAAGTTTGAAACATTTTCTGGAATTTCCTGTGTAAGAATAATTCCAGTAATTTAAATTAGTGCGTCAGCACTATGTCATGATGACGTCAGTGGTCAACGGGCTGGTCAGGTCAAACTGACCAGTGGGTCCCGCATGTCAGTGGGATTAGTTTAGTTAGAATTTAATTAAGACTAAACTAGGTTAATTAACAGGGCTGGGCCCACTTGTCAGTGACTCAACGGAGTCAACCTGGGCCCACCCGTGGTCAAAGTCGGGGTCAAACCCACCGGCGTTTAGCCGCCGACGAGCCCGACGCGGCGGCGGAAGTGGTTTTGGCCGTTTCGGCCACCAAATGGGTCGCGGAGACCACCGGAGTGAAGCTGAGGACGAGCCGCAGCTCTTGCGGAGTCCGCTGGGGTCGGGTGGCGGAGTTGGCGCGCCGGCGATTGGCGCCACCGAGTTCGGGTGAGAACGAACTCGACTGGGTGTCTGCGGTGAGGTGCGGAAGTGCACAATTAGCTCCAACGCGACGTGGTGAGCGCGATGGACACGGTGAGGTGGCGGAGGATGGCCGGAGCACGCCGGCGACGGTCCGCGACGCGCGTGCGGGTGAGCTTCGTCAGGCGGTGGCTACACGGCTCGGGAGCGAGGAGAGAAGGTAGGAGGGGTAGCTGAGCTCACAGAGCTCGTGAGAGGCCACCGCGGGTCGGGACGAGCTGAGGCGGCGACGGCGTTGAAGGGGATCTCCGGCCGCGGCGGACTCGGGCGAGGTTGATACGGCGGCTTCGGGGCACGCGAGCGCTCGGGGCTCGGCTAGCTTGAAGGAGTCGAGGGCGGCGGAGCGTCTGGACACGGTGGCGCGGCGTGGAGACGATGGAGAGCGCGGCTACGGCGGCGGTGCGGCGACGGTGGCATCGGCCATGGCGTGGGGGCGCGGAGGAGACGAGCTGGAGAGGAGAGGCGTCTGGGGTGTTCAGGGAGAGAGGGGAACGATCCCGTCGTGGCAAGACGAGGGAGGTGGTGGCAGGCGAAAGCAGGTCGTGGCACCCATGCGGTGCTCGCTGTCGAGCACCTTGCCTGCCTGCTGGTCGGCAAGCAGCATTCATTGGGTTGTTGGGCTGGCCGGGCGGCCAGTGGGCTGGCTGGTGGGCGAGGGTGGCGCCTGTAAGTTCCTTCTCTTTTTCTTTTCTTTTCTATTTCTCTGCAACTTTGTTGAATTATTTAAAATACCAAAAAGGTTCTAAAATTCACCAAACTACTCCTGGTCCATTGTTGGAATATTTCCAACATGATACATTTTAGTTTGGGAATATTTGGACATTTGAAATATTTTATAAATTTAAAATGCCCAAATTCAAATAGTTATGATTTAATTCAAAGACCTTGGGATGACCTAGGAAATTGTGCATCACTTTTGGCAGAGCTTCAACCAAGACAAAATGATGGACATTTTAGAAGGGCATTTCAGGTTCATCGAAAATATTTTTAGTAAACCCTAGTTTGTTTCAGAGGGGGCTGGGAGTTCTGACAATCCCCATTTCAGCTTTCTGTTGAAAAAAATAGACATGATGCAACACTCTAATGCATGAACTAGCTAGGTGTGACAACTCACCCCACTCAAAAGAATCTCGCCCCGAGATTTAGGTTCTTCCGAAAGAAGGCGGGTACTCAAGTCGAAGACGATCCTCCCTTTCCCAAGTAGCTTCCTTCTCGGAATGGTGCGACCATTGAACCTTGAGAAACTTGATATTATGCCGTCGAGTGGTACGCTTCGGCTTGATCGAGGATACTGAATGGGGTATTCTCGATATGTGAGATTATCTTGAAGATCAAGCGTTTCGTGGTCCACCCACGGATAGGATCCGAGAAGCAACGCTGAGTTGAGAAACGTGGAAGACATCGTGGACTTTGGAGAGATGCGGAGGTAGTTCCAATTGGTAGGCAACTTCTCCTCGCTTGGCAAGAATGCGAAAGGGTCCAATGTAGCGAGGAGCCAATTTGCCTTTGATACCGGGCGATGGGTTCCCTTCAGAGGAGTAACCAAGGTAAGCCTTCTCGCCAACCTCGTAAGTCATAGCCTTATGTTTTCGGTCATATTGACTCTTTTGACGAGATTGGGCTGTTTTCAACTTTTCACTTAACGATGCGAACTTGTTTCTTACGCTTCTCGATCATATCCGGCCAAAGAATTGTCTTTCCCGGTTTCGACCAGTTAAGAGGTGTTCACACCTTCGCCCATAGAGAACTTCAAAAGGTGCTTTGCCCAAGCTAGATTGATAGCTGTTGTTATAAGCAAATTCGCAAATGGAAGGCATTTCTCCCAATCCATTCGAATGAGATAATGTAAGCTCAAGCATGTCTTCTAGGATTTGGTTGACACGCTCTACTTGACCACTTGATTGAGGGTGAAAAGCAGTGCTAAAGGAAAGATGGGTTCCCATAGCGTTTTGGAAACTTTCCCAAAATCGAGAGGTGAAGAGACTTCCTCGATCCGAAAGTTAATTTCCAATGGAACACCATGAAGAGACACTATTCGGGAGATGTACAAATCTGCTAGTGACTAGCGGTTATACTCTCATGACATGTAAGAAATGGGCTACTTTGGAGAGGCGGTCGATAATCTATTAAAGATAGCATTATTCCCTCTCTTGGTCCTGGGAAAACCAAAGGATGAAATCCATCTTGATTTTATCCCATTTCCATTCGAGGAATAGCTAAGGGTTGAAGGGTGCCGGCCGAGCCGTTGATCGCTTACACGCATTTACGCACGCCGCAGCTTAGCAACAAATTGAGCAATGTCTCTCTTCATCCTAGTCCACCGAACCTCCGGCGAGGTCCCGATACATTTTAGTGCTACCGGATGAATGGTGAGAGGAGATTCATGAGCTTCTTTAAGGATCAATCGCCGCAGGTTTCGATTTTGGGAACCACTAGACGGTTTCAAGTATACGACTCCTTGATCATCAATGGAGAAACAATCCGCAACTCCTTTCTTGATGTTTCTTTTGATGCGGAAATTCCGGATCTACCTTTTGGGCTTTGATGATCTGATCCGTAAGGGAAGGTTTCGCCACCAAGGTGGAAAGGAACCCTCGAGGAACAATGTGAAGGTTAAGCTCCAAATTCCTCGTGGAGAAGTGGTTGACTTTGTTGCAACATCAGGTTGTTGCAATAAGATTTACGACTTAGCGCATCAGCCATGACATTGGCTTTACGGGGTATAAGTTATTCCTAAGTCGAAATCTGTGATCAACTCAACCCAACGCCTTTGCTCGAGATTCAAATCTGGTTGGGTGAATATGTACTTCAGACTTTGGTGATCGGTGAAGATTTCGCAACGATTACCAAGAAGGTAATGTCGCCAGGTTTTGAGTGCATGGACTACACCGCAAGCTCTAGATCATGAGTAGGATAGTTTTCCTCATGTGGGTGTAATTTCCGTGAAGCATAAGCAATTACGTGTCGATCTTGCATGAGAATACAGCCTAGTCCTTGTCGCGAGGCGCGTAATAGATAACAAAGTCCTTGGAGAAATCTGTGGTACCAAAGACGGAGCGAAGTTAAACGCCTTTTCAGCCTCGAAGCTGTGCTCACATTGTGGAGTCCACTCGAACTTTTTATCCTTCTTGAGGAGTTCGGTTAGAGGTTTAGCAACTTTGGAGAAGTTCTCGACAAAGCGGCGACAATAGCTCGCTAAGCCAAGGAAACTTCGGACTTGCTTGACCGACTCGGTGGAGTCCAATTAAGGACGGCTTGAACTCGCTCGGGTTGACAGCTATACCTTTACCGAAATTACATGTCCTAGATAGGTCACTTCCGCAGCCAAAATTCGCATTTAGAAAACTTGGCATAAAGGCGATGCTCTCAAGTTTCATCAACACTAGCCTTAGGTGTTCGGCATGTTCTTCCTCGTTCTTAGAGTAGATGAGTATATCATCGAGGTAAACCACTACTAATTTATCCAAATACTCCATGAAGATTGAGTTCATTAACGGGAGAAGGTGGCTGGAGCATTGGTTGCGAAGGACATGACGGTGTACTCAGATTGGCCGTAACGAGTAACAAAGGCCGCTTTGGGAATGTCCCGCTTCAATTTTGATTTGATGGTAGCCTAACCTCAAATCCATCTTAGAGAAGACCGAGGATCCCGCGAGCTGATCATACAGATCGTTGATCCCGGGAGCGGATACTTGTTCTTAATTGTGACCAAGTTGACGGTCGATAATCTACAACCATCCGTCCGCATTCATCCTTCTTCTTGACGAAGAGGACGGGCAAGCCCAAGGAGATGAACTAGGACGGATGAAACCCTTTTGCAAGGACTCATCGAGTTGTTTCTTAAGTTCGCTAGTTCTAGGGTGCCATCTTATAGGGTCTTCTAGAAATTGGGACAGTTCTGGAATGAGATCTATCACGAACTCAACATCTCCGCCGTGGAACACCGGCAATTCTTCCGAAAGACATCCGGAAAGTCACGGACTACCGGACGCCTTCGAGGTCCGCAATGGACCGGCATTAAGAGAATATAGTTGGCGCTGATATTCGGGTCAAGACATTGACTATCTTTCCCGAGGGTGCGAAGTTGAAGCAGTCCTAGAGAAACAATCAATCTTGGCATGATGGGCTGACATCCGGTCCATACCTAAGATGATATTTATATCCGAGGATTTGAGAGCTATCAACGATGCAAGGAAAACAAGTCTGTCGACCTGAATTTCATTTCCATGGCTTACTCTAGAAGTTTGCCATTTGGATCCCGGGTTTGAATTACCATGGAGGTGGGCATATCACTTGAATGCGGTGTTGTGCAAGCGAGCATAGCTTTCGGATATGAATGAATGAGATGCTCCAAGTTAAAAGAACAGATGCCGGTGGCAATTAACAAGAAGCGCATCGAGCACGACGTTGGGATCTTCTTGGGCCTCTTCACTGAGACACAATTAACATGGCCACGCAAGTGGTGGTGGCTTGGCATAGAACACCTTTCCTGGCGGCTTGCCACGCCAACAGCTTTTGCAGGCTGGTTGGGGTTGGTCGAGGACAATCGCGCATGTAGTGGCCTCGACTCCCCACATTTGAAGCACGCCACGGGCTGGCGCAGAGCGGAGCATTGCTGGTTGGCCCACCATAGGGCTTAGCTGGTGCATCGCTGAATCGGGCGAGGCGCTGGAAGGATGGCCTCGGTGTGAATCTGGGTGGCGAGGCGGTGTTAGGCACCCACACACGGCGCTTCGTGGTCCAAAGACCGGATGAGGAACCCATATCACGACCATGCTTGCGTGTTGCTTCAAATCGGTCGACCGGTTTCAGCGCTGATGGCTTTGTTAACAAGCTTCGAAAGAGGTGCACTCATGCGACGGAGATCTCGGCGGTTCGGGCTAAGTCCCTTGCGGAACCTTGCCTGTTTCTTGGCGTCGATGGAGACCTCTTGATTGCATAGCGTGTGAGATTACCGAACTCTCACAGATGCGCCCACGGAGAGACGGCCTTGGGTGAAACTGCAGAACTCCTCACGCCATACGATCCATGAGACCCTCCGAATGTGATGTTCACGAAAAGCCTCGCTGAATTCTGCCCAAGTAGTGACATGGCCAATCGGGCGATAGCTAAATAGTTCTCCCACCGTAGATCAAGGGCCTTCAAGATGATATGCAGCAAAGGTGACCTTGTCACCTCAGCTACCAATGCGTAACGAGTTTGTGAGTAATGCCGGGCCGATCATCGGCGTCGAGAGGCTCGACGGAGTGGTGAAAGGTAGGTGGGTGTAACTTGATGAAGTCACCGAGCGACACCAAATTATTTCTCCGATGATGGGCGTGTTTCGCTCGATACGCTCCAACAAACGGTTGGTCTCCGTTTGTTTCTCTCGGCCCAAAGATAACTTCGCCGAGAAGGAGGGTGAGGCAGGTTCTCTTCCCCAACTCGCTGCCTCGCCTGCTCTGGCGGAGCAGGGTTGTTATGGTGTTAACCATCCTAGGAAAAACAAGACAAGGATTTAGTCCAGGATGGCAGGATTCTGACATAGAAATGTAGAATGTAATGGATAACTTGGAACGCGAGATGATCATCCGTATGACATGGTAGATACAGAAACTACTTCCTTTATTCCATAGTCATACACCATACAAGGTTTAGTACAAGACCAAACAAAGTACTACTACGGTGAAAGGTAGATTACATCTCGTCGGAGGCATACCAAGCTCCTATACATTATTTTTCTTAAACCTCCGGGATTAGTACACACTAAGTCGTATTCCACGAGTCACGCGGGACGGTGGAGATACAACTATTACAATACTAGTGAGACTACTACTAACTCAGACGTCTCCGTAGTAGTTCTCATAGAAGTCTCCTCCGTAGCCTGGGAGTTCAACGTGATCGTCCGGAAACAGACGGTCCTGGGGAGCCTGTGGACCATAAGGGCAAGGGTGAGGTCTTGGACCGACGAACGGTGGCCTGCGAGGACCACGAGGTGGGGTGATTCCCCCCACATCACGCTAGTCCATCATGTCCGGCAGAGCAGTTCTAACAGGATACAGGTCTCTCATATCCATATAACCAACTTGAACAGCCGGTGCGAAACGAGTCAAAGTGGCCAAGTGATCAGCACGGGCATTGAAGAGCTCCATCCTCAAGGCCCGACTCTCTCGGTCCTTGTCCTCGAGCAACTCGGCAGTGGTGCGGGTTAGTGAGTCCTCCTGACTGGAATCAGCATAGATGGCTCGAAGATAACCAAACGCTCCAGGAAGTGAACCCGGCATATACCAGAAGTCGGTGTTGCGAAGCAGGCCAATCCTGACTCGCATAATGGTCATCATAGAATACGCAACATCTTGCACCGCCATGTCAATAGTAACACCAAGCCCATAGGAGCTGTGAAGGGCCTCGGTGGAACCAGGATAAGAGGGAAACACCGACAAAGGCAGTAGATCTGGCTTTGATTAAAGTCTCGACATCGCTCTTCAATCTGTGTATTCGGGTACCAACGGTATCCCGCTCGATCATAACCCGAACTAGCATGGCTGTATGACCGGTCACACCAATGCATCTCGGGTCGATTTAACCACTTGATTTTGGTCACTAGTGGCCATCCGAAGCATAACCATAATGCAAAGACATTAGAAATTCGCAGAATTTGGACAAGATAACGATCGTAAATGCTCAAAAGGATTTGAGACATTTTACAAAGAATTGCATAGCCACTCAACAATATCATATCAAGGTTCGGGTCCAATTAGTAACATAACAGATAGTAAAACTGAACCGGGCTTGTAACCATCAAACCTACAAGGTACTACCGATTAGTAACACATGAGCCTAATAGAGAGAAGAGATCCTAATCCTTAACCCCGATGGAAGAATGGACCGACTCGAGATCGTAATATCATGAGATAAAGGAGTAAAAAGAGCCTTACGTACTCATCCCACAATCAATTCCCTACATATAACTAAAGCATTTCTAGACTCAACATCGACCGGCTTTGGCTTGGAGAACCTACAGCAGTCCGCTCGATGCTAACGCTGTCAGACCCGACTCAATGTCACATCGATCTAGCTCAGAACACATCATATCACTTTGCGGCCTCACGCACGCGGTAACCCAACGGGTGTCGCCCTTACCTTAGCCGGGACCGCTTTGCGCTTTTGGCACACGATATGATAGTGTCGCTAGCATCCATATGAAAAGGAGCCCGGCTGACATGACTAGTCGTAAACCCAAAGTGGCACAGACTTACGAGGACAGCATCCATGACCCAAAGATCGAACGTGTCGGTCATCGCAAGTAATTTCGGGCTGTAGCACTGGGCTAGCAGGATTCGTAAACCGGCAGAGCGGGCTATCAGACTCGTAAACCGGCTGAAGGGCTAACAGACTCCGGTACTAATGCGTGACATTTCCCGAAGGACGTACACAGAACGAAGAAGGACACATGCCGCCAGCCTAAGTGTTCCGGAGCAGAGCAAGCTACCATGGCTCGGTGGAGACACTAGGAGACATTTCCGTAAGAGAGGCTACTAAAGATAAACAACTAGATAGTCGATCCCACACATACCAAGCATTTCAATCATACACACAATATGCTCGATATGTGCAAATACAACAAGGCATCACAACATGACTCTACGACACAAGTACTTTATTTAAAGGCTCAGAGAGCCTTACATAGCATACACACAAGTACGGGTCACACGACCCACATACAAGTCATACAAGCATACAAGCCACAATGAAGTGTTTTGTCCGAGTACGCATAACTAGTAAAATAAAAGAGTCTTGGACAAGCCTAGCTATTCTACATGGTCCTTCACTTGCTCAGATCACCACGGGCCTTAGTCTACTCATCGATGTCAACGCTCACGAAGAACCCGTCGGAAGGGTTTGTGGCATCTTCGAAAAATGTAAATTATAGCAACATGAGTACAAAGGTACTCAAAGAAGACTTACATCGATCCTACATACATGCATATTATCAAGAAGGGTTGGTGGGGTTATTGCAGCAAGCCAGCTTTGACTCATGGCTAAGCTATCCCACGAGACACCAACTTGAAATAGTTTTATGACTCGAGTCCACTACTCGCCACTTCAATACACCACCGAGGATCCACCTCCGCCTTCCTACTGGAAGAGCCATCCTCGCACTCACGCTTATCTTGAGGCTTTTAGTAGTATCCATTTACTTGTCTATGAACCGTATAGGCAACCAAGTAGTCCTTATCATGACGCGCTATTCAATAGATGATGTTAACCTGCAGGGTGTACTTCTTCATACACGCTCACCACTTATCGCCGTTTACGACATGTACTCGGCAACCTTCAAGCGGAAGCCCAACGTGGGTGTCGGCCACGACCTACCTAGACACCTAAGTCTCTAGTCAGGTTTATCGCCTATTTGGGTTCCATCTATGAGGAGTTCCGGCCAAGTCTCGCCACAGCCCCAAACGATGTGAACAGGGTTCCCGAGATACCAAACGGCATCCCAGACACCGTGCACGCATACCCAGCATCACAGCCCACCCCTACGGTCGGCCGCTGTCCACGGCCTCCAAGAGGGCTACAAACACCGAAACTACTTGCAACTCCCGGACGTAAGACTAGGGTGAATAAGAAGTTTAGAGGGTCCATTGGTTTCGGGCCCAATGCATGGTAGTAGCTGAATCTTAAATCACACATACAGATCTCAGTGCTTAAGGACGGCCTCAATGAAACAACCCACCATGTACTCCTACATGGCCTTTCATCGATACCTTTACCAAATCGTGTTCAACACCTTACTCTCATACCGACTCGATTATTTCACTCTAGCCATCACCCAGATGAACCAGACCTGACACGACTCTAAGCATAGCAGGCATAGCAAGGTAGGATCAACACAATCATATGGCTCAATCAACTCCTACACATGCTAGTGGGTTTCATCTAGTTACTGTGGCAATGACAGGTCATGCAGAGGAAATGGGTTCAACTACCGCAGACACACAGCAGTTTGAATCGCGTTGTCTTAATGCGAGAAACGAGAGCAGGAGCAAGAACATGGATTTTATCGATATGATCAAATGGTTGGTTGCTTGTTCGACGGGTCGGTGCAGGTATTGCTCTTCGTCGGGGTTATCACGGTACTCCTCGGGGCGTAACTCTGCGCGAGGAACACCGATACACAGCATTACCAAACAAGATGCAACAATATGATGCATGCAATGAGACATGGCAAAATGAGTGCATTGGGCTAATGCAACTAAGATCAGATGGGTTTGGAGCATTTTGAACCAAAGATGCAATTTCCAAACTCATATATGATCATTTAAGGTGTTATATATTGTTCTGTGTAAAACAGCAGGTTAGCTTCTGTAAACATGCATGAAACCAGTACAGATGGATAGATTGGATTTTTCTGATCATTTTTCATATATAATTTGTTTCATTTGGAGTTACAGATTAATTTCTATGAATTTTTGAAGTTTGAAACATTTTCTGGAATTTCCTGTGTAAGAATAATTCCAGTAATTTAAATTAATGCGCCAAGACTATGTCATGATGACGTCGGTGGTCAACGGGCTGGTCAGTCAAACTGACCGATGGGTCCCCATGTCGATGGGATTAGTTTAGTTAGAATTTAATTAAGACTAAACTAGGTTAATTATGTGGTCGGGCCCACTTGTCGCTGACTCAACTGAGTCAACCTGGCCCACCCGTGGTCAAAGTCGGGTCAAACCCATCGGCGCTTAGCACGGCGAGGCGACGCGGCGGCGGAAGTGGTTTTGGCGTTTGCCACCAAATGGGTCGCGGAGACCACCGGAGTGAAGCCGAGGACGAGCCGCAGCTCTTGGCGGAGTCCGTTGGGGTCGGGTGGCGGAGTTGGCGCCATGGCGGCTTGGCGGCCACCGAGTTCGGGTGAGAACGAACTCGACTGGGGTGTCTTGGTGAGGTGCGGAAGTGCAGATTAGCTCCAACGCGACGTGGTGAGCGCGATGGACACGTGAGGTGGCGGAGGATGGCCGGAGCACGCCGGCGACGAAGTCCGCGACAGCGCGGCGAGTGAGCTTCATGCGGTGGCTACACGGCTCGGGAGCGAGGGAGAGAAGGTAGGAGGGGTAGCTGAGCTCACAGAGCTCTCGTAGAGGCCACCGGCGGGGTCGGGGACGAGCTGAGGCGGCGACGACGTTGAAGGGGATCTCCGGCGGCGGCGGACTCGGGCGAGGTTGATACGGCGGCTTCGGGGCACGCGAGCGCTCGGGGCTCGGCTTGCTCGAAGGAGTCGAGGGCGGCGGAGCGTCTGGACACGATGGCGCGGCGTGGAGACGACGGAGAGCGCGTCTACGGCGGCGGTGCGGCGACGGTGGCGTCGGCCATGGCGTGGGGGCGCGGAGGAGACGAGCTGGAGAGGAGAGGGGGCGTCTGGGGGGTTCAGGGGAGAGAGGGGGAACGATCCCCGTCGTGGCAAGACGAGGGAGGTGGCGAGGCGGCGAGCAGGTGCGTGGCACCCATGCGGTGCTCGCTGTCGAGCACCTTGCTTGCCTCGCTGGTCGGCAACAAGCTACTGGCGCGGCGCTGGGCTGGGCCGGCCAGGTGGGCTGGCTGGTGGGCCGGGGTGGCGCCAGGTAAGTTCCTTCTCTGTTTTCTGTTTTCTTTTTCTATTTTTCTGCAACTTTGTTGAATTATTTAAAATACCAAAAAGGTTCTAAAATTCACCAAACTATTTTTCTCCTGGTCCATTGTTGGAATATTTCCAACATGATACATTTTAGTTTGGGAATATTTGCACATTTGAAATATTTTATAAATTTAAAATGCCCAAATTCAAATAGTTATGATTTAATTCAAAGACCTTGGGATGACCTAGGAAATTGTGCATCACTTTTGGCAGAGCTTCTGAACCAAGACAAAAATGATGGACATTTTAGAAGGGCATTTCAGGTTCATCGAAAATATTTTTAATAAACCCTAGTTTGTTTCAGAGGGGGCTGGGAGTTCTGACAATCCCCATTTCAGCTTTCTGTTGAAAAAAATAGACATGATGCAACACTCTAATGCATGTGCTAGCTAGGGTGTGACAATGATTTACTTATTGACAACTCTAGTAATTAATACTATGATGAAACGTCAATTAATCATGCTAATCAAGATAAAACGAATGACAATGATAAGGAGAAGATTGAGCTTCTCACTAAAGAACTAAACACTCTTAAGTTAGCTCATGAAACTATCTTCGAAGATCATCGAGAACTTTTAAGGGCTCATGAGTAGTTACGCTTTGAAAAGCTCAATCTTGAGCAAGAGCATGAGTTCTTAAAGGCAATCAATGATGATATCTGTAAGAAAAGTTCTTCTTACATTGCCAAGCGTTTACTCTTATCTACTTACATGCCTCAAGTCAAGTCTAGTAACAAGAACAAGAAAGATTCTTCCTCTAGTAGTAACAATAATAATGCTAAATCCAATATTGATGCTTCTAGTAGCTCTCTTGATTCCACTAATGATTCTCTTAGCCAAGTTACACTTGAGCAAGAAAATAGCTTATTGAAGGGAATTATAGAGAAAGGTGTATACAAGAGCCTTGCCGGGAGTAAGCAATTCAAGGAAATTGTACGCAAGCAAGGAAGGCACCGGAAGAATCAAGGTGTTGGTTTTGAACGAAAGTTCAACGCCAATGGAGTTGAGTGGGAAGAAGATAAATACCCCAAGACGAAGTTTGTTCCTCAACAAGAGAAGTATGATCCTACTTCCTTCAAGGGAACACAAGCACAAGATGATCTTCCACCACAAGACCACAAGAACAAAGGCAAGGACAAGCTTCAAGAGGAGATTGATGCATTTTAAGAAGCACCTAAGGCCTTGGTCAAGTGGGTTCCCAAGACTACGTCAAGTTCTACTTCATCAAGTACAACTACAACTCCAAGGATTCCCATCAAGATGATGTGGATCCCGAAGAAGAAGAATTAGAGTGTTCTTGAGGGTGACTTCGCCAACATTCTTCACTCATATCATTATGGCAAGGACAAGTGCAATCAACTTCCATATCTTGCACTAGTTCAAAGAGTCACAAACCCTCATGTTGGTAAGGCAAGGGACAAGGTAACCTAATGCTTTCATGGACATCATCTTGTGTGTGCATCACTCTATGTCTATGGATATTCTTGTTTGTTCCTTGTGGGACTAACCCATGTAGGTATTGAAAGTGCAACTCACTCCAAAGGATTGCTCCAAATGATCTACATCAACATTGAGCATCCACATCTTCAACACCTACATGAAGTCATCATCGACAAAACCCAAGGTTAGTTCATCCCTCTAAGGGGGGATCTCACATCTAGGGGGAGCTTAACTCTAAGAATTGAGTCAAAGCAACTCTAATGATGTGAACACATCAATGCATTATGTAAAAGTGGTAACCCCACTTGAGCTTAAACGACGAGTATGACCTATGATCAAATGTTCTCATTTGACTCCTAAGTCAATATACTCATATATAGATGACCTAGTCATTGCCAATTGTTTGATAGATGCTAGAATTGGTTGTGCATGCTTTGCCACATATTTCATTTGCCATTTTATTGTGTGAGCATGTTGGTTGCATATTTTACTCATTCTAGGACATCCACTTGTTGTTTTGATTGATTGGTTTCTTTTTCTTTGGCCAAGTGGATGGACAAGAATGCCTAAGAACCTTCTCTAGCTATCTATGCTTTTCTCGTCTCAAACTCTATTCATGCTACATCACAAAATTTTATCAAGTCAGATTTGAACCACTCTGTGTGAGGAGCACTCGGAGTCCCTGATTCGTCATAGACTTAAACTTCCACCGATTCTTCCATTTCGGTCATACCGAGATCACTAAGTCGATCTAGGTTTTCAATCTCGGTGCAACCAATTTGAACTTTTCGGTCACACCGAGTTGCTGTTACTATCAACAGTTATGCATCTCGGTGCCACCGAGTCGTTCCACTCGGTCACACTGACAAGTCGGGCTATATATTCACACGGGCAAAATTTGGAAAACTTTCTCCAAACCTTTTCGCCCGCGCATAGCTCGCTCTGCCTTCTAGGTCTCCGGATCGTCGACTTCGTCGCCAGCTGCCTCCTGTCGCTGGTCTCCGCTGCCGTCAACGGATTTCATCTCCGCCGTTGCCGCCGTAGCGAGTTCATCGCCGAACTAGGGTATGAACTCAATCACAGTGCTATCCTCGTCTGATTCTTAGCACATTGTGTTCATTATGATTCTTGCCACGATTGAAACACCTCTATCCAGTCAAAACAATCCTTAGAATAGATGCGATTTGAAAATTTAGGGTTAGGTTTCCGCCGAAACCATCTCGGACCCACCGAGTTGAAAAACTCGGTCCCACCGATTTGGCTAATGCCATTGCACTAGTAACTCTCGGTCTGACCGAGAATTGCTAATTGGTGTGACCGATTTTAGAACTTTGTGAAACCCTAGCAGTCTCGGTGCCACCGAACTATGACTCGGTCTGACCGAGTTCGCTAGTTTAGGTTCCAAATCTGCTTCGGTATCACCGAGTTTGAAAATCGGTTGATCCGAAATGCTTTCTGTGGAAAACTAAAACTAAGTTTTTGAATCATTCTTTCGCAAAAATCTCTGCATTTTGTGATGCTCATCCGCTCTATCTCATCCATAACTATTCACGTGGTCAAGATCGGTGTTTGCAGCATGTCGCATCAAAGTGACAGCGTAACAGGAAGAAGAGCAGATTCACATGAGTGAGGGCACTAGTCCTTCTAGTTCCTCAGATGATGGCAGTAGGAGCACCCCAAGCAATCTGCCCAAAGCTGCCACTAGGACAAGGAAGAAAAGAACCTCAGAATCTGAGGATGAGGACTATGTGGCAGCTGAAGACGAGGCCACTTCCAAGAAGAAGGTGGTCAAGATAGAATATGGTTCAACTGCAGCCACTAAGCCAGTAGTGCAGAAGAAGGCACCTGCAAGAAGGGTTCCCACTTCCAAACCCAGGAAGGTTGCCACTGGAGAAACCATGAAGTTTACTATTGAATCAGAAGATGAAGCTGCTTGTCAAGACAAAAAGAAAAAGAGAGTCAGAACCACTACTGCCAAAGTTCTTGGCAATCCCTCTATGAGGAGAGATTCTGATGAAGAAGAGGAAGGAGAGGTTGCTGCACCAACACCCAAGGCACAAAAATTGATGGGTGATGCTATAAAGTAAGGGGCTGCATCATCAAAGCCCAAAGAAGCACCCAAAGCTTCCTCCAAGCCCAAGATTGCAACAAAGAGGAGTACTAGAAATATACCACTCTTTGAGAAGAACAAGGCCCCAAAGGCTCAAGTTGCATCAAGAAGAAGATGAAGAGCATGTGTTGAGAAAGTCAAGCCAAAGATTCTAGACCACAATGATGCTCATCCTGTGGCTGAGAACATGAAGCTAAGAAAGAATGCAAGACTCGCATAATGGAGGTTGTCTCGATCCTTATGCTATCAGGAGAAGGACTGCTTTGTTGATTACTGTGTTCCACACTAAGGAACAACAGGATTTCTATGAGACAGTGTTGTTGGACAAGAAGCCTATAGTTTGTGACATGAGGTGGGTCGACTGGACCTACATGAAGGAGAATGAGGAACACTATCCTGGAGTGCAAGATAGTTTCATTGCTTGTGAAGTTGCATACTTTGTTGGGCAGAAGCTCACAAAGTGGAATGATGAGCTCATTATGAAATTCTACTCCACAACACATTTCTACCAGATGGCGTGATAGTGTGGATGTCCAAGGTACAAGGTACCAATCAACTATTGAGGAATGGGCAATCTGATCAATGCACCCAAGGAGCAGGAAGATGACTGGATGTCTATGCCAAGAAGAAGATGGATCACAATTCCATGGCTCATATGTACAAGGAGATCCCGAGATCTTTGCAGTTGAGACTCATAAATTTGGATCTCAGACACTATCTTGTCGTCAGACTCCCAACGATCAACTGGATCCTCGGGCATACTCTTTTTCCCAAGTCGGTGACCACAACATGATCAGAGGGCATGCAATTAACTTGCTACACTTGTTTGATGTGCCACAGAAATTCAAGGTCACGAGCCTCATTGTTGAGACTACCAAGAGGACAACAGCAGACCAAAAGAGAAGTTGTGGATATGCCCCACAAATTTAGGAGTTGATTAACTCAAAGATGGGCACAGGTACATACTTGCTGGACAAGGAACATTTTGCTATCTATCCAAAATTTGAGGACAACCAAGTGGTTATGGATGAAGATGAACCATCTTCTGTGCATGCTCAAGCCAAGAAGGAGAAGGCAAGGACAGAGAAGGCTACCAAGATGCCAACAATGGAAGAGGCATCTCAGTACTTTCTGAAAAGCAAACAGGATCAACTAGGCTACTTGATTGCATCCACTCTAAGGATTGAGAAGGGCTGGCCACCTTGACTCAAAACCAGGAGAGCCTGGAGAGGATCATGGAGCAGAAGTTCTACAATTTAGATGTGAAGGTGACGAGATCCGCCTGTTGTTGAGCAGCTTCAGGATGACATGGAGGAGAGGAAAGGCAAGACAACCACAGATGCATTTGCAGAGTGCCTAGAGCTCAGAGATCAGCTGCAGTGCAGTGATGCAGACACGAGCCACTTCATCTGCACCAGCCACAGCTCCTACAGCTCCAGTGCAACCAGCTTCAGCACCCACACCTCCAGCTCCATCTACATCAACTGATGCTTTCGTCCTTGGCGTTCTATCTACACCACCACCTGAAGACCAAGCCTGAGAGACGATATAGTACTATGCATTTTTAGGAACTTTTCTGTTACTTGTTGCCAAAGGGGGAGAAAAATGTATAGATCATAGGCTTCGAGAGAGAGTGTTGCTTTTTGTTCTCTCTTGATTGCTTGAGATGCTATGCTATTATCTGTGAGACATTGATGATCATGTATTTGATCATAAGCTACACTTATGCTTGCTAGATGATATTATCTTACTTATCCTCATATGATCATTCACTTTGCTTGGTGATGAGTGCATGTATACAATTTTTAAAATTTTGAGCGCTCCACCAAGATGTATGTGACATGGAAGAGTAACCCATGAGCCTAATTCCTTGTGCATTTGCAGTCCAAAGCAAATCTTAAACTATGCACAAATTTAGGGGGAGCTCTTGCTTATCACATACTTCTCAAAGCGACGATGTTTTTCAATCTTATTATCATTTGTCGAAGCTTTGATATATATGTTGTCATCAATTACCAAAAAGGGGGAGACTGAAAGTGCAACTATCCCTAGGTGGTTTTGGTAATTCATAACAACATATAGCTCATTGAGCTAATGCTATTCCAAGACAAATATTTTAGGAAAGCTCAATGAATGGATGGCATGGATGATGAAAGTGGATCCCTCAAAATATTAAGGACAAAGGATTGGCTCAAGCTCAAAAGCTCAAGACTCTACATTTTACATTTTAGTGATCCAGGATCACATTGAGTCTATAGGAAAAGCCAATACTATCAAGGAGGGATGAGGTGTTGCTTAATGAGCCTCTTGCTTCAAGTGCTTAGTGATATGCTCCAAAAACCCTCAACTACTTTCTCACATCCACATATGACCTAAACCCAAAGTCAAAATCGGTCCTACCGATTCTTTCTATCCGCGCCACCGAAGTTCAAATGTCGAGCTAACGCCACAAACCCTAGGCAAATCGGTCTCACCGATAGGGATCTCGGTCTCACCGAGATGGGATTGTAATCTCTCTGTTTCCCTTCATAACGTTTCGGTCCAACCGAAGTGAGCGATCGGTCCCACCGAGATTGCAATGTAAACTCTCTGTTTCCCCTTCGTAACATTTTGGTCTCACCGAAAAGAGTGAATCGGTCCCACCAAGTTTACATGACCAACTCTCTGGCTAGCTAATTACCAAAATCGGTCTCACCGAGTTTGTGTAATCGGTCTCACCGAGATTACATTATGCCCTAACCCTAACCATATCGGTCCCACCGAGTTGCATGTCGGTCCCACCGAAAATCCTAACGGTCACTAGATTTGCTAAATCGGTCCGACCGAGTTTGTTGATTCGGTTCCATCGAGATTGGTAAATTGTGTGTAACGGTTAGATTTTGTGTGGAGGCTATATATACCCCTCCACCTCCTCTTCATTCATGGAGAGAGCCATCAGAACAAACCTACACTTCCAACTTACCAATTCTGAGAGAGAACCACCTACTCATGTGTTGAGGCCAAGATATTCCATTCCTACCATATGAATCTTGATCTCTAGCCTTCCCTAAGTTGATTTCCACTCAAATCTTCTTTCCACCAGATCCAAATCCTATGAGAGAGAGTTGAGTGTTGGGGAGACTATCATTTGAAGCACAAGAGCAAGGAGTTCATCATCAACGCACCATTTGTTACTTGGAGAGTGGTGTCCCTAGATTGGCTAGGTGTCACTTGGGAGCCTCAGACAAGATTGTGGAGTTGAACCAAGGAGTTTGTAAGGGCAAGGAGATCGCCTACTTCGTGAAGATCTACCGCTAGTGAGGCAAGTCCTTCGTGGGCGACGGCCATGGTGGGATAGACAAGGTTGCTTTTTCGTGGACCCTTCATGGGTGGAGCCTCCGTGGACTCGCAAGAATGCTACCCTTCATGGGTTGAAGTCTCCATCAACGTGGATGTACAATAGCACCTCCTATCGGAACCACGACAAAAACATCCGTGTCTCCAATTGCGTTTGAATCCTCCAAACCCTTCCCTTTACATTCTTGCAAGTTGCATGCTTTAATTTCCGCTGCTCATATACTCTTTGCATGCTTGCTTGAATGGTGTGAAGATTGCTTGACTTGTCCAAAGATAGCTAAAATCTGCCAAAGTCTAAAATTGGGAAAAGGTTAAGTTTTTAATTGGTCAAGTAGTCTAATCACCCCCCCTCTAGACATACTTCAAGGTCCTACAACATGCTACGTGCGCGCCTCTACTACGACACGTGCGCGCCTCGACAATGACCAGTATGTATGTACACGTTCGCGACCAGAATGACAATGCTACGTACGCTTCGACCAGGTGGGTCCCGACTGTCAGGCACTTCCTTGCGTGCGAAGATGTAGCTGGTGGGTCCCAGCAGTCAGGGGGGTGAATCGTTTTTTTGCCCGGATGCACTTCCTTGCATGCGAAGGTGTCGCTGGTGGGTCCCAGCAGTCAGGGGGGAAATGTTTTTTCACGAAATATGGTGGCCCATCCGGTGGGTCCCCGCTGTCAGGTGGAGGATTAATTATTTTGCGCGTAATAAGGAGGCACTTCCTTGCTGCGGCCGTGGACCCAGCTGTCAGCATCTCGACGTACCGTCCACGTCCGATGGAAGTCGGTCATTGACCACATTGACCACACCGCGCCGAGAGCACCACATCAGTGGACGACGGCGAGGCCTAGGAAGGGGACGACGCGGAGCCGGGGAAGACGTGGCAGTGGATGCCCACGCGGAGGGGAGTACGACTGTACGAGGGTTTACTGGTTCATCTGCCGTTGCCGGAGAATAACAACAGGTGTGGGTGAGTAGAGGGATGGCTAGGCCAGCGATGGGAGTACGATGGGGCGGTGAGGCCTGCGCGGCAGCACAGCCGGCCGCGGGAAGGAGGGAGCAGGCAGTCTTGCCGGCACTTGTTTGAGCGGCTGGAGACGGAAGAGCAGAGATTGAAGAAGCACGACGGCCGTTGGATGGACATCCAACCGTCACTGCTTATGCGTCAACCTTTTTTTAGGAAAGCCTCAAATCTGTGGAAAACAGCATACAACCCATCTCGCCATTATTTCTAATAATTTACAGCCCATTTGCTAATTCTTAAGGTTTTTGGAGCCCATATTCTTTTGTTAGCATTACAGCCCATATTGTGGCCACGGTTAAAAAATTATACGAAATTTTGCATAATTCGGTGCGGTCCGAACTGTTTTTAATCCCGAAATTTCGACTCACATTCAAACTGATTTTAAAAATAAATGTATATCAATATAAAATCCAACAAAGTCTCCAAGCATAAAAATTAATGTAATTTAAAATCTTGAAATGGAAAAAATATTTGAAACTAATTGCCCTTTTGATGTGTTTTAGAAATGTACAACCCGTTTCTCATTACTCATGGGCCATTTTCTCGGCCAGCCGAATGAAAGCTCTCCTCGTCTTGAAAGATTTGCAGCCCAACAGGCCTGACAAAGCGACTTAATTGGCAAATCACAAAAACTGGTGTGGCGTGGACCCATTATCGGCCTCTCCATGTATAGTACTCTTCCGATGGAAGTTTTCGCCACCAAGGTGGAAAAAGAACCCTCGAGGAACAATGTGAAGGTTAAGCTAGAAATTCCTCGTGGAAGTGGTTGACTTTGTTGCAACATGTCGGGTTGTTTGCAATAAGATTCGACTTAAGCGTCGGCCATGACATTGGCTTTGGGGTATAAGTTATTCTAAATCGAAATCTGTGATCAACTCAACCGCGTCTTTGCGAGATTCAAATCTGGTTGGGTGAATATGTACTTCAGACTTTGGTGATCGGTGAAGATTTATAGCGATTACCAAGAAAATAATGTCGCCCCGGTTTTGAGTGCATGGACTACAGTGCCAGCTCTAGATCATAGTAGGATAGTTTTCCTCATGTGGGTGTAATTTCCGTGAAGCATAAGCAATTACGTGTCGATCTTGCATGAGAATACAGCCTAGTCCTTGTCGCGGCGTCATAATAGATAACAAAGTCCTTGGAAATACGGTGGTACCGGCACGAAGCGAAGTTAGCGTCTTTTAGTTCTGAAGCTGTGCTCACATTATGAGTCCCTCGAACTTTTATCCTTCTTGAGGTTGAGTTAGAGGTTTAGCAACTTTGGAAGTTCTCGACAAGCGGCGAATCTTCGCTAAGCAAAAACGGACTTGCTTGACCGACTCGGTGGAGTCAATTAGAGGCGGCTTGAACTTCGCTCAGGGGTTGTGACTATACCTTTACGAAGTACATGTCCTAGATAGGTCGCCACGGCAGCCAAAATTCGCATTTAAACTTGGCATAAAGCGATGCTCTCGAAGTTTCATCAAACTAGCCTTAGGTGTTAGGCATGTTCTTCCTCGTTCTTAGAGTAGATGAGTATATCATCGAGGTAAACCCTGACGAATTTATCCAAATACTCCATGAAGATTGAGTTCATGCGGGAGAAGGTGGGCTGGAGCATTGGTTAAGCGAAGGACATGACGGTGTACTTTCATTATTGGTAATAACAAAGGCCGTTTGGGAATGTCCCGTTTAATTTTGATTTGATGGTAGCCTAACCTCAAATCCATCTTAGAAGCGAGGATCTGCTGGTGATCATACGGTCGTTGATCTGGGAATGGTACTTGTTCTTAATTGTGACCAAGTTGTGGTCGATAATCTACAACCATCCGGTCCATACCATCCTTCTTCTTGGCCAAGAAGAGAGATGAAGCCAGCCAAGGAGATGAACTAGGGCCGGATGAAACCCTTTTACTGAGACTCATCGAGTTGTTTCTTAAGATTGACTAGTTCTGGGTTGCCATCTTATAGGGTCTTCTAGAAATGGGGCAGTTCTGGAATGAGATCTATCACGAACTCAACATCGAAGGTGGAACAATAATTCTAAAGACATCCGGAAAGTCACGGACTCTGGGGCGTCTTGATGCAGCAATGGTAGCATTAAGAGAATATAGTTGGCGCTTGGATATTGGGTCAAAGACATTGACTATCTTTCGAGGTCGTAAGTTGAGCAGTCCTAGAAAGCAATCAATCTTGGCATGATGGGCTGACATCAATCCATACCTAAGATGATATTTATATCGAGGATTTGAGAGCTATCAACGATGCAAAGGAAAACAAATACTGTAGGCCTGAATTTCATTTCCATGGCTTACTCTAGAAGTTTGCCATTTGGATCCACAGGTTTGAATTACCATGGAGTGGGCATATCCTGAATCTCGGTGTTGTGCAGCGAGCATAGCTTTAGGATATGAATGAATGAGATGCTCGATGTCGAAAGAGCGAATCGGTGGCAATTAACAAGCGTACCGAGCGGCGTTGGGATCTTCTTGGGCCTCTTAATTTGAGACACAATTAACATGGCCACGTGCTGTGGTGGCGACAGCATCACCTTTCTGTTGTTGCACGCGTGTTTTGCGAGCTGGTTGGGGTTGGTCGAGGACAATCGCGCGTATGACTCTCCCCACATTTGAAGCATCACGGGGCTGGTGGCGTGGCGAGCATTCTGGTTGGCCCATGGGGCTTAGCTGGTGCATCTTCTTGGTAGGCGCGCTGGAAGGATAGCCTCGGTGTGAATCTGGGTGTGAGGCGGTGTTAGGCACCCACACGGCGCTTTCGTGGTCGGCTTCGGGATGAGGAACCCATATCGACCATGCTTGCGTGTTGCTTGAAATCAGTCGACCGGTTTAGCGTGATGGCTTTGTTAACAAGCACGGAAAGGTTGCACTCATGCGACGGAGATCTCGGCGAGAGTTGGGGCTAAGTCCTTGCGGAACCTTGCTGTTCTTGGCGTCGATGGAACCTCTTGATTGCATAGCGTGTGAGATGCGAACTCTGCATGCGTCCGGAGAGCGGCCTTGGTGAAACACAGAACTCCTCCGTTCTGATCCATGAGACCCTCGAGATGTGATGTTCACGGCCTCGTGAATTCTGCCCAAGTAGTGACATAGCCAAGTGGTGCCAAATAGTTCTCCACGGAAGGCGGGGCCTTCAAGATGATATGCGACAAAGGTGACCTTGTCGGCCTCGGCTGTCTGAGCGTGGTTTGTGAGTAATCTTTCGAAGCGTTATCAGCGTCGAGAGGCTCGGCGGAGTTGAAAGGTAGGTGGGTGTAACTTGATGAAGTCATTGAAAGCGACACCAAATTATTTCTCGATGATGGGCGTGTTACATTACGATACGCTCCGACCAAGCGGTTGGTCTCCGTTTGTTTCTCTCGACCCCTCGGCATAACCCGGCCGAAGAAGGAGGGTGGCGGTTCTCTTCCCCAACTCTGCGCCTTGACTGCTCTGGCGGGCGGGTTATTCGCAGTGTTAACCATCCTAGGAAAAAACAAAGACAAGAGTTTAGTCGAGGATGGCGAGTTACGACAAGAAGAATGTAATGGATAACTTGGAGCAGATGATCATCCGTATGACATGGTGAATCTGAAACTACTTCCTTTATTCCGTCATACACCATAGGTTTAGTACAAGACCAAACAAAGTACTACTACGGTGAAAGGTAGATTACATCTCGTCGGAGGCATACCAAGCTCCTATACATTATTTTTCTTAAACCTGGGATTAGTACACAAAGTGGTATTCCACGAGTCACGCAGCGGGGTGGAGATACAACTATTACAATACTAGTGAGACTACTACTAACTCGGACGTCTCTGTAGTAGTTCTCATAGAAGTCTCCTCCGTAGCACAGGAGTTCAGCGTGATCGTCCAGGAAGCAGGCGGTCTGGGGAGCATGGACCATAAGGGGCAAGGTGAGGTCTTGGACCCGACGAGCGGTGGCTGCGAGGACCACGGTGGGGTGATTCCCCCCTCATCCGCTAGTCCATCATGTCCGAGCAGTTCTAGAGGATCTGGTCTCTCATATCCATATAACCAACAGACAGCCGGTGCAACGGAGTCAAAGTGGCCAAGTGATCGACACGGGCATTGAAGACTCCATCCTCAAGGCCCGACTCTCTCGGTCCTTGTCCTCGAGCAACTTCGGCGGTGGAGTGGGTTAGTGAGTCCTCTGGCGGAATCGGCATAGATGGCTCGAAGATAACCAAGCGCTCAGAAGTGAACGGCATATACGAAGTGGAATTGTTGAGCGAGCCAATCGACTTCGCATAATGGTGCATCATAGAATCGCAACATCTTGCAGCCATGTCAATAGTAACACCAAGCCCATAGGAGTACGTGAAGGGCCTCGGTGGAACCGGATAAGAAACACCACGGCGGTCTGCGAGAGATCACGGCTTTGATTAAAGTCTCGATCTGCTCTTATTGGTATTAAAGAACCAGCGGTATCCCTTCGATCATACCCGAACTAGCATGGCTGTATGACCGGTCACACAATATGCAGTCGAAGACGAACCACTTGATTTTGGTCACTAGTGGCCATCACAGGCTTATAACCATAATGCAAAGACATTAGAAATTACGAAATTTGAACTCTTATTTAAATGCTGATTTGAGACATTTTACAAAGAATTGCATAGCCACTCAACAATATCATATCAAGGTTACGGGTCAATTAGTAACATAACGGGATAGTAAAACTGACGAGCTTGTAACCATCAAACCTACAAGGTACTCTTGATTAGTAACATGAGCCTAATAGAGAGATTAAATCCTTAACCCCGATGGAAGAATGGGTACGACTCGATCAGAATATCATGAGATAAAGGGTAAAAAGAGCCTTCGTACCATCACAATCAATTCCCCTACATATAACTAAAGCATTTCTAGACTCTCAACATCGACAGTTTGGCTTGGAGAACCTCGAGCGGTCCGGCTACGATGCAATGCTGTCGGGACCAACTCAATGTCACATCGATCTAGCACCGTAACACATCATATCACTTTCGGCCTCCACATGCGGTAACTGGGTGTCGCCTTACCTTAGCAAGGACGTTTAGCCTTTTGGCTGCGTATATGATAGTGTCGCTAGCATCCATATGAAAAGGGCGGTGACATGACTAGTCGTAAACAAAATTAGCGCAGACTTCTGAGGGCCAGGCATCCATGACCCGGCATCGAGCGTGTCGGTAAATGGCAAGTAATTTCGGGCTATGCTGGGCGCGGGACTCCGGTAAGCAACATGGCGGGCTAACGGGACTCGATTAAACCCGGCATGGCGGGCTATGAGGACTCCGTTACTCAATGCGTGACATTTCCCGAAGAGCGGACCGAGAGCGAAGAAGGACACTTGCGGCCAGCCTAAGTGTTCGGGCGGTAGCAAGCTACCATGGCTCGGTGGAACACTGGGAGACATTTCCCGGAAGAGGCTACTAAAGATAAACAACTAGATAGTCGGATCCACATACCAAGCATTTCAATCATACACAATATATGCTCGATATGTGCCAAATCAACAAAGCGTCACAACATGACTCTCGACACAAGTACTTTATTTAAAGGCTCGAAGGCCTTACATTATACACACAAGTCAGGTCACCACGACCCACATACAAGTCATACAAGCATACAAGCCACGGCGGAAGTGTTTTGTCTGATCAGGACAACTAGTAAAATAAAGAGTCTTGGACAAGCCTAGCTATTCTACATGGTCCTTCACTTGCTGGGATCACCACAGGATTAGTCTACTCATCGATGTCAGCGTCTCTAAGAACCCGTCGGAAGGGTTTGTGGCACCGAAAAAATGTAAATTATAGCAACATGAGTACAAAGGTACTCAATAAGACTTATCAGATCCTACATACATGCATATTATCAAGAAGGGTTGGTGGGGTTATTGCAGCAAGCCAGCTTTGACTCATGGCTAAGCTATCTCTGAGACACCAACTTGAAATAGTTTTGCCTTTTCGAGTCTACTACGCCACTTCAATACCTGCCAGGATCCACCTCCGTCTTCCTGGAAGAGCCATCCTCGCACTCACGCTTATCTTGAGGCTTTTAGTAGTATCCATTTACTTGTCTATAGCATATGGCGACCAGTAGTCCTTTACAGCAGGCGCGTATTCGAATAGATGATGTTAACCTGCGAGGGTGTACTTCTGCGCTCTCACCACTTATACGCGTTTACACGACATACTGGCAACCTTCAGCGGAAGCCCAGCGTGGGTGTCGGCCACGACCTACCTGAACACCTAAGTCTCTAGTCGGGTTTATCGCCTATTTGGGTTCCATCTATGAGGGAGTTAGGCGAAGTCTCGCTCACGGCCCCCAAGCGATGTGAGCAGGGTTCCCGAGATACAAGCAGGCATCCGAATTTTTCGTGCCCGTACCTACATCCGGCCCACACCCCTACGGTCAAGCTGTCCCACGGCCTCGATGGGCTACAAACACGAAACTACACAACTCCTGGGCGAAGACTAGGGTGAATAAAGGGCAAAATTTGGAAATTTCTAAACCCTTGCCCGGCAATAGCTTCTGCCATTGGTCTCCGGATCGCCTGCCGTGAAGATCCACCGCTAGTGAGCCAAGTCCCGTGGGGGCGGCCATTGGGATAGACAAGGTTCTTCGTGGACCCTTCTTGGGTGGAGCCCTCGTGGACTGCGCCATTACCCTTTTGGGTTGAAGTCTCCATCAGCGTGGATGTATGATAGCACCACCTATTGAAACCCGCCAAAAACATCCTTCTCAATTGCGTTTGAATCCTCCAAACCCTTCCCTTTACTTTCTTGCAAGTTGCTGCTTTAATTTCCTTTGCCTATCTCTTTGCATGCTTGTTGTTGTGATGATTGTGACTTGTCCTAAAGTAGCTAAAATCGCCAAACTCTAAAATTGGGAAAAGGTTAAGTTTTATTGGTCAGTGTCTAATCACCCCCCTCTAGACATACTTCAAGGTCCTACAACCGGGTGAGGACTAGGAAGGGACGACAGGACCGGGGAATATTACGGTTGTTTCTCCCGAAGGATCGAGGGTTCTTGGTTAAATGGTCGGGGAGAATAAGACATTTGGGTGAGTAGAGGGATGGCTAGGCGGGATGGGAGTATGTTGGGGCCGTGAGGCTGCACACATATCGGGGGGAGGAGGGCCAGTCCCCGGTGCTTTTTGGTAAGGAGCATAAACGAATTGAAGGCACGACGGGTTGGATGGATATCCAGATCCTTTCTCGTGTTTGACTAAGTTGGAGGCGTTGCTTCGTCAACCTTTTTTTATAAGCTCTGCGTCAACCTATGTAACACAATCACCTCAAATCTGGAAAAAAATAGAGCCCATCGCCATTATTTCTAATAATGTATAGCCAATTGCTAATTCTTTAGATTTTTTTGGAGCCATCTTCTTTTTTGTTAGCATTACCCCCATATTGTCCCGGTTAAAAAAGTATCGAAATTTTGCATATTTGGTGCGGTACTATTTTAATCGAAATTCGATTCACATTCAAACTATATAAATATAAAATCCAAATAATTGTCCATGCATAAAAATCAATGGAATTTAAGATCTTGTAAAGAAAAAAAATTGAAACTAATTCCCTTTGATGTGTTTTAAAAATGTATAGGCCATTTCGGCAAAGAATGAAACTCTCCTCGTCTTGAAACATTTGCAGCCGGGATAAAACAAGAGGCCTTGTTTGGGTATTTCTTTAAAAAAAAAAATGGGCTAGCCATTTTGAAAAAGAAAAAAAACAAAGGGGCTCATGATGTGGTAAACATAAATAAAACCACGCTAGCGGGCCACCCCCCACCCCAAATTGTTACCCTAATCCACGCTAAAACTAGTATAAATAACAAGTCTTTTCCTCATTTCTAAAAAAACGCTTTTCCTCAAAAAAAAAGCGACTTGGGGTCCGGGTGTCGGGCTTAGTTAATTCTCGTTTATTGACTACATTGAAATGGCGTGAGCCCCGATTCCAACCAATAGGAGGAACCATATTTTTTGGGCTTTCTATAAGGGCGCTTGCGCGTCTTTGGTGGTCCCTTCATCCTCTCCCGTCGATCATCTCCTTTTCCTCTCGGTTGTTGGGCGTTGACAAGCAAAGAAGCGGCGCACCACCCGGCGAACCAACCGCAAAGCGGAGGGCACAGCGAGGCCTCGGGGGAACAAGCGAGGCCGTTGAAATCCCCGGTCGATTCGGCGGAGAATCTGAGGTTGGGGTGGGGGTGGTGGGGGCTAATCCTTGCCTAATGCCGATGGCGGCATAATTTATTTCCCTTGGTTGGTTTGTTACAATATTTCCTCTAAATTAAGCGAATGGCAAGCCATTTGCCTTGTTTAAAAAAATATGATCCGGGAGTTGAAAAGGGTAGAACATCTAACTCCACACAAAGGTACAAAAGCATGAGGTTGATTGTTTCCGAGGTTTACAAAAACCCATTGAAAAGGACAACATCTAATCTAGCCTGTTTTTGGGTCCATCAAATGGATGGTCGGGTCCATAGAATGAACATCTGGATGTAAAATTTCTTTGGATTATGACCACAATATGTTGTAAATAGAAGCCACGTTAAAGCTCTTTTGCCCACAAACTCCTTTTTTTTTTGACATACCCATCCGTCAAAACCATCTCGATAAACTTAAGCCGATGGACAATAGTAACCTCGCATTGGGGAAGAATGTGACAAATCTTGTGTTTGCGGTTGGCTACATATCGTTCTAGCATTATTGTTTATGAATCTCATGAAAGTGGAAAATCCGATGCTTCGAATCCATCGATTGGTTATAACTTTCTTACCCGTCTGTTCCTAAATAGACATGAAGATTGGCAGTTAAGGTTAAAAAATTAAAGAGAATAGTGAGCAGTTAATTCTAGTACACTATAGGGCTTCAATAACTGAAATTATCACCTTTATATACAACTTCTCTGACATGGAAAGCATTGCACAAGCCAATAATCTTGTTGGATCAAAACTATTCATTTGGATATATAAGATCTTGAGAATCGGCACCATTGATAGGCCATCCATGGAGAAACTCTTCATTGAGCATAGAACATAATATTAGTACAAAATGTTACTCCAAGATGATATATAAATTACATGGGAAATTTAAAATGCAGCATATGGTTACAAGTGTAGATGATAATATAAAGTACCGAAAAGGTGGAAAACACCATATTGAAATACCGAGATCATTATTACACCCAAGGTCTCAATTTAGGCATAGAGGGGCGGTTATTTGCAGCGGGAATAACTAGAATCAAGGATCAACCTTTGAAGTGAAGGAGCATCTTGGATGATGAGCTGCCTTCCGTTAAAAGAAATTCCAATTCTTACAAGGTTGCGACTTTATTTGGAACAAGATTCTAGGAAAACAAGCACCAAGCACTCCGGCCGAGATGGAGTGGATGATTTGCAATGGGCCTCGATATCTGAACCCACAAGTAAAAGTTTCTTGAGAAATTGGGAATTTGTACAGTTATGCAGTAGGTAGCACAACAAAAGGTGGCGGTGTGGAGAGAGGAGGGAAAACATGGATGGAATTGTTTGAGGAAATTCAGGCGTTGTATTGTATTGATTTCGGAATAGTAGCTCAAGCGGTTTAATTTGGAATTTGGGATTTCAGGGATCCACCATGGAGGGCATGGTAGTTCCATGTGCCGGGGACGAAGGCTTTGAGCATCTTGGTGGGAGGAGATGATCTCGGGATTTCAAAATCATTGAAGAGAAGGCGGGATTCGGTTGGGCGGTCGCCTAAGCGCTTGGGGGACTTGGGTGCGGCAGCAATCCTTGGTGGGGGGGATATTCCCCGGAGGCATCCGGGTCCTGTGGTACGAATTCTATGGAGTTCTGGGAGGTGGGGGCGAAGTGCGTTCCCCATTGGGTGGGGGTCTGCTGGGCCTTGGGGGATCACCAGCGATGGGGTGGGGCCCTTTTCTCGAGGATCCGCGCTTGAAATTTGAATAAATGGGTAGTTGTAGTCTGGCAAGAAAAGGGGGGGTTTTGTGGGAGTGATGTTGTCAAAACCCCGGATTCGGGAGGGCGGGTACAGGCGGATTAACAAAGGGGAGGGACACATGTTTTCCAGTTGGGCCCTCCGAGGAGGTAAAACCCTTCTCTTGATTAATATTGATGATATGGGTAGTCAGGTGACACCCAGTCAAGGACTCCTGGTAGCCAGGTATGATTGTTAGATGTTGTTGTCCCTCGGCAAGGCCCTCCCTTTAATAGACGGAATAGGGTTCATCTTAAATTGGGTCTCTACCGTTTGCCAAGCTTGCCTTCCACGAAGGAAATACCATGGGACTGGAGGGTCTTAACTTTTCTTCGAGTCTTTCCGGGGAATTTGAAGGCGTTGGGAACATATGAGACTCCTCTAGCCCCGAACCAGGCTTCAATGCATAACGGAGTTTGATCTTGGCTTCAAAAAGGCGGGTTCTCCTTCTAATTCCTGTACCCAATATTTTCACGAATTTTCTCCTCGGCCCACGAAAATGGCCCTTGGGATCCCGCTAGGGGGAAGGGACCCGGATCCGCGGTTTGAAACCCATTGGGGGGTTTTCCTTGGGTTTGCGTCCCGGGTAGGCGGATCCTCGTCCCGTCTTCAAAGGCGGTGTTTGCCGGAGGGGCCTTGGACCAAACTATCGGCTTGGTGGTTTCTCATTGCGCTTGCGGGCCCCCCAATGACTTCTCAATCGTGAAGCAATCTTGGCGTCGCTCTAAAACCGACAGTTAGATCCATAGAGCTCCGTCTTTTAACGAGCTCTTGGATCGCATCGCCCTCAGGGTCGCTCGGACTCCAGTTGGGCAAAACCGTCGAGAGATTCTCTCCCGGCCCCCCCCGTCCGTGGTAGAAACATCCAAACTCTTTGCGGTGTTGAAGACAATTCATGTCGTTCCGACCCTCCATGCGGATTCCGCGGAGGGCGGACTTCGTCGAGCATTGAACTTAAAATCATGCCGCCCGGTCCTGGATCCGTCCGAAAAATCAAACTTCGTGGAAACTCCTTGGCCTTTGAGCCTCGGATGGGCGAGGGATCCGGTTTTACTCCACCACCCGCCCGGACATATCGATCTATCTCTATCGGCAAAACCTCTGGCATACATCACTATTGGGCGATTCCTCCACGGTTATGGGCGGGATAAAGGGCTGCGAGGAAAACACAATATCAATCTTAAATGCCCGGGACAAGGGAATACTAAGCCCATTGATCGCCAAAAATTACGCTTCCCGATCCATCCATTATGCGAAAATCTTGCCGATGGAGTTTCAGGAAAACCGAAAATCAACTTTGGGACAATCCGTCCCCAAACCCGATCCAGGATAAAAGGGCCTTACACTCGGCCCCGGATGCAAAAGCGAAAAAACAAAAACCCAATAAAAAGCGGAACCGTCTTTGGAGGGATGGCTCAATGGACCTGTAAACTTCATATCGAGGGCCGTCCCAACACATAAAACCCCGAGCATGTTGGATATTCGGTGGCCAAAAGTGGCGAAACTTTAACCGGGAAACCACTCCAACAATACCCCCGATATCAGGTCTTGAGACTTTGCATCAAATAATACAGCGAACAATCGAACTTCCGGAAGTCTACCAAGTAGCAAAACAAATCCATGGGCGACACACTATTACCTTCAATGCCGGGCGAGCCTACATTGATCACGAGCCCGGCCCGGTACTTAGTCCCATAGTGGGCGCTTTTGGACAAAAGTCCTCATGGATGGCGGCGGGGACTAAACCTCATTTATGAAACTTCTGCGAAAAAATGGAAATTGATTGGGCCGTATTGACGGCCAAACAACCTTTAGAGAATAATCCCTAGCGGAAGCGCGTTGCCGGAAAAATCACACTCGATGTGGTGTTGGCTCTCCGGACAATTCAGATCGAAGAATTCGTTCGGTGGCCTCGTTTGGATGGGTATCATGCCATATTGGGCGAGAGGCATTCACAATTTTTCAAGCAATACCTCATTACGGGTAATGAAGCTCAAAATGCAGGCCCGGTGGAATAATCACTCTCGCTAGTGATCCGGACTAGCACTCCGGGAAAACAAAACCCCCTAGCCCTCGGGCACTATCAAAACCTTAGCGGGGGAACTCACTATTTGGCTCTCCGGTGAAGAGGGCGATGTGATACTCGATAAAAGACCCAAGTCCACCTCCTTCAAACCAGCAAGATAATAAAAGGATCCAACCCAAAAAACGGCCTGGGGCCATTGAAAACCTTTTAAATCCCGGGAAAAAATTGGGAACTTTTTGGCATTTGGACATCGGAACCCCTTCGAGCAATAAACATCTAAAATTCCGGAAAAATCACGTTTTGAGCCCAAAAGCGGTGGGAGCTCCAAATTGGGCGACTTGGTTAAAATCCGGGGCTACGAATTTGGGATGGTACCAAAAGGAAAATCGGCGTCGTAGCCTTTTAAAGCCCTAAATTCCCGGTTTCCCTCCCCATCGTCAAATTCAGAAGCCATTTTGTCTTCCTAGGAACTCGGAAATAAAAGGCCAACCCGGGGCAACAAATCCGTTCCTTCCGAGCCCACTTGCGGGAACAATGGGGTTAAACATGTTTGGCCACATCAAAAGCATGAGGCTCGTGGGGGCGTACGAAAACAAAACTCTCAAACTTTGTAAGATTTTCTTCACAATCGGGCTAGACATCAAAAGTGAATCCGGTGTTTGGGTCCAAAGCGCCTTATTTTCCAGAGGTTCAAATGGCCAAAATCCACTCTACTTATATACCAAAAGACCTAAGCAAATACAAAATTGGGATTGGAGCCTTAACCTTACTCCCTTTAAAAAACCCCTCACGCCTTAAAGGGTCAACAAGTGGGCCGGACCTTCGGATTGAAGAAATCCCTAAAAAGGGCGGCGCCCACTCGGGGAACCAATGTTTAAACGCCAAAATTTGCCCGGGATTCGTCGTCGGCGGTCCCGAACATAAATTTCTTCAAAAATTAATTTGTACCGGAACTCCCCCAAATCCCTACCGAATCAAAAGTACATGGGTTTCATGGCGTCTCAGCTTACCCTTTAGAGTGCTTGAGATTCAAACCCTTGCATTATAAATAACCAGCTTGGCGGGGGATGAAAATGGGCCATTATCTTACCTTGTCCTTAAAATCGCGGTTAAAGACAATTTTCTACTGAATATAAGCGCCCCTAAAAGGCGCTCCAAGGCTTGATTTTTCTCCAAAATTTCGGAGGGCTCTTCGCCCCGGGTCTATGAAGATTTAAATAAACCGGAAAAACCGAACAGGCCATTTAATGGCCGGATGGGGTCTCCAGGGCATTAGGCCTAATCGGGTTCAAACCCTTTTCCCAAAAAGGGAACTTCCCGGAAAAAAGGCAGCATATCTTCGCCTAAAAGTCCCGGGAAGGACTTTATAAGGAAAATACCCCCGGGTCCCCTTTCAAAGGTGATCTTTCCCCAAAAAAAGCGGAACCTCCGCTTGGGAAAATCATCGATAAACGGGAAAACCACCAAGGGGCTGTAAAGGCTTCTTGGGTAATTGGCGGGGCCGGCCTTTCCAAGCGGGCTTAAAAAAGGGGCCCTTGTCCCGTGATCGGGTGGTCCGGGGAACTTTTGAAAATCCCGAGCCCAAATGACCCGAAAAAACCTCCCATTTCAGCGGTGCGGTGCCCAGAGGCCCTTGGGAAACATTGTTGGATTTTAGAGGCCCCGGCCATTGGTCGGGGTTGGTTTCACCCAATGGATAACCAAGCCCTCAAAACCAAAAATTCGCGGTGGGGTTAACTTTATTAAAGGGGGAACCCCGAAAAGTCCACAGGGGATAATTCACCAAAGGAGAACCCCCGAAAGGGAAAGTCATGTGCAAAAATTTGGGCCATCCCAAAGGGCTTCGGGACTTAATCGGTCGGGAAATCCTATTCACCCCCTCAAACCAGGTCAAGTGGAAAACAAATGGTCTAATAATGGCGGCATTAACCCGGACTAGTGAGGTCCTCACTAAATCCGACGCACAATGGGTGGGAGCTCGACTCCTGTCACGGGGCTGCGGACAACGCCTAACCGTACTACGGTTCACACCATTTTTTATGGTATCTGGTGGAGCGGTCTTGCCTGTGACATTATTCATGACTCACCTCGAGTGCGCATGTATGAGAAAGAGGCCGAGCTCGATCGGCGGGACAACTGGACACATTGGAGGAAAAGCGTGGCGTCGCGAAGGCTCGTTCCGCATTCTATCGGCAGAGGCGAAGATATCAAAGCAAAGAAATGCAGGCCAAGACTTACGCGTTGGTGAACTAGTTCTCGCTGCGGACAAGAAAAAGGACAAGCTCAAGCCCGATGGGAGGGCCCTTCATTATCGATCAAGTCTTGGACCGGTAGACATACCGTCTAAATCGTCGGATAACCGACTCGAGCGAACCCATGGAGCAGCCCGCCTTGATGATTCTATGCCTAGCGCCGGACTAGAGTTGTCCCCTTCCCCGTCAATCTTTTATACTTGACTGTCCTTTGTTTCTCTTTTTATCCTTTTAACTAAAAGCCCTTGGGGCCTATTTTGCATTCTTTGCATCGCATGATGTGCCATCACTTTTCGTTATTCTGAGGGCTTCTTTTCGAAGCTCAATTATCTGAGTTTCATACCCAACACATGTGTCAAGCTTCCACATGTACCTTTTACTCGCCATTATATGCATCGATATGACTTTAGTTTTGGCCAAGCTTTGGGTTGCTGGCTCATGCTTACCCTCGTTCCCGATTGTTGGCTAGGAGGTAAAGGAGCACCTCTGCGATTATTCTTGCGGATTGAGCGGATGTGTACCTCGGTGGTGAAGCGAAAGCTAAGCGTTCTTAAGGGAATATTGATTCGGTGACTTAAAGATGACTTTTACCTATTTATCTATTTGCCCCGGATGTTTCTGCTTTCTTTGCGATCTGGACATACACTTTAGGGCATGCCTCCGGAAAGAACCTCTTGGAACTATTCTCCTGGAAGATGTTTCTTACTAACCATGTAATATAACATAACTAGTTGGGCACTTATGCGATAAAGCACTAATGACCCTCGCTTTGGTCTCCATGCATACCACGTTGTTTCTTAACCAAAAAGGTATTCGGACACACTCAGGACTCTAGGGTCCAGGTGAAGCGAAAAGGTCGGCAAAGACAAGCGATCTACAATCCGGCTAGAAGGCATTTCACATGTCATTTTAAGGATAACATACATTGTCAAAATTATTGATTGTATTCCTCCTCAATCCCGTCTAACGAGTCATCTAGTTCTGATCCCGTTGGGAAAATTTAGCGACCAACTCTACTTGGCTGTACACTAAACTCTAGGATCTCCTTCCCAGACCCACGTCCGACTTAATG